>CM022708.1:21131468-21714910 GCA_012295165.1 Asparagus setaceus | reverse complement strand
AAGACTAAGCCCGACAGCAGCGTGTGGCGTTGGCTTTATCCTTCTTAGGCCGGGATAAAATGCCCGGTCGAACTCGGTGTCTTCTTCAATGGAAAAAGACTAAACCCGACAGCGTGTTAGGCGTCGACTTTAGGGTTATTGGCCAACCCGGCCTTCAGCGGGTTTGATGATCCTTTACCAACTACCGTTTGAGTTGGGCTAGCATGTAGATTTTCTAAATCCGTTCTACACCGCGGTGCTAAAAGAATGAAACTCTTCTAGACTTAATGCTACGATGTTGAATCGTGAAGCCGTCTTTATCGGGAATAGACTGCGACGCAGCGTGGTGGCGTTGGCTTTATCCTTCTTAGGCTTAGGGATAAAATGCCCAGTCGAACTACAGTGTCTTCTTCAATCGGAAAAAGACTAAGCCGACAGCAGCGTGTGGCGTTGGCTTTATCCCTTCTTAGGCGGGATAAAATGCCCCGAGTCGAACTGGTGTCTTCTTCAATCGGAAAAAGACTAAGCCCGACAGCAGCGTGTGAGGCGTTGGCTTTATCCTTCTTAGGCTTAGGGATAAAATGCCCAGTCGAACTCGGTGTCTTCTTCAATCGGAAAAAGACTAAACCGGCAGCAGCGTGTGGCTTTATCCCTTCTTAGGCCGGGATAAAATACCCAGTCGAACTCGGTGTCTTCTTCAATGGAAAAAGACTAAACCCGACAGCAGCGTGTGGCGTTGGCTTTATCCCTTCTTAGGCTTAGGGATAAAATTCCCCAAGATGAACCTTGGTGTCCTCTTTTGGCCAGAATGGCCCGAACGGAATAAGATTGATTGAGGTGGGAAAGGAAGAATGTGTTCTATTTCGGGATGAGGCTAACAGTGATTCCTTACCGTAGGAATCGAAAAGACTTCGACCTTGATCGGACAACACAGTCGAAAGTCTGGCGTACCTTCGGTCGGCGCTACCTAGGAGAGCGGGACTAAGAGTGGGATCTCCACTCAGAAGCGAGAAGAAACTTCGAGGTGACCTTGGTGGACAACTGGTTTGAAAATCTCGGTAGCGTACCTTGATCGGCTACCTAAGATGAAAGTTCGGTGCTTACCTTCAGTCGGCCACGGAAAAGGTGGAACTAAGAGTGGGATCTCCACTCGAGAACCGAAGAGACTCGGGTGACCTTGATCGGACAACGTCTGAAAATCCCGGCGATACCTTGATCGGTAGCTACCTAGAAGATGAGCGAGAACCCTTCGTTTGTCCACGAAAAGATCTTGCAGCAGAGGAAGAATTTCATACCTATCTCCGGCGTGAAAGGAATTTTGAGTGAGCCTCTTGTCCATAGAAGGAATCAAGGGGATTTTGGTAATGTACCATAAAATTTGTAGGCCCGTCAAGAGAATTTGATCGGTGGGAAATATGATGGAGGATAAATCTAGGGTTATCCTCAAATTAGATGTACATCCCGAGAACTTCCGTTGAAGCGGGTTATCTGAAGATACTAAGGGTAGTATTTCTTGAGGAACTTCCCATTATCGGCATTAATTGCGGTCGCCATTTTGGTAATGGGGCGGTATGCACCATTAGAGTAGACCGTTTCTATTACAAGCGGACCCTCCCATTTAGGTTGGTGCCTTTCTTCTTAGAAGTGAGGATTATCGGTCGTCGGCGGCGAGGACCAAATCTCCTTCTCTAAAGGTTCTGTCGAACTTTCTTGTTGAAAGCCCTCGACATCCTAGCTTGGTAGAACTCAATGCATTGTTGAGCCTCGAGCTTCTCATCTAACATCTCGAGCTCTTGAGGCGTTTACGATGTTGTTCTTGGTCGTCATCTGTTGAAAGGCGTCGCGAAGTGGCGAATCTGAATTTCCAGCGGAGAAGCGCCGCGCAGTAAACCGAGAATGCGGGGTCGCTCCGGTTAGCGTCGTGCGTGCGTTATGCGATATGCCGAGTGCTTCGAGTTTATCATCGGTCTGGCTTGTTATTCTTCACAAGTTTGACAAAATTTTGATGATTATCTTGTTGAATGCCTCGGCTAATCCATTCTGGTGGATTATAGAACATCGGCGAGGCGTCTTGTATCTTGAATTTCATAAAACGATGAAGGAATTGCGAGGGACCGTTGTCACGATCCGATCTTGGGACACCATGTCGATAGATGACATGGTGTTTGATAATTAATGGCGGTACTCGCCTTTACTTCCTTTAGCGGGATAAACCCGCCCACTTGGAGTAAGTAGTGTCCTAGAATAAGCGATCGCCTTTGGCAACGAAGGAAAAATGGGACCTACAGCGTCCATTCCCCATGTCTCGAATGGCGGGATGTGGCGAAGGATGCAAGCTGCTTTCGGTGATGCATATAATTGGCGTGAATTTGACCGCGTGGCATTTCGGCGTGCTCGGCCGCGTCATTAATCATTGTTGGCGAAGTAGCCCATTCTCGATTCGATCGTAGAGCTTGGGACCCGGTGGTGTGCACCACATTCACCTTCGTGTGCTTCAGAAGGACCTCTTACGCCTCCTCGTTTGAAAGGCATGGGAGTAAAGACCATCGTACCCGGCGATATAACATCACGGGTTTGAGTGTCATAAAAGAATCTTGGAGCTCTTAGCGGATTGACTCTCTCTCCCTCCGTCTTCCGTGAGAATGCCATGTAAGGCGTGGTCGATGGCGACGCCAATCTCGGGGCTCCAACTTGGTTTGGGTTGCATGTACTTCTTTGGTAACTACCCTTTATCTTCTTGTGCCTCATCATTATAATGATGCGAAGAGTTGGTGAGTCTGACCGTAACTAGTTGCTCGGTCTCGGAAGGTTGTGCTAGCGACCACGACTACTTATGCCGGTGCATCCGCATAAAGCGTTACGGCGGGATATATTCGATGAAAAACTCTTGAATGAGTCTACTATTTCAACGACTATCGATGATAGGGGATTAGATCAGTTCGACTTAGTAGTCACCACGAACTGCTTAACTATCAATTGCGAATGCGTGCGGCTTGAGATATTGACCCCGGCTCCTTGGCGAAACTAAGTCCAATAAGTAGCGCATTGTATTATTCGTTATTAGAGCAAGGTTGGTGAGTGAATAAGAGCGGGGCATGACATGATTCAGGAAACTAAGACAACCCGACTCGTGGAAATCTTAGAACATCAGGGGCACTTGCTACATTAGTAGCTCGAGAAGCTCCGTCAAAATCGATCGCCATATTTGTTGGTGCGATGTAGTGTTAACCGTGGACTTCATCGGAAGATCATCATATAGCTTCGGCATCCGTTGTCGGTGGCCAAAGATCACAAATTGCTTGTCCTTTGACCGACTTACATTGTTTGAAGTGCAAGTCATATTGGGACAAGAGTAAGGCCCATTTAGCCAGCGCCAACTCATTGAGGCGGTGGGTCATAAATATTCGGACGGTTTACGTTAGAGATAACATAAATCGTCGTCAGGCTAAATAGTGCCGCATTTTACGAATCGCGAACACTAATGCAAAACCTTTGCTTCGACCATTGGATATCGAGACTTCGGCACCGACTAATGTTATTTCGGGTAATACTTTGCACGTTCATGTGGCTATGCGTCGTCTTGCGTGAGTAAAGCGCTTAACGAGTGATCCGTTGCCTTGGCGTAGATCAAAAGCGGTTTTCGACCAGCGGTGCAACAAAACGGGAGGTTTAGCGAGATAAGACTTGATCTCTTGAATGCCTTACGGCGTCGTCCCAAATATGACCGCCTTTCTTGTTCAACTTTGAGAATGGTTGGCACTTCCCGGATAGGTTCGATATGAACCGTCGGATGTCATGTCGCCCTTGTAACCCCGAGTTCTCTCAGTTTCTCGGGGTTGCAATTCTTGAATCGCCTTCACTTTGTCGGGATCGGCGTGGATTCCTTTGTCGGTGGCAATGAAGCCAATTGCCACTTGGACATCCCAGGAAGGATTTGGCGGGGTTCATCTTTAGGCGATGAGTCGCTGAGTTCGAATACCGTTCTAAGATCTTTGATGTGATCTCCTTTGTCCGCGGCTTTTCACGACCAAATCGTCGGCGTAGCATTGGCCGTTTTCGAAGATGATCTGGAAAATCTCGTCATTGCTGTTGGTATGTTCTTGTAGGCATTTTGAGGCGAGCGGCATGACCGTGTAGCAATATATACCGATGAAGTTACGAGCGGCGTGTGTTTGGCGTCATCGGGGTGCATCTTGATTTGATTATATCGAGAAACCATCCATGAGCGACATTCTTTCAAATCCACACGTATTGTCGACTATGACATCGGTGATTGGTAGAGGAAAGTCGTCTTTGGGCTGTCAGCGTTGAGGTCTCTGATGGAAACCGAGATCCTAATCGACCCATTCTTCTTCATGGCCAGGGACTATATTAGCCACCCAATCCGGATGTTGAATTTCCTCGATGAATCGATTCTATGAGTTTCTTCGCCGTCAACAATTGCCTCTAATATTTGTGGGCGAAACCGTCTTCTTTGTTGCTTGGCGGGTTTGACATCCGCCTTGATGTTGGCGATGTGTTGCCACATTAGGGTCGAGTCTGGCATGTCCTCGTAACTCGGTGAATACATCGATATACTCCTAATTAGGGCAATCAACTCTTCCTTTTCTTCGAGGGCGTATTGCGATGTTAATGAGCTTAGGATGCTCTTCACCACCCATATTAACTGGACTACCTCATCCTTAGTGGGGGTTCTCTTTGTTCGAACTATCCCGAGCTGCTCTTGGAGTTGATGGATCCATGGGTCTTCCCATGTTGGCATGTCTTCATCACTCTCAGCGATGGCGAGGATCGGCCAGTAGCCATATTTGACATCAAAGCCTTGAAAGCTTCTCGAAGTACGTTAACCGGAATCAATTTGAAGAATCGGATGAATGTCTGTCTCCCTCATCGGTGGATTATCATCAATCGACCATGAGCATTCATCTTCGAGGAGGATTAGTATCCCAATCCCGTCTAAATGCATAGTAGTTATCAGGCTTCCCTCTTGGGACATATGCAGCTTTGGGAGGGACTTCGAGGACCTGCGCAAAACATAGACCTTCCCCTTGTGTCAAGTTGTACCCCACTTCTTCATGATACCCGGTGTTTACGGACTATATCGAATGTGTGGAGGATAGGCCATTGTCATCTTCATCTTCTTCTAAGAAATGATTACGTTGGGCGCATCTCCTTTTAGTAAACCAAGTCTTTTCACTACTTGATCTTAGGTGGGATGGCGAGTGTTGTCCCAAAGGAGTCTGGAGCTGCTTTTGTGTAAAGCAAAATGGCCAGAGTTGGTAGGTGCAACTCTGGATTGTTGTATAAACTGTCATCACATCATTCAAAGATAAAGGATACTCTAAATCGTTATTTATTGATTCATGCGGCAATTTGCCAATTACAATGTTCATTTGGCGATTCTTCATCGTCAAGATTGATTACAAGGGGTACAATGTCATTTAAAACAAAACCACCACTATAACCAAGCCGGCCGGTATCGGCTTCTTCACGCTGTGTCCGTGCCTTGGTAGATGATTGATTTGAACTCATTACGTAGAGGAGAGAATCGGTGAAATAATTCTCCATCCCTTAAGCGGTTGTGCATGTGCGACCACCGTCTTGATCTCATTATTAGTGTCTACATATTTGAGACGATGAAGAGTAGATGGGACTATAGCGTTATTGTGGATCCAAGGTTGACCCAACAATAAGTTATAGGAAGTCTCGCGTCAATCACATAGCGGTGACTTGGACTTTAAGTCCCCATTTGGCACTTTATCAGGATCTTACCAGCGGCGAGACCGCTGGTGTTAAATCCATAAATCATTGTGCTGTTGATGCGGCTTCTTGCGGGAATTCCAAGATGATACATGGTAGCGGGGCATGATGCTCCTGTGGAACCGGATCGACTTGGATCCGGTTAACTTCACTAGAGCCAATATACGGTGAAGTATAGCGGCCTATCGTGCTTGGAATTCCTCGTCGCATATCCTCCTTTGTAAAAGTGATCACGGGGAAGTGTTTAGTCGCAAGGTTGCATTCTTGGGCCGACTCTTCTAGACTTGGCTAATCGGGTGAGGAAGACTTGAATCTGCGAGGGCTTCTGAAGGGCTTCTCTTGTCTCTTTCGACAACAGCGACTCATAAAGTGATCCTTGCGGGAATATTAGCCAATGTGCCATCCGTCGAGCGATATGGGGAGTTCGAAGTTCCCGGTTTATCTCTTCCAATCGGGCGACTGAATCGAGACTGCTGCGGGAGTTGAACTTCCTGTGGCTGTTTATCTTTCGCCTTTTCAGTGCGAGTGAGGGGTGTTGTTGGTACCCCAGCTCGGCAATCTTGGCATTTAGATTGGAGATTTGAGTACTTGTATTTATACTCGTGTCGCTCACGGTGGCGTGGGCTTCAGGTTCCCCTTCGGACAGCTGGAATGTTACCACCTGTTCGTCATCTCCCTCCAGAATTGCGGAAGTAGCATGGCATGCCTTTCCCCTCCGTTTTGATTTTTTCTTCGATGAGGAAGAGGCTACCCATTGCTCATCTTCAAAGCGGTCGGGTGAATCCACGAGTTTAGCCATTTGGTATATGATACAAGACCTTTATGGCGTTGCTTGTGTGGGTCGTCGTTCACCGTCTTCATTGCGACTTTGACTACCGGTTTGGGTTCAAACCATGTCAATGGCAGCGACCAAAGCTTATGGACACGCATTTGCTCCGACCTTCTTTTCTTTGGGCGGCTTCATAGTGATGACCCTCGTCAATTAAAGCACGGATTTTGTCCTTAAAGTGAAGCGAGGATTTAGTGGGGTGATGAATTGCCTGTGATCTCTGCGATATTTTGGGTCGTTAGTCCTCATTGCTTCCTCTTGATTGAATTGGAGGGAGCTTGATCTTGTTATTTTCGACCAGATATTTGAAGAGGCAGGGAATCTCGTCGTCCCTAAAGGAATAGGACTTGGGGAATCGGCTCACGGGAACTGTTTACGTGGCGGGTTGCCGTTGATTGTACTGTTGCGGCCCGTTGTTCTTCTTCTTTGGTCTTCTTCTTTGGGGTTGGAGTTGGAATGTTTGGTTACATAACCGCCGTCTTGGCTTGCTCTTTCCCTTTGCTTGCGTGGGACAAAGTTAAACGGAGTTTCCGCTGTCGGCTGGCCTCTTTCCGCCTTTTTCCTTTTGAGGAATCTTTCAGCTTGCTCTCCACGAACTTTCAAATCCTTCCATGTTATAGATGGTGCTGTCCCCATTGCCTCCAGCACCTCTATCGACAAGTTGTTGTGGCAGGTCTGGAGGATGAACTCCTTTGTTATCGGATCCCGGCAGTTCATTGCCTTATTCCAGAATCGTTTGACAAAGATGTCCACAGTTTCTCCGTCCTTCTGCTTTTCGTCGAGCAATGTGCGATCGATGCCGATATCGTCGTCGAAGAAATTGGTGAGGAAGCTAGACTCCATGTCGTCCCGGTATGAATGCTCCACGGCGAGGCGGTGATTTACCGTCGGCGGCCCCGAAGAGTGCCAGCGAATGGCCAGAACCATCGGGGGCTCGTTTCGGATATTACCCCGGATCGACTTGAAGTAGATCAAGTCTTTGCGTCGGGGAACCCTTCCGATCAAGCGGTGTAAAGTTTATTAAGTTAAACTTTGCGGGTATGGGATTGATTCCCCTCCCTCGGGTATGGGCAAGGAATACTGTCTTCTTCACCTCTTGGCGGAATCGGTGAGTTAATTTTGCTCTCGAGGTCTTTGATCTTCTGGCTTTCATGGCGGCCACATCTACATTATGCCCGGTCGTGCGGTTCGGAGGGTTATCATCCTCTTGTATTTCCTCTGGTCGAATCGTTGTCATCTTGATCGGCGTTGATCGCTGACTTGATTCACCCGATGTTTTGTCAAGGCTTGGATCATTGGTCATGCATTTCTCTCATTATGCATGGCCAACTCCATCTCTAACTTGAAGTTTTCCGTTGCTTATTCAGCGCTTCATCTAGCATTTTAGCCACTTGATGCATGCGATCATGGCGTTTCTTAGGGGCTCCCTTAAGCTGGATCTGATATGATCGGGGCGCAATTCGCGGAGCCAATATCGGCGCATCATCCTCGCGGGTATCCCTTCGGAAGCTTGTCGTATATGGACCGTCGGATAGTCGGACATAAGCGAGTTAACGTTGCGATCTTGAGGATGGCCGTGGCGGCGATTCTTTGCGGTCATGTTATTAGTGACCTCGGCAATTCATCCTCTCGGGATGTCATCCTTCTGGTCGCCTTGACCTAGGTCTCGGCGTGTTGGTGCTAAGCCTCGGAAGACCGATACCCTTTACGGGTTTCTTGCGGCAATTGCACTCAGAGCACCGTCTTGATGAGCTTGGAGCACAAGCATGACGCGTCAATTTAGGGGAATCGCCGAGATTTTCGTACCCTTACCGCGGTAGTACGGCTCGTCGGTGTGTGTACGGAGCAATGCCGTGTGTTGGCGTGATCTCGGGTATAACGTCGTCGTCATCGAGGCGAGGCGTCTCCTTAGAGAATGGCCAAAACTACGAAAGTAACTTCGCCTTGACTTCGCTTATGTGGCGTGAAGTTTGAGGGACTCGGACTTGATCTTTAATCGGTTGGTGGGGTTGCGGGAATCTCCGGTCCTTTGCAGGCAGTGCGGCCTCTGTATGAGGAGTGACCGTGATCCCGAGGGGACAGCGATCCTTGATAGTTGGTTTGGTGGTGGTGGCGGGAGTTGGCTTCACCACGGTTGAGTCTGAGCACCTTTGACCTTGGCGCCGTCGGTCTTGGGCTTTGGTGTTAAACTTGAGGCGCTATAGCCGACTTAAATCTTGAGAGCGAGGGCGTGGGCAACTGGGGTTGGGGCACCATTAGACTTGGGCCTCCAAACCTGGTGGTAGGTCGGCGGCTTCTTTACCACCTCCTTCTTTAATTCACGAGCTTTGTTGTACCAAAGCTTCGTGCTGCGCCGAGTCTTGGCGTTTCGGATCGCTCACGAAGTGTGGAAGCGGTTCCGTTTGACCGCGGACCCACTCGTTGGTTGACGGCTTGGATAGACCGTCGATCACTTGAGGCTGAAGCCTCTGCGTAAGCCTGGATCTTAGATCCGCTTTGTAGCGGACCCCATCCATGGATTGCATGGCCTTGGCATGTTTGTGCGCCATGCTTTGTCATCGCCTTTGGCGGGCTCGCTTGGAGGCGGTAGCGTCCTCGGCGTTCATCTCGGCGCCATCGGACCGAGGCGCGAAGGGATTTCGCTACTGCGGCGTGAGGTTGGACTTCGCCGTCACGGGGCTCTACATCGGAGGCCCATCGGGTTCTCCTTGCGGCGGAGATCTTCTTGGGCGGGGAGGCTGGATCGGAAAGCGAGGAAAGATACTCCTCGTACTTCTCTTGGTGAACTTCGAACTTCGACCTCTTCCTCCAGGGATAGGAATTGGCGCTGCGGCCACGGCGACCTCCGATCGAGGCGGTGGCTCCCAGCTGTGGTCGCCGGCTTGTTGGCGGTAAAAGTTGGGATGATTGTCATTGATTTGAACTTGCTACGGCTTCTTTGGCCTACAACAAAATTCAAAGAAATGCCTTTTATTTTAAAGTGCAATGAAAATCAAAAAGATTACAACTTTTATCCTTGTGAACAAACACGAGGATCTACTGTTATATCGAGGTCACCAGCTTGCGTGGGTTCTTTACTGTCTTGGGGACTTTTGTGTCCGTGGACCACAGCGCAATTCGATCTGGTGTAAGCAGGGTTGCGGAACTCTGAGGCGTAGAGGGCTCGTTTCCGCGAAGGAAGCGAAGCGCTGAGGAGTCACACTCACGAAGGAGGATGCGCTGCGGGGATCGCCTCCGCGAAGGAGAGGATGGCGGGCGGGTGAGATCTACTAGGAGAAATCACGGCTATCCACGAGGTTAAGATGAAGCTTAACCTAGAGGGTATCTGTGGATTCGACCGAATTCAGTTACCTTCCGCTTGTAGATCGGGCGTCATTTGGACTTGTGCTGCGTCGGTGCTTTCGGAGCGGTCGTCGGCGGCTCGTGGATCGTGAGAACTCTTTAGAAAATCCTCGAAAATCCCGCTCAAGCCCAAAAGCCAAATCCTCCAAATTCTCTCTCCAGAAGCCGACCCCAAAATCCACCAAGACCCCCTATTTATACAATAGGGGGTTCGCCGACCACCTCGGTGGCTCGGCCCTTAAGCCAGAACCACTCGACCAGATTGGCCGGGTGGACGACCAAAGTGGCGAACCTCCTGACCGCCAGGCGTGCTTTCGACAAAGTGGCCGAAACCACCTTGGCCATTTTGGTAGAGGTTTGGCGGCGCCGTCTTCGCGGCGCTTTCGTCGTTTTCCGTCTTTTCGGCGTTTTTCATCTCGGGCTTAAGTTAAATGCGTATTTGATTAGGGACTAATTCTTGGTTAGATTCGGCTCAGCGGTCTGAGATCCGATCGTTCGTTCAAGTCGGTTTAACGGTGCTTGTGGCTGTGGAGTTAGCCGCCGAGTTCCGTCTTAGCGATTCGGCGTCGTATCATTCGATGGGTTGTCATTCGTGACTCCCGTCCGCGAGTTGGTTTCGGGGATCTTGTAAGTATTTTTCAGCGCCTACATCGATCGTGCGGATTGCATCGGCGCCAATCAGCGTCGCCTAATCCTACTCAACTAGGATTATGAGTATAAACCGTTTCCCAATTTAGCGAGAGGTTCACGGAGAATATTACCATGTTCTTAAGGATAACTTCGATAATCTTCAATTTCCTCGGCTGTGGAAAAAGTTAATGAATTACAGAGACTTATAGGCCCGAACAGCAGCTCTACCTTGAAAGAACCCGTATCGGTGCCGATTAGATGCGTCGCGCCCAGGGCCTACCAGCGGCAATTAGGTGGAACAAATCCGGAAGAATACCTCCCCGTGGATGAATACACTCCAGCGAGGAGTATCTGATGGCGGCATGTAAACGGCGTCGTCGGCGAAGGATTCACCGATCAGCGGTTCGGATCCACGTAAGATCGCCGCGCCCGATCAGCGTTACACTTTCGCCGATTGAAGGCTAAAACCCATATAGTTTGAAGCCAATTAGCGTCGTAGTGAAGAATTCCCGATCAGCGGAGGAATCTCGATGGTCAATTGGGCGACAATCCACCGACACGAGTCAACAACAAATGAACTCAATTAGCTTCTGATTGAAATTCCAACAACGGTCAAGCAATAAATGCGGCACATAACACCCCGGTATCCTACAAAGCAGCGGAGAACACGAGAGAATTGGAGGAATCAAATCTGGAGCCAATCTCAAAAGAAATTTATCTACCGACTTACGGTCAAGATCTCGACAGCGGTCGGACAAAAATGCGATGTCGTAATGCTTTCGGCAATCCTACAAAGCGGAAAGGCTGAAAGGAGTGGAGAGATCGAGCATGGAGTCATTCACAAATCCCATCACACGATTGAAGGGTGAAGGGCTCATCATGTCAAAGCATCCCGGACTCATCAAGAATGGTAGGCGGCTTTGGAGGGTATCTGTAGGCATTAAAATTGCTTATCAATGCGAGCGAAACTCGTGGCGGTGGGTTAACAACCAACAACCCATCCGACAAACACGGCGATTGACTATCTTTGCAAACAAGTAAAGCGGGTCCTTGAACACATGAAGTGGGTCAACAAAGGCGTCGAATCAGCGAGGCTACGTGTTATGGAATGAATCAACAAGCAAAGCTTCAGCGAGATCGTCGGTTGAGCGTCAACAAGATCGGTTGAACACCGACCGTCGTCACTTAAACCGTTGGCGGGATGAAACCAATCAAGTGAACCAAGCACGGACTTAGAGCGGCGGCGACAAGATCGAATGGGCGTCCGCGGAAAAGTCAGAAACCAAACCAAACCGAGAAGCCAAGCGGCGTTGGTAGAAACCAGACACCGTTTGGTGTCCGGCCATTGCGACACCATTTGGTGTCCGTGAAACAATAAACCCCTCTCCCTCTTGTTTTCCTATAAATAGTGGGGGTGCTTTCGATTCGGTGGATTTTTGGAGATTGGATTTTACGATATTCTTGAGAGCCCTCGCGAGATCCACGAGTCGTCGGCCTTGATCCGAGCACCGGCGAGCATGTCAGATCTACAAACCGCGAGGTAAGTGAACTTCGAATTGACTCTGGATCAGCGTGATTCCTCCTAGTAGATCTCACCGCTCGTGATCCTCTCCTTCGTGAGTCGCGATCCCGGCGATCCTCTCGCCGTGAGTGTGATCCCCTCGGTCGCGTCGTTTCCTTCGTGAAGCGAGCCTTCCGTCTGTAGTTCGAACCGGGTTTCCACGGATCCGAATTGCGTGGTGGTCCGCGGACGAATAAAAGTCCGACGCGGGCAAAGAACCCATAGCGAGGATCCGTAAAATAGAGATTCGTGTTTGTTCACAAAGGAAGAAAGTTGTAATTTTCGTTTTCATTGTAAGCTTGAAATAAAAGGCATTTTCTTTTGTTTGAATTTTGTTGTAGGCCAGCGAAGGCGTACCGCGAGTTCAAGCGAGCAATGAATAACAAACCAACTTTTACGCGAACAAATTTGGCGACCACGATGGATTTTTCTATAAAAAGTTTCATCACTTGTTGGATTTTTTCTTAAGGATAACTCGATAATCTTCAATTTCCTCCCACTGTGGTCGCCAGCTTGTTCGCGGTAAAAGTTGGTTTGTTATTCATTGCTCGTTTGAACTTCGTTATGCGGCCGTTGGCCTACAACAAAATTCAAACAAAGAAAATGCCTTTTATTTCGGGCTTACAATGAAAGCGAAAATTACAACTTTCTTCCTTTTGTGAACAAACACGAATCTCTATTTTACGGGATCACCGGCTTGCGTGGGTTCTTTGCCCGTGTCGGACTTTTATTCGTCAGTGGACCACCGCGCAATTCGATCGGTGGAAACCGGGTTGGAACTTCTGAGGCGTGAAGGGGCTCGTTTCCGCGAAGAAATGGCGGGGATCACACTCACGAAGGAGAGGATCGCCGGGGATCGCCTCCGCGAAGGAGAGGATCGCCGAGCGGTGAGATCTACTAGGAGGAATCCTGTGATGCGTAGCCGACCGAGTTAAACACCTCGCGGTTTGTAGATCGGCGTGCTCGCCGGTGCTTTCGGGGCGTCGTCGGCGACTTCGTGGATCTCGCGAGGGCTCTCTCAAGAATATCGAAAATCCAATCTCCAAAAATCCGACCCACGGCTGAGCACCCCACTATTTATAGGAAAACAAGAGGGAGAGGGGGTTTATTGGCTGCCGGACACCAAATGGTGTCCGGCCTTGGCGGACACTAAATGGTGTCCGGCCTTGGCGGACACTAAATGGTGTCGGCCTTGGCGGACACTAAATGGTGTCCGGCCTTGGCGGACACTAAATGGTGTCGGCCTTGGCGGACACTAAATGGTGTCGGCCTTGGCGGACACTAAATGGTGTCCGGCCTTGGCGGACACTAAATGGTGTCGGCCTTGGCGGACACTAAATGGTGTCGGCCTTGGCGGACACTAAATGGTGTCCGGCCTTGGCGGACACTAAATGGTGTCGGCCTTGGCGGACACTAAATGGTGTCGGCCTTGGCGGACACTAAATGGTGTCGGCCTTGGCGGACACTAAATGGTGTCGGCCTTGGCGGACACTAAATGGTGTCGGCCTTGGCGGACACTAAATGGTGTCCGGCCTTGGCGGACACTAAATGGTGTCCGGCCTTGGCGGACACTAAATGGTGTCGGCCTTGGCGGACACTAAATGGTGTCGGCCTTGGCGGACACTAAATGGTGTCCGGCCTTGGCGGACACTAAATGGTGTCGGCCTTGGCGGACACTAAATGGTGTCGGCCTTGGCGGACACTAAATGGTGTCCGGCCTTGGCGGACACTAAATGGTGTCCGGCCTTGGCCGGACAGTAGCTTGTTCGCGGTAAAAGTTGGTTTGTTATTCATTGCTCGTTTGAACTTCGTTATGCGACTTGTTGGCCTACAACAAAATTCAAACAAAGAAAATGCCTTTTATTTCGGGCTTACAATGAAAGCGAAAATTACAACTTTCTTCCTTTTGTGAACAAACACGAGAATCTCTATTTCACGGGATCACCGGCTTGCGTGGGTTCTTTGCTGTCTTGGGGACTTTTATTCGTCCGTGGACCACCGCGCAATTCGATCCGTGGAAACCGGGTTACGGAACTTCTGAGGCGTGAAGGGGCTCGTTTCCGCGAAGGAAGCGGCGCTTTTGAGGATCACACTCACGAAGGAGAGGATCGCCGGGGATCGCCTCCGCGAAGGAGAGGATGGCGGGCGGGTGAGATCTACTAGGAGGAATCCTGTGATGCGTAGCCGACCGAGTTAAACACCTCGCGGTTTGTAGATCGGCGTGCTCGCCGGTGCTTTCGGGGCGTCGTCGGCGACTTCGTGGATCTCGCGAGGGCTCTCTCAAGAATATCGAAAATCAATCTCCAAAAAATCCACCGAATCGAGCACCCCCACTATTTATAGGAAAACAAGAGGGAGAGGGGGTTTATTGGCCTGCCGGACACCAAATGGTGTCCGGCCAATGGCCGGACACCAAGCGGTGTCACGGGTTTGACGAGCGCCGTTTGGCTTCGGTTTGGTTTGGTTTCTCGGACTTTTCGTGGCGTCCATTCGATCTTGTCGTCGTCGTTCTAAGTCCGTGCTTGGTTCACTTGATTGGTTTCATCCGTCAGCGGTTTAAGTGGCGATCGGTCGGTGTTCAAATCGATCTTGTTGACGTTCGAATCCGATCAATCTCGTTGAAGCTTTGCTTGTTGGATTCATTCCATAACACGTAGCCTCGTTGATTCGTACGCCTTGTTGACCCACTTCATGTGTTCGCGGACCCGCTTTACGCGTTTGCGGCATAGTCAATCGCCGGTGTTTGTCGGATGGGTTGTTGGTTGTTAACCCACCGTTACGAGTCTTTCTCGGGTATTGACAAGCAATTTTTTATGCCTACAGATACCCCCTCCAAAGCGTCTCAGTCTCGATTCTTTGGCGAGTCTGGGATGCTTTGGACATGATGAGCCCTTCACCCTTCGATCGGCGTGATGGGACTTATGAATGACCTTGGCGTTTGATCTCTCCACTCCTTTCAGTCTTTCCAGTGCTTTGTAGGATTGCTGAAGGTATTGCGGTACTGTATTTTTCGTCTGACCGTTGTCGAGATCTTGACCAGAAGTCGGTAGATAAATTTCTTTTGAGATTGGCTCGATGTTGATTCCTCCAATTCTCGGGTTCTCCGGTGCTTTGTAGGATACAGGGGGTGTTGCTGATCTTTGCATTTATTGCTTGACCGTTGTTGGAATTCGGCGTAGCTAATTGAGTTCATTTGTTGTTGACTTCGTGTCGGTGGATTGTCGTCCAATTGACCATCGAGATTCCTCCGTTGATGGAATTCTTCACTACGGCGTTAGTTGGCTTCAAACTATATGGGTTTTAGCCTTCAATCGGCGAGTGTGGCGTTGGCTGGCGTCGCGATCTTCGTGGATCGAACCGTTGATCGGTGAATCCTTCGTCGACGGCGTCGGTTGGCGTCGCTCTTGTATTACTCCTCGTTGGAGTGTATTCATCCACGGTGGGAGGTATTCTTCACGGGATTTGTTCGGTCCTTAATTGCTACTTGGTAGGCCCTCGGTGACGCCCAATCGGCACCCGATACGATGGGGTTCTTTCAAGGTAGAAGCGGCGTTGTTGGCCCATATAAGTCTCGGCGAATTCATTAACTTTTTCCACGGGGAGGAAATTGAAGATTATCGAGTTATCCTTAAGAACATGGTAATATTCTCCGGGAACCTCTCGTTAAATTGGGAAGCGGTTTATACTCATAATCTAGTTGGGTAGGATTAGGCGGCGTTGATTGGCGTCGATGCAATCCGTCGATCGAGTTATCCCTAAGAATATTTTTGTGAAAATATTCTTAGGAAACTTCTCGATAAATTAGGAAGCGGTTTATACTCGTAATCCTAGTTGGGTAGGATTAGGCGGCGTTGATTGGCGTCGATGCAATCCGTCGATCGAGTTATCCCTGAGAATATTTTTTGTGAAAATATTCTTCCGGAAACTTCTCGATAAATTAGGAAACAGTTTATACTCGTAATCCTAGTTGGAGTATCGGAGGAGCAGTTTAACCTCTTATACTCATCGGAGGAGAGGGAGCAGTTTATACTCATATACCTGTCGGAGTGTTTGCCATTCTCATTTGGCCTATTTTGGCGTTATGACGCCGGCGTCAACCAAGGCTTGGATGTTATTCTTTAGAGTAATACAAGCCTTGGTGGGGTGATGGACCCTCCTGTGGTACGCACAGTGCTTTGGGTCCGAAATATTGCTAGCCTCCTCCTGATTCATGATAGGTGGCAGCTTGATTTTGTTGTTAGCAAGGAGATATTTAAAGATGGCTGGAACTTCATCATCATCGAAAGAATACTCCTCCTGGAATCTCAACTTAGGAGTCCTTTGTTGCTCCCAAGGTTGCTGTTGATGAATGTCATCAGCAGTTGCAGGTGCTTTAGCCAAACACAAAGAGAACTTAAAAATATTTCGAACGAGAAATCAAATACTGAACGGTGTAGCAATATATACCGTTGTTTGTACGAGAAATCAATTCGTACAGCAATATATGAATGTCATCAGCAGTTGGTTTGTTATTCTCTTTAATTTTTGAGGCCGAACGGCATGACCGTGTAGCAATATATACCGATGGGCGTTCTGAACGCTGTGTGCTTGGCATCATCGGGGTGCATTTTGATCGATTGTAACAGAAACCATCCATGAATGACATTCTTTCAAATCCACCGTATTGTCAACTATGACATCGGTGATTGGGAGAGAAAGTCATCTTTTGGGCAGCGGCGTTGGTCTCGTAGTCAACCACAGTCCTAATCGAACCATTTTTCTTCATGGCCAGGGACTATATTAGCCACCCAATCCGGATGTTGAATTTCCTCGATGAACCCGATTCTATGAGTTTCTTCACTTAGTCTCACGATTGCTGTAAGATTTATGGGCCGAAACCGTCTTTGCGATTGCTTGGCGGGTTTGACATCCGCCGATGTTGAGGTGATGGGTGCCACATTAGGGTCAAGTCTGGCATGTCCTCATAGCTCCAAGCAAACCGTCGATGTATTCCCGATTAGGGCAATCAGCTCTCCTTCTCTTAGAGGAAGACTATTCTTGGCGTTTATGAGCTTAGGATGTTCCTCATCACCCATGTTAACACGGACTACCTCGTCCTTAGTGGGGGTTCTCTTTGTTGAATCTATCCCCAAAGCTGCTCTCGAGTTGATGGATCCATGGGTCTTCCCATGTTGGCATATCCTCATCACTCTCAATAGTAGCGGGGATCGACCGTGGTCATATTTGACATCAAAGCTTTGAAAGCTTCTCCGAGGCTGGTGTCAGAATCCCAAACCGAAGAATCAGACGAGTATCTGTCTTCTTCATCAGGTAAATGGTCGTCGATCAACCACGAGCATTCATCTTCTGAGGAGGATTCATATCCCAATCCTCGTCTAAATCGTAGTAGTCATCGGCTTCCCTTTTGGGACATATGCGCTTTAGGAGGATTCGAGGACCTCGTCCGAAACATAGACCTTCCCCTCGTGTCAAGTCATACCCCCACTTCTTCATGATATCCAGTGTTTCTGGACTATATCTGCATGTGTGGAGGATAGGCCCATCATTATCCTCATCTTCTTCTAAGAAGCGACTCGGCGTTGGAACTGCATGCCATAAGAAGGTCGAGAATTTGGTCCCTGCTGGAAAACCGTACTCTGTGCTACTCGGGGTATAAGACTTAGCGCCGGACTTTTCGATCAATGCATTAACCTCTGAAGGGGTAGAAGAAGCCGACTCACAAATCGCTCATCGAATCGTCCTCGGATGTTTGAACAAATAATTGGCGGCTGTTTCGGGCTTATAATCGACTTCCTCTTCTTGGCGGCTCTATCATTGCTAGAGCAATGTGATAATGGCACGTGAGGTCCCACGAGTGTCATAGCGGTCGAGCAAAGTAGCCTTGATCGACCCAATTCGGCGGAAGGGAAATATTCACGATAGAGCATCCTTCCCATAGGTAAACCCGAGACCGGTGCATCTCGTGCAAAGCCAATCAAGTTAGCCATGCACGGTTAAGAATGTGTTGAATCGGGATCATAAAGCTCCGATAAAGCGAAAAAGTGGTTGAGTGCTTGATCGGGAGCCCATACATGGTGGCCTGACTGCGGCATATAAACCACGGGCATGAAGGTCCTCGCCCATCGGTAGAAGCGTGACCGGTCGAGCGAGTCCACCAAAGCTTATCTGCGAGAATGAACCCGGTAGAAGAATCTATGACCGGATCTGCGGCATCTCCCGTCCCAACAGGCAAGGCGGTTCTTCAAAGTCGACCCGATGATGAAATGCTGCGTCCGCGGCGGAGAATCGGTCCCAATATACCGAGTGCGGTCCAATAACCCGACCTCACGAGTGAGCGAGGAACGGCGATGGGTGATAAACCCGCAATGAATCTTTGTCCGCGCTCCTGCATCGGGCACCACGACATTTTCGTGCGGCATACGATGGCGTAACTTCGGTCAAACAACGGTGCCGAGGAACCCAAGGGAGATATAAGAATCCACCATCGTCCTTGTGCAGCCATTGCTCACTCTCAATGAAAGTCGATTCGGTCCTCGACGGAGTCACCAAATAAATAGTCCGTCTTGCCCAAAGGTGAGAAGAACCGGTAATCTTCTCGAGTGGCGTCGGTCATCGGCGACCTCAACACACGAGGACTTCCCCAAGTACCAAGCTGGGTCACCTCATGAGTATCCGGTCTAAGCTGGCGAAATAAGAATAGTAGGATCATCGAGGAGGAGAATTGGTCACCACGGCGTCCAGATCAGCGCATCGCGAAGGAAGCGCACGGAGGATACTCAACTGAAAAGATGAAATCGGAATGAGTCAAAACCCAGCAAACATATATATAAGCCGTTGAATTCATCTCACGAAATTCATGAGGTAGAGTCACGGCCTTACAATGGGAAGATCAATCCGAGCCTTTCTGAATTGATTGGATAATATACCCCGTCACATAAAATGACGACGTATTCTATCCATCTGATCATAGTACACCCCGGAATCGCTCCTCATCGTCCGCTGAAATATAAGCGTCGATCCTCACGAAGGAGAGATCAAGGCTGTACGAGCGTCGATCCTCACGACGGAGAGATCAAGGCTATACGGGCGTCGTTCCCCACGAAGGAGGAATCAAGGCCATGCAATTTATAAATGCGGGTTGTGAATGAGCAGTTTAACACGAAGATCTCACCGGCAAATGATGGTGGCACGTCGTCGTGAGTCGGAGTAGACGGTCGGCTCCTCGGAGCGCGTGACCTTCCCGACGACATCGAAAACTGCAAAAGAAAACAAATAGAGTCAAATATCTTTGTTAAAATCAGCGAAAAGGCATCGAAGAAGACCACCGACCCACAATCGGTGCAACAACCAACGACCGGCGGTAAGCGTGTGCCGGGCAGCGCCAATTCGGCCAGCACCGCCAGAACTCGGCCAGTAGCGACTGATGCGCCGAGCAGCGCCAATTTCGGCCAGTAGCGACTGATGCGCCGAGCAGCGCCAATTTCGGCCAGTAGCGACTGATGCGCCGAGCAGCGCCAGTAGCCGCCAGCGCCGCCGATTGCCGCCATCCGGTCGTCGTCGACATCGTTCTCCCGCCTTGCTGATTGCACACCTGTTCATGCACAAAACAAAACAAGAAAAAAGAGAAAGAAAAGTAGAAAAAGAGGAAAAAGACGTCGTAAAATACTCATGCATGTACCTCGTTGTTTGAGAGAGATGAGACGGCGAGAAGCGAGATGAAAACAAGAGAGAAACCTGAGGGGGCGGCCTAGGTCAGAGAAAAGGAGGGTTGGTGGGTATTTATAACAACCCCACATGAACCCCAATCCCTTTTGAATAAGGAGTCCTATTTGGCGATGGATAGGAATTCTAATTGGAGCCCAATTGGACATCTAAAAGGAATCCAAAACAGTCCAATAATTTATCCATCCTCTTTCCTAAATATTCGGAAAGATTTTGGAGATGTTAGGGCTCAATGTTGCAGTATTCTCCCATGTGGTTTAATCCTACTCCAACTAGGATTACAGTATAAACTGTTTCCTAATTTATCGAGAAGTTCGGAAGAATATCTTCACAAAAATATTCTTAGGGATAACTTCGGCCGTCGGATTGCATCGGCGCCAATCAGCGTCGCCTAATCCTACTCCAACTAGGATTACAGTATAAGCTGTTTCCTAATTTATCGAGAAGTTCGGAAGAATATCTTCACAAAAATCTTCTTAGGGATAACTTCGGCCGTCGGATTGCATCGGCGCCAATCAGCGCGTCGTCTAATCCTACTCAACTAGGATTACAGTATAAACTGTTTCCTAATTTATCGAAGTTCGGAAGAATATCTTCACAAAAATATTCTCGGGGATAACTTCGATTATGCGGATTGCATCGGCGTAATCAGCGTCGCCTAATCCTACTCAACTAGGATTACGGTATAAAGCTGTTTCCCAATTTATCGAGAAGTTCGGAAGAATATCTTCACAAAAATATTCTTAGGGATAACTTCGATGTTCCGGATTGCATCGACGCCAATCAACGCGTCGCCTAATCCTACTCCAACTAGGATTATGAGTATAAACCGTTTCCCAATTTAACGAGAGGTTCCTGGAGAATATTACCATGTTCTTAAGGATAACTCGATAATCTTCAATTTCCTCCCGCTGTGGAAAAAGTTAATGAATTCTGCCGAGACTTATATGGGCGCCGAACAACGCGCTCTACCTTGAAAGAACCCCCACTGTATCGGTGCCGATTCGTGCGTCGCCGCCCGAGGGCCTACCAAGCAGCAATTAAGGACTGGAACAAATCCCAGGAAGAATACCTCCCACCGTGGATGAATACACTCCAACGAGGAGTAATACAGTAGCGACGCCAACCGACGCGTCGTCGACGAAGGATTCACCGATCAACGGTTCGGATCCACGTAAGATCGCACGCCAGTCAACGCGTTACACTCGCCGATTGAAGGCTAAAACCCATATAGTTTGAAGCCAATTAACGCGTCGTAGTGAAGAATTCCCCGATCAACGGAGGAATCTCGATGGTCAATTGGACGACAATCCACCGACACGAGTCAACAACAAATGAACTCAATTAGCTTCTGATTCGAAATTCCAACAACGGTCAAGCAATAAATGCGGCACCGCAACACCCCGGTATCCTACAAAGCGGAGAACACGAGAGAATTGGAGGAATCAAATCTGGAGCCAATCTCAAAAGAAATTTATCTACCGACTTACGGTCAAGATCTACGACAGCGGTCGGACAAAAATACGATGCAGTAATGCTTTGGCAATCCTACAAAGCAGGAAAGGCTGAAAGGAGTGGAGAGATCGAGCATGAGTCATTCACAAATCCCATCACACCGATTGAAGGGTGAAGGGCTCATCATGTCAAAGCATCCCGGACTCATCAAGAATGAGGCGAGGCGGCTTTGGAGGGGTATCTGTAGGCATTAAAATTGCTTATCAATACGAGCGAAACTTCGTGGCGGTGGGTTAACAACCAACAACCCATCCGACAAACACCGGCGATTGACTATGCATAAGCGGCGTAAAGCGGGTCCGCGAGCACATGAAGTGGGTCAACAAGGCGTCACGAATCAGCGAGGCTACGTGTTATGGAATGAATCCAACAAGCAAAGCTTCAGCGAGATCGATCGTATTGAGCGTCAACAAGATCGGTTTGAACACCGACCGATCGTCACTTAAACCGTTGGCGGGATGAAACCAATTAAGTGAACCAAGCACGGACTTAGAGCGGCGGCGACAAGATCTTAATGGGCGTTATGGAAAAGTCAGAAACCAAACCAAACCGAGAAGCCAAGCGTTGGTAGAAACCGGACACCGTTTGGTGTCAACCATTAGCGGACACCAATGGTGTCCGGCCAATGGCGGACACCATTCGATATCCGGCCAAGGCGGACACCATTCGATGTCCGGCCAAGGCGGACACCAATGGTGTCCGGCCGATAAACCCCCTCTCCCTCTTGTTTTCCTATAAATAGTGGGGGTGCTTTCGATTCGGTGGATTTTTAGAGATTGGATTTTCGATATTCTTGAGAGCCCTCGCGAGATCCACGAGTCGTCGGCCTTACCGGTCGAGCACCTGACCGCGTCGGATCTACAAACCGCGAGGTAAGCGAACTTCGAATTGACTCTGAATCCAGTATGTGATTTCTCCTAGTAGATCTCACCGCTCGGCGATCCTCTCGCCGTGAGTCGCGATCCCGAAGCGATCCTCTCGCCGTGAGTGTGATCCCCTCAGTGCGTCGTTTCCTTCGTGAAGCGAGCCCCTTCCGTCTGTAGTTCGAACCGGGTTTCCACGGATCGAATTGCGCGGTGGTCCACGGACGAATAAAAAGTCCCCGGCACAGGCAAAGAACCCACGCAAGCAAGGATCCCGTAAAATAGAGATTCTCGTGTTTGTTCACAAAAGGAAGAAAGTTGTAATTTTCGTTTTCATTGTAAGCCTGAAATAAAAAGGCATTTTCTTTTGTTTGAATTTTGTTGTAGGCCAACAAAGCTGTACACGAGTTCAAACGAGCAATGAATAACAAACCAACTTTTACCGCGAACATCGATGATGATATGTGAAGAAGCGATGTTGATGTTGAACACAAAGGGCACTCCTCCTCGCTGAAACAATCTTCCGATATTGAGCGCGACGAGAAGAAGTTGAATGAGACTTAAGGAATCAAATTCTCAAAACTCAAACTCTCTCAAACTCTAGAATTTGATCTCTCTTCTTAATTTTCTTTTCGTTGTTTGATCTCTTCCTCAATCTCTCTTTAAATAGACATTGATTGAATTGGAAAGAGGTTCTCTAATCAGAGTTCCAATAGGAGATCAAATCTGTCAATGAACTGCTGAGATAGAATCCTGAAATCTGTCAAAACGCGTCCAAACCATTGATGGTTAAACGGGATCGTCGATGGTTTGATGCCGATCATCGATAGTTCCATGTAGTTCATCGATTATTCAAATTTAGGTTTCTGAAATTTACAGATTGTTGACAGTAGACCATCGATGGTTGAATGGATCATCGATGATTGACTGTAGTCCATCGATGGTTCGATTTCTCATTTCTGGAAAATATAGATTGCTGACTGTAGTCCATCGATGACTTGTTGCGATCATCGATAGTGCCTCGAGACCATTGATGGTTAATAGGCTGAAATCAACTCTTATGTTGATTTTTGCATCATTTCGAGTCGCAACTTGTTTATTCCTATTTATTCCTGAATTATATCATCTCACAAACTAATTAGTACCAAATGAGAGTTTGTTATTGATCAAACAAGAGATATTGCACGAACATCGCTACTCCCCGAACAATGTTCTAACATGTTAGACTTATAATATACCACAACCACCCACACAATAATCAATAGTTGGAATTAAAAGTAGTGGTATCTCCACTACTTTTATGCAACAGAGATGATCCAAATTCTGTTTTTATATATCATAATGAATGCATAGTTTTCGATCCAATTGCTATAGAGATATATTTTAAACTCTTTGTTTATTTTCTTTGGCTGTATTTTTAGAAACTTGGTGTCTTTTTTTGTATATTTGTTGTATAAAATGTTCCTTTGATCGTGATTAGTGGCCCTCTGTATGCGATGCGCGCATGACACCAAAACAGATAGATTTGTCCCCTCATTTGAGTGCATTTTCTTTGGTTTTTTTAAAGGTCGAGAACATTTCTATTGGGTTTTCCAAGTGTGAAGACATCTCTGACGATTTTCCAAGTAAAGGTATTAATTCCGTTTTTTTTTTCCAAATATGAGGATACTTTTATAGTTTTTTCCCCAAAATGTATGAAAGGCATTTTCAGGATTCTAAAAATGCGATTGACAAACCATATGATGTATTTTCTTAAATAATACTAGTGTTACGACACGTGCAAATGCATTTGCAATTGTGTCAATGGAGTATTCAAAATATAAATAGTGTGTATCACAATTTGGTGGATAATTTAAAAAAAAAACTGTTCAGAAAACACTTCATATAGGGGGTGTTTGTTTCAAAAATTTTGGGATTACAAGTTTATGGATGAGGAAGTGGGTTGTTTTGAGTTTTTGGATTTCATAAACTTGTTTGTTTCAAAGTAAATTTTGGGATATGAGATCCCAAAATAATTAAATACTAATATATTTTGGCATTTGTTAGCATTTGTAAAATCCTCTCTTGGAGAGAGGATTTCATTATTAGTATTTTGGGATATGAGATCCCAAAATATATTAGTATTTTATTATTTTGTGATCTCATATCCCAAAATTTACTTTGAAACAAACAAGTTTATGAAATCCAAAACTCAAAACACCCCACTTCCTCATCCATAAACTTGTAATCCCAAATTTTTGAAACAAACACCCCATAATGTCAATAAGTAGTCTTTTCATATTTTATATTTAGAATATTATATTTAGTTATTTTTAAGCTAAGTATACAAATATATTTTAACTTTTGATAACATTTGCATTAAAATATAGGAAAATTCCAATATTTGTTTTGTATTGTGTTAGTTATATCTAATAATTTTTCTGGGAAATAAGCTTATCATTTTATAGTTATATTTCTTATAGCACACAATGTGATAGATATTTAATTTGTGAGCTTTAATTCTATGCCTTGTCATTATAATTAAAACTTTGATGAAGGACATGTCCTTCAAACTTTTGTACTCTCACTAAGTAAGTTTTAATATAATAGTAAGTATAGAGACTATAAGATATAGAATGTATTTTTCTTGCTCCAAAGTTGTTATCTATATTTAAATGAGAAGGAAGTTGATACATGCTCATGATCCTGGTAATTGCTTCCACCATCCCTTTTGATTGCTACCTTTTGTCTACACTTTATCTTCCAACTTTGATCAGATATCTCACGTTAGTTTAAATTTCAACGAAGTCAGATCTATGATTAATACTTCGTCATATTCTAAAATGCAATTTTGCCAATATACGTACCCCCATGAGATTTGTTCAAGTTGTCCCAGGTTTTCTGTTTATGGATAATGTTTCCAGATTTTCTATTTAAGTTTAATTAGAGAGGTTATCTATCTATTTATAGTCAAAACTATTTCCCCCAAAACAAACAAAAACTATTTTATATATAAACCCTCCAAACGTACGTATGTTTGAATTGCATGGGGAACGTACTCGTATCCCTGAAACTAACCCTCGCCCGCGCCCTCTCATCCGCCGCCCCGAGGCGCCGGGGGAGTACTTCTCCGCTCCCCCAGGGCTGCGGTGGGCCCTGCTGACTCCCGCGGCGGCGTCGAAGGATTTCTTGAAGATCAGGAGACCGACGTGGGTTTTGAAGGAGGAGGAGACGGAGCGTTCTCGAGAGATACGGGGGAGGAGATTGGTGGAGGAGTTTAACTACAAGCTCTACGGAGTTAACAAGCCTGCCACTCAACCCGAGGTCCTACATTTTTTTCACCCCCTTCTTTGCTTTGATTTCAGGATTAATTATTCTAAAGTCTACTGATTGTAATTACACGGGTGACACCGGAATCTGTTTGATTTTTCCTTCTTTAGCTTATTCGTATAGATATAATCAAGGGAAAATTGCTTCTAGCCCCCAAAATAACAATAACTAAGCTTCCACCACCCAAGACTTTTTCAACCCTCCCAAAGCCCCCAAAATGAAACACACAAAGCTCTGAGCCCCAAAACACAAAACCCAATATATTAAAACATGTGAAGACCATAATACCCCTTCCCCCCTCTCTCTCTCTCATAATGTCAGGTGATTACAAAATAGGTTTGGGGGGGAAAATTTTTAATTCCCTCCAAAACTCAAGAACTTCCCACTGCTACCCCCTCCCCTCCGCCGGAGGCGAGCTTCCCGACTTCGGCCAGGCCTTAGACGTCCTCGACGCCGACTACGACGGCAAGATCAGCCTCATTGACCTCAAGTCCACGATCATCGCCGACGACGCCGTCATCGCCTCCGTGATTTCCACCACCGACGCTGACTGAAACGGCTTCGTGGACTTCGACGAGTTCGAGCGCATCCTGGACTTCGTGGACTTCGACGAGTTCGAGCGCATCCTTGGCTAATTATAAAGATCTGAAAATGGTTGAATCCGAGTGCTTTTTTTGTTATTTTACATATTGTTATTATTTTAATGTAATGAGTTTGTTGTTAAGGTTGTGAGTTATAAGGTTGTGAAAGAATGTTATGAGTTGGTTGTGAATGTTACGAGTTTGTTGTTAACCTTATGAGATGGTTGTTAAGGTTATGAGTTTGTTGTTAACCTTATGAGATGATTGTTAAGGTTATGAGTTGGTTGTTAAGGTTATGAGTTTGTTTAGTTGCTAAGCATATGTATTAAATTCTAACGAGCCTATCCAGTTACTAAACATATGTATTAAATGCTAACATTAACAACGAAGCGTTAACCTTAACAACGAAGCACTAACCTTAATAACGAAGCTTTTACCTTAACAACGAAGCCCTATCCTTAACAACGAAGTCCTAATCTTAACAACAAAATATTAATCTTAACAACAAAGCCCTAACCTTAACAACAAAGTCTTAAACAAAGCCTTAACATTAACAACAAATCCATACCTTAACAACAAAGCCTTAACCTTAACAACCATCTCATAAGGTTAACAACAAACTCATAACCTTAACAACAAATTCATAACCTTAACAACAAAGCCCTAACCTTAACAACAAAGCCTTAAACAAAGCCTTAACCTTAACAACTTTAGTTTGTTGTGAATGTTACGAGTTATGAGTTTGTTATTAAGGTTACGGCTTTGTTTAAGGCTTTGTTGTTAAGGTTAGGGCTTTGTTATTAAGCTTATGACTTTGTTGTTAAGGTTAGGGCTTCGTTGTTAAGGTTATGGATTTGTTATTAAGGTTAAGACTTTGTTGTTAAGGTTATGGGTTTGTTATTAAGGTTAAAGCTTTGTTTAAGACTTTGTTGTTAAGGTTTTGTTGTTAAGGTTATGGATTTGTTGTTAATGTTAAGGCTTTGTTTAAGACTTTGTTGTTAAGGTTAGGGCTTTGTTGTTAAGTTTAATGTTTTGTTGTTAAGATTAGGGCTTCGTTGTTAAGGATAGTGCTTCGTTGTTAAGGTTAAGGCTTTGTTATTAAGGTTAGTGCTTCGTTGTTAAGGTTAACGCTTCGTTGTTAATGTTAGCATTTAATACATATGTTTAGCAACTGGATAGGCTCGTTAGAATTTAATACATATGCTTAGCAACTAAACAAACTCATAAGGTTAACAACAAACTCATAACCTTAACAACCAACTCATAACCTTAACAACAAACTCATAACCTTAACAACCATCTCATAAGGTTAACAACAAACTCATAACCTTCACAACCAACTCATAACATTCTTTCACAACCAACTCATAACTCACAACCTTAACAACAAACTCATTACATTAAAATAATAATAATATGTAAAATAACCAAAAAAAAGCACTCAGATTCAACCATTTCCAGATCTTTATAATTAGCCAAGGATGTGCTCGAACTCATCGAAGTCCAAGATGCGCTCAAACTCGTCGAAGTCCACAAAGCCGTTTCGGTCAGCATCGATGGTGGAAATCATGGAGGCGATGACGGCGTCGTCGGCGATGATCGTGGACTTGAGGTCAATGAGGCTGATCTTGCCGTCATCGTCGGCGTCGAGGACGTCTAAGGCCTGGCCGAAGTCGAGAAGGTCACCGCTGGCGGAGGGGAGGGGGTAGCAGTGGGAAAATTCTTGAGTTTTGGAGGAAACTAAAATTTTTCCCCCCAAAACCCATTTGTAATCACCTGACATTATGAGAGAGAGAGAGAGAGAGAGAGAGAGAGGGGTATTATGGTCTTCACATGTTTTAATATATTGGGTTTCTTATTTTGGGGGCTCAGAGCTTTGTGTGTTTTATTTTGGGGGTTTTGGGAGGGTTGAAAAAGTCTTGGGTGGGGGAAGCTTAGTTATTATTATTTTAGGGGCTAGAAACAATTTTCCCTATAATCAATAACTTAGTTTAGGGTTTCACTTGTGTAGATATGCAGACTCCGGTTCGCCCTATGATACCTGAATATATTAGGTTTTTTATATTAATTCCTTGAATCTTTCATATTTTTGAAATTTGTTCATCAAGTAATTGAAATTGCTATTAGGTCACGCTCTTCAGATATTTTGAAATCATTCTCTCAAATCATTGAAATTGATATTAGGTATACATGAAGGGATTATATTTTCTTTCATGTTTGCAAGGTCAACTTATTAATTAGTATCGATGTGCTGAAGTTATTACCCCTCTAGTTTTACTTTCGCAGAGATCTCCTGGATGAAATACTTTGTCCTCTGTTAACCTTGGAGACAGACCTCTGAGAGTAAAAGAGTCATAAAAAATTTCAGTCAGGAGGGGGTCTATCTGCAAAAATAAAACTAAAAGTTCATAAAAACAATGCTACAAGGGGTCTACCCGCAATGAACCCATACAAATTGAGTAGTGTCAGTAGTTTTCTCCTTCACTATATACTATGATTATGCATTTATTTTGATTTGCATCGCAATTAAAATACAGAATTCCAAACCTATGAAGGGGCAAAGAATAAAGGCTACCTCTTCACCACCACCACCACCACCAACAAAGGAGCCAACATTCAGCTGTCCTTTATGCTTCGATCTGTTGACAAATCCATGCTCGACGTTCTGTGGCCATATTTTCTGCCAGAGCTGCATCGAGGCCGCCATGGCCGCCTCTTTCAAGAGAGAAGCGGAGAAGCAATGCCCTGTCTGCTACACTCAGCTTCCTCCGACGAAGGGGTTTCACCGGGTCTACCTCCCTAAGCTGATAGAGGGTAAATGATGCATGACAACTAGAAGATTAGATGTTATCTATTAGTTATTATTACTATTATTATTATTATTTTATTTTTTGCGACTTGTTTTTTGATGTTATCTATTAGTTAGAATTAGGATTTTGTTTCGGTCATGTTAATGTGGTTGTACTTCTTCATTTTAGCGGAGGAGAGAAGAGTGGTATATGTAAGATCTTTAATAAGACTTGATTACCTCAAAGAGATTGATAAAAAACTAAAGCGGAATTATACCTGAATCCATGGTTTGGATCTTGAGTGGATTGATGGATGTTCTAATTTTAGGGCTTCTTCTCTTCCTTAGATCTCTTTTTAGATGGGGGTAAAAGAGATGAGAATTCTTGTGTTAACCCTAGATTAGGGACCATAACCCCATATATATAGGTGTTGCACTTTTACAATTTGGCCCCTCATCAAATTGTAATTACAACCTGGTATCTGCACATTTAGCCCATGACAATATATAAGTACCCGATAACCCAACTTAATTGATCACTTTAGTGGGTTTCCTTAAGTGATAGATTTACATTAATTTAACATATGTGTCCACAAATAGATTTAATTAGATTTAAATCTAACAATCTCCCACTTGGGCACCATATGTATCCTTAAAATGTGTATTACCTTATGAGCTCAAAATCTCTATCACATACAAGGGTATTTCCAAACAATCTCGTCCATTGACCATATCAATATAGGATCAAAGCGGTTTTCGTCACATTTATCGTGACTAAACCCATCAATGGTCACATATACTAGTACGATCAAATGACATAGATCAATCATGGATGTACAAAGATGAAAAATTACATGCAATGTGATGCATGCATGCCTATTTTTCAACCGGTCCTACCAAAACTTTAGTGAGGTCAACTTTAATCATAATGTAACAGAGTGGTTAATCAATACTTTATTCGACGAAAAATAACCAAAGCCCTAATAGGTCCAAAATACTCATAAAGCAATAAAATCACAAACTCCCACTAAAACATGATATCCTCAAATATTACCACCCCATATGAGCGGTGTGCTCTTGAAAAATTTTGGGTGGTAATCCTTTAGTAAGAGGATCTGCTATCATGGAGTTTGTCCCAATATACTCTATGGATATCTGTCCACTCTGTACTCTTTCTTTCACAACTAGGAACTTAATGTCAATATGTTTTGACTTAGTTGAGCTTCGTTGTTGTTGGAATACATGATCATGATTTATTGTCACAAAATAACTTTAGTGGTCTTTCAATATTTTCCAGAATACGCAGACCAGTGACAAAATTTCGCAGCCATATTCCATGATTGGATGCCTCATGACAAGCTATAAATTCTTCCGCCATAGTGGAGGAAGCTACAAGTGTCTGTTTGACACTTTTCCATGATATAGCTCCTCCTGCTAACATATAAATGTAGCCTGAAGTAGACTTTCTGCTGTCTTGGCATCCAGCAAAATCAGAATCAGAGTACCCAATGACCTCCAACTGATCTGATTTCCTGTATGTGAGCATATAATCTTTTGTTTTCTAAAGATACCGCATAACCCTTTTGACTGCGATCCAATGATCCATCCCAGGGTTGCTTAAGTATCGCCTAACATCCCAACAATGTGCGCAATATCGGACGGCGTACATACCTGAGCATACATTAGACTCCCTACAGCTGAAGCATAGGGAATCTTCTGCATTTCCTAAATTTCAAGGTTACCTTTAGGGCATTGATTGAGACTAAACTTTTCTCCTTTAGAAACAGGGGTATCACCTGGTCTGCAATTTTGCATGCCAAACCTTATGAGTACTTTATTGATATAGCTCTTTTGTGATAATCCAAGTATACCTCGAGAACGATCTCGATGTATCTGGATTCCTAATATAAAAGAGGCGTCCCCAAGATCTTTCATCTCAAAATTCTTTGATAGAAATCTCTTGGTTTCGTGCAACAAGCCTATATCATTAGTGGCAAGCAAAATGTCATCCACAGACAGAACCAGAAAAATATACTTACTCCCACTGAATTTTTGATATACACAATCATCAACAATATTCATCTCAAAACCAAACGAGATAATTATTTGTTGAAACTTGTGGTACCATTGACGAGGAGCTTGCTTGAGTCCATAAATGGATTTCCTTAGTTTACAAACCATATTCTTTGGATCTCCTGACACAAAGTTTTACGGTTGTACCATATAGATCATCTCATCAATGTCTCAATTGAGAAATGCGCCTTAACATCCATTTGATGTAACTCAAGATTGAAATGAGCAACAAGTGCCATGATAGTCCTGAAAGAGTCTTTCGATGAAACCGGAGAGAAAGTCTCTGTATAGTCAATGCCTTCCTTCTGAGTATAGCCTTTAGCTACAAGACGTGCTTTATACTTTTCCACATTACCATTTGCATCCAGCTTGGTTTTAAATATCCATTTACAACCAATTGGTTTTGCACCTTCTGGCAATGGGACAAGTTCCCAAACCTTATTGTCTTGCATAGACTTGTACTCCTCATTCATGGCATCAATCCACTTTTGAGAGTTAGAACTTTTAATGGCCTGAAGGAAGTTGATTGGATCATCTTCCATCATTCCATTACTTTCCTCATGTTCTTGAAGAAATACAATATAATCATCCGGAATAGCATTTCTCCTTTCTCGTGGATCTCCTTAATGGCCTTGGTTCTTGAGGTTGTTGAGTTTGTTCTTCCGAACAGGAGTTGTTCAATATTGCCTTCTTGAGGTTCCGGATTCATTTCTTGAACAATAACAGGTATAGGTACTTGAATATTGTCAGAAATGACTGTATGGATTGGATTTAAAGCCAATTTCTCCTCAAAGGCAATGTCTATAAGCTTAGTTTACGTGAGTTATAGGAAGTATTATTCTGATACTTGAGTTACTTGCCATGTGAGTTGCCCGGTGTGAGACCCAGAGTTGTATCTTCTCTTTGTTAAAAGGGGAGTGCAATTTAACATTTCTATCTTTTTGTTTGGTATTATTTTGTCCTAGAATTAATCCGCACTAGCAAACAGTAATATCTTCTTGAGTTAATTGCACGTGGTAGACACCCCTGTAGTATTATTGTTTTGCACTTAACAACCTTCGTAGTTTCATTGTTGCACGTAGATGCTCAAGGTTAAAGTTATTTTGGTTCGTTTACTCTTGGTGAAATTTTGGCAGATGTTGCTCTGGGTGAAATTAGCAAGTATATCTGAGTGTGAAACAGTTAACAAAATTTAACCCAAGGGGTATTTGTGCAACAATGAAACTAAAGGGGTTTATGTGCAATTAAGCTTATTTTCTTGGGATGGTTGTCGTTTTGGTTGTTTCAGTTTGTTTTCCTTTAATTTGATGCCCAAAGCAAATATATTAATCCAGGGAAAACTTGAAGGTATTTACATTCGATTATTTATTGATTTACTTATATGCGACTGAGAAGTAGCAAAATTCTTATTATTCAATTCTGCATCAACTTCTTTACATCCTATTTAGAAGTAGCGACATCTTACTTTTTAATTATTCGCTTGTTTCGACCATCTTATAGTACTGAAATTAATGTAACTCGGTGGGGGAAAAAACGTCCATCAATTTATTACAAGATTTGGATCCTCTACGTGCTAAAAAACGTCCATCAATTTATTACAAGATTTTGCATCAATTTATTACAAGATTTGTTATCACAGTCGCTATTCAAGAGCAGCACAAATCTTATCTATTTAATTCTTCACTTGTTTCAACTACTGGGGGGGGGCATGGTCTGTAAGTTGATAATACATCAGATCATGAACAGAAGCATATGTCTCAAAAACCAAACACGTTAAGAAAGGAAATAACTCATAAAGAGGACAAAACAGACTCCAAACACGCTAGGAAAGGAAATAACTCGTAAAAAGTTAAAATAGACTCCAACAGGGTGTTTGGATGGGGGATAATTGGGGGTAGGGGAAGGAAAAAAGACAAAATAGACTCCAACAGTGTGTTTGGATGGGGGTAATGAGGTGTAGGGGAAGGGAAAAAGAGAGTTAACCTGTTTGGAAGTTTTTTTTAAGAAGGGTAATGGAGGGTAGGGAAGGAGGAAAAAGGTCCAATTTTATTCCCCTCCAAATTGGGGGTAGAGAAGGGGAAGGAAATTAATTATAAAACTTTTAACATATAAAAACAATTTTACTTCTTATCATTATAGATGAACGGCTAAGATTTAATTTCAAAACTCTTCTCCTCCATTCACTCCACTTCATTAGAACTTCCAAATAAGGTAAAATAAATTCTCCTCCATTCTCATTGCAAAACTCTCAAACGACATATTATATTTTCCCTTCCTTTCTCTACCTTTCCTTCCCATATCTTATCTTTCCTTTCCTTCCCCTAGTAAACTCCCAAACATAGTGCAAAGGTGTAAAAGTAAATTCAAAGGAACAATAAAAGAAGAGGGGAAAAAAAGAATAGAAATATATCCCCCAGTGAATCAAATAGGATTCCTCAGAACGTCCTCATGATGGGGTAATCTAGACCATATATCACTCCTGCAGTTTATTAAAATATTCCTTACTCTCCCAATTGCAATGTTCAAATAGGATTCCTCAGAGTTAACCTGTTTGGAAGTTTTTTTTAAGAAGGGTAATGGAGGGTAGGGAAGGAGGAAAAAGGTCCAATTTTGTTCCCCTCCAAATTGGGGGGTAGAGAAGGGGAAGGAAATTAATTATAAAATTTTTAACATATAAAAACAATTTTACTTCTTATCATTATAGATGAACGGCTAAGATTTAATTTCAAAACTCTTCTCCTCCATTCACTCCACTTCATTAGAACTCCCAAATAAGGTAAAATAAATTCTCCTCCATTCTCATTGCAAAACTCTCAAACGACATATTATATTTTCCTTCCTTTCTACCTTTCCTTCTCATATCTTATCTTTCCTTTCCTTCCCTAGTAAACTCCCAAACATAGTGCAAAGGTGTAAAAGTAAATTCAAAGGAACAATAAAAGAAGAGGGGAAAAAAAGAATAGAAATATATCCCCCAGTGAATCAAATAGGATTCCTCAGAACGTCCTCATGATGGGGTAATCTAGACCACATATCACTCCCCGCAGCTTTATTAAAATATTCCTTACTCTCCCAATTGCAATGTTCAAATAGGATTCCTCGAGTTAACCTGTTTGGAAGTTTTTTTTAAGAAGGGTAATGGAGGGTAGGGAAGGAGGAAAAAGGTCCAATTTTGTTCCCCTCCAAATTGGGGGGTAGAGAAGGGGAAGGAAATTAATTATAAAACTTTTAACATATAAAAACAATTTTACTTCTTATCATTATAGATGAACGGCTAAGATTTAATTTCAAAACTCTTCTCCTCCATTCACTCCACTTCATTAGAACTCCCAAATAAGGTAAAATAAATTCTCCTCCATTCTCATTGCAAAACTCTCAAACGACATATTATATTTTCCCTTCCTTTCTCTACCTTTCCTTCTCATATCTTATCTTTCCTTTCCTTCCCCTAGTAAACTCCCAAACATAGTGCAAAGGTGTAAAAGTAAATTCAAAGGAACAATAAAAGAAGAGGGGGAAAAAAAAGAATAGAAATATATCCCCCAGTGAATCAAATAGGATTCCTCAGAACGTCCTCATGATGGGGTAATCTAGACCACATATCACTCCTGCAGTTTATTAAAATACTCCTTACTCTCCCAATTGCAATGTTCAAAACATTTCGCACCTCGCAGAGCATTCTGATAGGATTCGTACTCCAGTGAGTCACTCTATCAACTAAACTCATGATGAAAAAAAATATTTGGAAGAGAAACTACATTTAATTCAGAAAAATATGTGAATGATATATTCCTTTTTGTTTCAAAAGAAGTGAAATAAATCAAATTGGAGAGCACACCAATCAGCACACCTCACATTTAATGTAGACAGAGCTTCACGGCAGCCACAGTCATTTCGGGGACTAATCGGGCGTAAGAAAGAAGTCAAGGTGACTCATATTTTATTTGGAAAATTTGATTCTTCATCTCCACTTATTGCCGAAGCTCTGGGAATCCTTGAGGCCTTCAAACTTGCAGCTAGCTTCAAAGAATTCAATTCTCATGTCTTTAGGATGCATAAGTTCTCATCAACTGCATCCTTAAGCCTACCACCTCCCCGCCGTGGTAAATTTGACATGTTATACATAAATGCATTTGGATTCTTCATCAAAATTCGATGGTGTCCATTTCCTACACTCATAGATCTCTTAACGTGGCCGCTCATTCTATCGTCACAGCGGCTGCCTCCTCGGAGTTGTGCAGTCATTGGCTCTCTCATGAGTTACCAAATATACTCAATGACGCTATTTGTATCACATCCTCGGGCATTTCTCCAAAATAATAATAATAATAATAATAAAGTAAAAATAAAATAAAATTAGTGACTAACCACTCACAGTAAATAAATGTGATCTTCAATTAACCCTCAAATCAAACTCCGCATTTTCTCTCTCCGCGCTTCTCGAGATTCCTGAATCTGAATCTCAAAGCAAAATGCTGAGCACCTCCACTTCTCCGGCGGCGGCGGCTGTCCCCACCGATTCCTCCGCCCAACGCCGCCGTGGCCGCAGCTGCAACGCCACCGCGGTCCGGTGCTCCGCCGCCTCGCTGCGGTGCTCCGCTGTGACGCTCCCCGTCGCCGCTTCTCCGCCGGCGGCGGAGGAGGATAAGGGTTTGGGGGCGAGATTGAGAATGGGGAGACTGGAGGAGGATGGGTTGTCGTACAAAGAGAGGTTTGTTGTGAGATGCTACGAGGTCGGGATTAACAAGACTGCCACTGTTGAGACCATCGCCAATCTCCTTCAGGTCCTTCAAATTTTCTTTTTAATTTTGATTTTGATTTGGTTTTATTTGCAAAGTTACTATCTTTGTTTCTGTACTTCTACCAATTCCAATTTGGTAACTTCGATTTGGGTATTGTTATGCTTATCAATCTGTTAAGCGTAATCGAGGCAAATCATGTTAGATTGGGGTACTAGAAACCTATGAAAAATACATAAGACAGGGATGAGATCATAACATTTAAACTATCTAGTTAATAATTCACAAATTCTTTCATGTGGCAGAAATTTGAAAATAAGTGTAGAGTCCTATTATGAGCAGCTTTTCAAAGATGATGCAAATGGATGTATTAAAAATGCACTCTCTATTCGTTGGCATAATTCACTACGGCAAATGGATTCGTGTACCAAACTATTTGAAAACTATTGGGAGCGGGCTCTCAATCTATCGGGAATCAAAGGGGGAGGGGGTTAAAATGGGTTATCATGTTCAGATCCGGTTGAAATTGAGTCTAAGTGAGGCCTTACCTCATTTGCACCCCTTGCTGGGGCGTGAGGCACACTGAGGCGTGTGCCTCGAGTTTGCAAAGCGTCCCATCTATGTTGCGGGGTGCTTCATCAATGGCCCGCAAACCTGATGCCTGAGGTGCATGCCTTAGATAAAACTGCCTGTTGTTGGCATATGTGGTTGGTTAGTCAAAGACTCAAATGTACTAAACGAAGAGTTTATGCTTTTGTCCATGCATGTGTTGAAGCATGTTTGAGATAAGTCTTTGAAGAATCGATAACAATTAAAATGGATGAGTTCGAGTTAGCTTGCTTTTTTTACCATCGAGGCCCCCTTATACATTAACTCATAAGTTTCAATTTAATTTGCAAGCTCATTCATTTAAAATTTGTCAGGTTTGTAATGTCTTCAAAATTTTGTTACTATGATTGTTGACACACTTTTAAAGACTGTCCAAAAAGTAAATATGAAAAAGGTTGCCTGTCCTGGATTTAAACTATATATTGGTCTCTCAATGTAGGAAGTTGGGTGCAACCATTTCCAGAGTATAGGATTTTCCACAGATGGGTTTGCCACAACCAGGACCATGAGAAAACAAGGTCTCATTTGGGTTACCTCTCGTATGCATATTGAGATGTATAAATATCCAGCTTGGTGAGTTCATATTACCATGATATGTATTCCATATGGTGCATTGATATTGACTGAGTAAGTTGTGGACTTTTAGGGGTGATGTTGTCGAGATTGAAACATGGTGTCAAGGAGAAGGAAAGATTGGCATCAGGCGTGACTGGATTCTTAAAGATTTAACTGGTTCTGTGATCGGCAGAGCTACTAGGTGAGTCTCTTCTAAAATAGTCCATTTATCAAGGGTTAATTGAGACCCCTGTACTATTTACCCAATTGCGTATAGGCCCCCTCTAGTTCTGTTTTTGCAGATAGACCCATGAGTGACTTCCTTTTACTCTTTTATCCTCGGGAGGTAAATTTGTCAATTAAAACAATTTTCTCTTTCTCTGAAGGTAAAAGAGTCAAAATAATTTCACTTAGGGGGGTCTATTCGCAATTGGGCCATATTATAGGGGGTCTATCCATAATTAACCCGTTAAATCAGAAATCTATCTTTATGAGGTGATTTAGGTAACCTACAGGGTGGCATGTTACTCCACCTCAAAATGGGCCAAAAGTCGTAGTAGAATACTTTATTGTGTTACATTCTCTGCACTTTGATATATAAATATGATTCATTCAATATGCTTGACATGGGATGTGAGGCTTACTTGCATATAGACAATCTCTCCCTTTGGATTGGGTGGGGGGACAACAATCATATTGATTTATTGTGCAGTAATACTTTGAGGAGGCATAGCTGTATGATATGCATACATACTTGGACACTCTAATACTTAATGCTTACGTGTTGGATAATACTCTGACAAGTTATAGGTATATCAGCGACTAAATATTAAAATCAAATATATGGATGGTGGATTTACATTTTCTTTTGATCTGTGGATGCATGGTACTTGTATAATATATCTAGATTGTTATTCATTTGATCTTGTTTATATTTGCAGGTATACTAAATTCTTTTCCATATTTGTATACTCATGTACTAGTGTTGTATCCGTATGTCCTGTGTATGTATAAGTACATGTGTATATGTGTTTAGTATCCTTTCCTTTGAGTTCCAGGAAATTGGCAACACATAATACAAAATCATGTGTAATGTCAGACCTATAAGAAAGTTCTTAATTCCAAAAATTGCCTTTCATATTGAAGTTGCACTATTGCCCACTTTTTTCAACTCTGTACTAACAATTAGTGAGACTAACTACTCTCACGTTTTCCTACAAAAAACTAGGATTTCTCTCTTAAAGAAAAAAAAAGGCTAGAGGTTTGAATCTGTACCCCATTAGCTAAAAGTGAGAATGTTTAAGTTGTGCTGAATGGAGAATGATTCCAATGCACTATCTACCGTGGAGGTTTTAGCTATTGATGGACAATTAAGTTATGTATGTTTATATAGAAAAATGATAAAATGAGATGGTGAGATGAGATTTTTATAGTGAGTTATCCCAATAGGCTACCCGATTCAATGATCGGCATCGTCCATTCTGATTTGCATACCACATGATATACATGTACAAATTTTTTTTATCATTTAGAAAATTTTAATCATTATTTTAGCTATGTGTAAAAGAGACGGCTATTAAGCCGTCTAAAAAAATCAAGATTTTAAACTAGTTTGATTCATATTCTAGAAGACTCCAAACTATGTGAAAATTTCACTATATACATTTGATTATGTTTTGAACAAGATGTATGGTGCCGATCATGAATTTGATGAGCCGATTAGTCTATCTCACAATAAGATTTGAGTTCACCATCTCATAATATCATTACTTTGTATGTATATATGTATGCGTGCGTGCTTGTGTATGTACGGATGGATGTATGCATACAATTATAGTATCAGGGTTTCTTGCAAACCTTAATGCTCATTTTCTGCAGGTATGTTGTTACTTCCAGAGTTTTGGCTTCTTACTTCTGTTCTACTGTTAAATTTTCTTACAGCAAATTCGTGATGATGAACCAAGACACTAGGAAGCTTCAGCGAGTAACTGATGAAGTGAGGGAAGAATATCTAATCTTTTGTCCAAGAACTCCTAGGTATGCTACCTTCGGAACACATCATTCATTTTATTAAGGGTTAATTACAGATACACCCCTATACTATGGTGGCAAGGCTACTTATAGTCTTATACCCCTCCCAAACTATTTTATGAGCACTTGCACTTTCTGAATCTCAGACCACATATTTCTTTTCCCTCCAAATTGGAGGGAAATTAAGCAAATATTTTTAAGCTAAATTGAGGGCAAGAACTAATTTATCGTGATTCTCATGTGACATTTTAACCAAACAGGAGAAATAATATCGTCTGGAGTTAAGTGGCTACACCCTCATAATATATAGGTGTATCTGCAATTAACCGTTTTATTTGAAGGCATATGATTGAAAGCCAGAAGGAAATTAGATATATTCTCTGGAAACGCTGATTCTCAAGCAAATTAAAAAGTTTCCTTTTCAAGAAAGTACTGCAAATTATTGAGTTTGGGATCAGCTTTATCACTTATTGCTTTATTCTTTGGAAAGGATTTCCACCCGCATATGAGAAAAGTATTCATAACTGTTGCCAAAGTAGTATTACCCTTTTCATATTTTTGATTATGTACCTTTGCTGTTCTCAGTTCTCACCTTACTTTTGATGCGTGAGGATTCACAATTTTATGTTAAAAGTTATTTTAAACCAATATACACTGATTGAGCTTAAGAAATTACCACATAATCCAGATTTGCCTTCCTGGCAAAGGACAACAACAGTTTGAAGAAAATCCCGAAGCTTCAAGCTCCTGCTCAACATTCACGGTTAGGGCTTGCAGTAAGTCCTTAATTCAAGGGCCATTTCGTCTTTTACATGATCTTATTTCATGGGGGTTAATTGTGGATAGACCCCAGTACTATCACCAAGACGCAGATAGAACCCCTGGATTTTCGAGTATGTTAGCTTCACGATAAGATTGGGCTTCATAAAGTGAAACATATGAGCTTCATAAACTGGATTTACTTACTATATACTTGCATAATTATCATTACATATAACTAGTTTAAATGGAAAAACTATGCATCCTTTGGTAAGTGGGAATCAAGTCAAGCGAGAATGGAATGAAATAAGAAATGGAATAGAATAAATATGGGGATGAACTGCTCATTTCCATTCTCACGTTTGGATGCAATTAGAGGACGAAGCGGGAATGACAAACATTGGTATGGGTAATTAATAAGCAATTATGACTAATTTGGAAGTTATTAATGCACATTCCTTACCAACTCATTGGGAATGATCATCCCCATTTTAATTGAGGATTGATGAGAAGTGGGAATGAGATTTTTTAACTTTCAAAAACACGTATTTGGTATGCACGATGAGAAGTTGGAATTTACATTCCGTTCCCACTCATTCCCACGTACAAAACGAGGCGTAACAAAGTTGAGAATCCAGGGGGTTTATCTATAGCAATAGAAGTACAAGGGGTCTATCCACATTTTGGTGATCATACAGGGGGTCTGTCCGCAATTAATCATATGCCCTATAACAAGCAGCTAATGCAATTGTTTTACAATCCTCATAACTAGTAGATTATAAAGTTAAACTTTGTGTTGCACATTTTTGACATCTGCAGCCGAGGAGAACTGATTTCGACATGAACCAACATGTAAACCACGTCACGTACATCGACTGGGTTCTTGAAGTAAGTGAAAACCACAGCTCATTTGTTGCTAAAAAGATTATTGCCTCTGCATTTTGGATTTTATTAGATGCAGCGTTCTCAAACAATTTCAGCACATTAAGTGGTGTAAATACATCAGAATAAATCTCACACAAACCCCCTTAACTTTGAGGTGTTTCCCACGGAAAAAACCTGAAGTTTTCACCCCAGGTGCAAGTTCAGCCTTACATGATTGAGAAAAAGATGTCATTGTGTAAAATAGTTCAGATTTTGGTCCCTGAAAAGAACATTTGACCTGTAAGGACATGTTAGAACTCTATAATTATAACTCAATGTTTCTCAGCATAAGTTTGGAATTTTGATTGGGGGTAGAAAGGACCTCAATACTTACAAAATAATTGTTCGCGGTAAAAGTTGGTTTGTTATTCATTGCTCGTTTGAATTCGTTTACAGCTTCGTTGGCCTACAACAAAATTTCAAACAAAGAAAAATGCCTTTATTTTAGGCGTACAATGAAAACGAAAATTACAACTCTCTTCCTTTTGTGAACAAACACGAGGATCTCTATTTTACGGGATCCTCGCTATGGGTTCTTTGCTGTCTGGGGACTTTTATTCGTCCGCTGACCACCGCTAATCCCGATCCCGTGTAAACCCGGTTCCGAACTACAGACGAGGGGCTCGCTTCACGGCGAAACGGCTACCGAGGGGATCACACTCACGAAGGAGAGGATCGCTGGGGATCGCCTCACGAAGGAGAGGATCACGAGCGGTGAGATCTACAAGGAGAAATCACGCTATCCCCGAGGTTAAGACGAAGCTTAACCTAGAGGGTATCTGTAGTTCGACCCGAAGTTTGCTTACCTTCCGCCTATAGATCGGCGTCGGCGGACTTGAGCTGTACGTTGCCGGAGCGTCATTCGGCATGTCTCGCGAGGGCTCTTCAAGTCCGCCAAAATCACCAAGTCCCCACCCAAGATCCCAAATCCAACCTCCCCATGAGCAAGACCCCCTATTTATACAAAACCAAAGGGGGTGCGTGCTGACAGGTGGCTCGGCCACTTGGTAGAGCACCTCGGCCAAGTTGGCGAGGTGGCTCGACCAAAGTGGTAGAGCCACCTCGGCCAAGTTGGCGAGGTGGCTCGACCAAAGTGGTAGAGCCTCCTCGACCACTTGGTAGAGCACCTCGGCCAAGTTGGCGAGGTGGCTCGACCAAAGTGGGCCGACCACCAACATTTGGTAGGTTTGGTATGGCCTCCGTCGTTCAGGCGTCGTTTTCGTCGACTTCTCCGTCGATTCTTCGTCGATTCTTCGGTCTTCAGGGCTTAGTTTTGCTCCGGTGATGTCGCCGTTGTGTTCGAGTCCGTGTCCGATCAACTTTCAGAGCTCAAACGGTTCGTTTGCATCGACGGACTAAGTACGGTTGATTCCGTCTTGTCAACGTTTTGAGTTTAGCCAACTCGCCTCGTTGAGCTTCGTCGTCGGGTTTTTCCTCCACGACGCCGCCTCGTCGGTGACGCCTCGCCGACTCACTTTACGCGTTTTGCGGCGTAATCACGTCGACGGCGTTCAGAGTCGCGCCGTCGGATGGATCGTCGGTTATCAACCCACCGTTTACGAGTCTTGTTCGGGTACTGATAAGCAATTTTTAACGCCTACAATAATAATTAACAATCTTGTTTTGCTTAATATATCAGAGTGTGCCTCAAGATATAATTGACACCTACGAGCTGAAAACGATCACCTTGGACTACAAGAGAGAATGCCAGCATGATGATGTAGTCGATTCTCTTACCAGTTTGCAACTCTTGGACGATGAAAAAGAGCTTTTACCGCGTGATGGAAGCAACGGGTCTGCTATCAATAAGCAAGAAGATCAAGATGGACGTCAGTTTCTGCATTTCTTGAGATCATCGAACAATGGAGTTGAAATTAATCGGGGTTGCACTAAATGGAGGAAATTATCTCGGTAAGTTTTTTTGTAAAAGTATTGCCCCCTCAACCTTAGGGTTAATTTCAGAAAACCCCCTATCTCAGTTGAGGGGTATTTTCGTCTTTCTTTATCATTCCAATGCACGTGATACATGAGACTTAGGTGTTACTTTAGAGAGTTAAAAGTGAAAAATCTACAAGGGGTTTAGTGGAACAAAAGAAGTTCAGGGAAGTTATGTGCAAAACCCCTTAAAGAGTTCAGCAAGGTTTGTTGGAATTAAAATAGTTAAAGGGGTTATCTGCAAAAACCTGAAAGTTTAGGCGGGTCTTCTCAATTGTTCTTGATACTGTATCAATTCTGTTTGATTTGGTTCTCTTTTTTGCTGAGCATGTAATACAAGGCCTGTAGATGCTGCAACACTTTGTAAAATTATGTACCTTTTTGCAAATTCTGTTGTATCGTTAATATTTTGTATTTACTGTCTACTTCAGTTTAAAACATAGATTCCCGTCGCATCTACATAAATGATTATGGGGGTTATTTGGACTTTTGTGGGATTCTTGGTGCAGTTTGCTTGATTTACAGTAAGTTGAGGAGGCTACATCATGTTTATAGAATCTTTTTTACATATATACTCTCCTACTTTAAACTGTAGTCTGCTTATTTTAGGGGTTTGTTGAGTTTCTTTAACAAATGAGCTGTCTTAAGTGATAGAAACGATGAGGTTCATATCTTCATATCATCTGATTTCAAAAAGAGAAAAAGATAAATTATGTTGTAACATTGAGAATTACCGCAAGTCCCTCGTTGTAACTACGATGTAAGAGGCTTTGAACTAATAAATTTGTGAAAAGGAGAATATTCCGTGATAAGGCGATGAAATTCCTACAAAGAGTCTTTTATTGGGCAGTGATGGTTTTAAGGTGCTTGAGCAGCCGATATGATATCTAGTGTTAAAGATATTGCGTGGGTGGTGGGTTGGATTTGTTTTAGATGGAGTGATAAGATGTCTTTGGATCTAGTTTCAAATAAAGGTGAAGATTTGGGCGTGTTTGACAACTCTTTAGAATGGAGCTAGGTTCAAACCTGGTCTCATTTTGAGAAGAAGACATGTTTGGGTAAAACTAGGCCAAGATTGGCCCGGTTTTTCTGAGGTCAAATTTAACTTTTAAATGCATTTTGTTTTGAACTGTCTTCTCTTTGGTTCAAAATAAAATCAGTTTTGTTTAAAACATGGCCAAGATTAGTCCTGGCTCAATTTTAGAGTGGGTGCTAAACCCATCCTTACGGTCCGATTTAGAAACATGAAGGTTTGACGTCTCATGTAAGCTTAATAAAGATTCGAGGGTCTAATCTGATAAAAACACACAACAAATTTAAAAATATAGAGCGACGATTATATCGGGGATCTGGTAGGATTGGGATCGCCTCTTCATCAATAGTGTTTTAATATTTCTAACGATCTCCACCTTTTATTTTGTGGGCTCCACCTTCACTTTGTCTTGTCCACAAAATCAAAGGTGGATATACATTAGCAAATATTAGGAAACACTATTGATGAGTAGAGGATCCCACTCCTACATACTAAACGCTGATCTGTAGGCCTTTATCAAAATAATAATAATAATAATTTTCGATTAAAATATGCTTAATGTCAAAAAAGCTACATGGGGCTCAAATGTCAAAAAGCATTTTCAGATCCAAGTTTAAAAAACGTAGAAACAAAGAAAAAGAACTCTGTGGACCCACACCGAACCCGATGCCAAAACCCTGCTGCACTTCTGTCACGTCATCAGGCAAACTGTATCTTTCGACCCTTTATTTTATTTCAACAAAATTCAAGACTCGTCAGTTATATTTCAACGTGTCCCACTTTGAGACTAATGCATGGGCCCTTATATGTACGATCTACTACTTATTATATTTATATATATTCACTTCTTAATCACATTCACGAACATGTGATGTTAGAATTTTTTAATTTCTTGAATTTGTGACATAATTAAAAAGTTGAAATTAGATCTCTAAACCATTGAAAATGTTTTAAGGTGTTGATATCTATTAAGCAAAGTCAATAATTTAACCGAACATGCATGCCCGGATGTAGATCCATTACTTTAGTTTTATGCTTTGCGTGTATCTTTGTCTTCATCCTATAAAAAATTAAAGTTGGAATCGTATAGGTATCCATGTCCTATAGAATATGGATATATAACATATACCTATCTCCATCTTATTGGATACAAACCCATATTCTTTTGGCTAAATTGCACTTTAATATGCTCTTGCTTCCCAAAAAGCATTTAATATACCACAAGTTACAAAATGAAACAAATATATACCCCCAGTCATTCGCCGCGTGAATTTGTTAATCGGCATTATATTTTAACTAAAAGGACGAGATTATCCCATTTTTTTATCATTTCTCTCAAAATTTCCAAATTCTCTTCCACAAATCTATGATGATGCCCTAAATTTACAGATTTGAGAGGGATTGTAGTTGGGGGTCGTTGAGAAATGACTAAAATAATCGATTGGTGATCTTTGGCCACGATGGAGAACTATTCTAGCCATTTCTAACGAAGAAATTGACTAACAAAAACATATCCTCGTCTATTGTCTTCACCCTCAATGTAGCTTAATAAACCTTTTGATGCTTTGAGCGAGGAGGACTTCATGTAGCCTCCTTTTATTTAAAAAAAATTAAAATTGCAAAGCTTGAGAATTGAAGAAGAGGGGCCTGTATAGCTATAATTAATAGAATAAATGAGGATAGATGACATTTGATCTAGTCACATAATCAGCACGTGAGAATATTCTGTTAGTTAACAGAAAGTAGCAAATTGCATACTTTTAACAACTTGGAATATGTAGTTGCTCCATTTTGTAACTTGGGATATATAAACATTTTTTTTGGAAAACAATAGGATATTTAAGTGCAATTTAGCCTCGTCTTTTACTTTATTACTTGTAACTTTGTATTTTATGTCAAACTTTAAACTTTACGCAACATTCCATTATAGATATGACTCAGATCAGTAAGAAAAGCACTCTCCCGCTGTGCTGTTTCCACGTCATCGTGCACCTCCATAATCCAGGTGTCTTTCGTCACCTTTTCTCATATTAGACCCTTGAAATTTTATAATTTTAAGGCTAACTAAATTGCATTTTAAATACTTTATAGTTCACATGACTTCGCACTTATAAAAGTATATTTTTTGATATTTAAACATGCTATCGTTTTAAAAGTAGAACATTACTACTTGTTATTAGTTAAATTTTGCAATTCACACATATATTAATCAATTTTCATTACCTGCAAGTCATATGACAATTTTAGGAAAATATTCAATATTTAATAGAATATTCTAATATTTAACTAAAAGCAGGAAGTAACGTGCTACTTTTAAGAACTATAAGGCATTTAAATATAAAATAAAGTCTATATAAGTGAAAAGTCATCTAAACTATAAGTCATTTAATAGCCTAATTTTATATTAGCTCTTCAAATTGTTTAAATTGCTTTTATGCCCCTAAAATCTTATAAGATGTTTCAAATTAGTCCCTCCGTTGGAAATTGAGTCCCAGGTGCTAGTTATAACCTGGGGTTATGACTATATAATTCACCCTCATCAACTGGGCTAAGAGAAGCAGCTGACAATTCTAGGGAAGAAGGTATTTAGCAACTTTGGATTATGATCCACCTGACCATTTTATTTAAATATAAAGAAATAGATATGGATTTTACAAAACTTGACCGTCCAAATGGAGTTCATATCAAAAAAGTTAACTTAAAAGGAATATTCTCTAAATCAAACAGTAACAAAATAGAAGGATCCATTTAAAAAAAAATTCTAAGATTTGGGTACCAAAAGTAATTTCAATATATGTGAGGGGTTAATTTAAAAATATCAAAAGTATAAGGCCAAATATCTCAGAAACCCAACAAAAAAATCTATAAAATCCACGATTCTCTCGATATTCTCACTCCCCTTCCTCCTTACTTATACTCCCTTCCCTATCCCCAAACCCCAAAAAAGAGAAGGAACCAAAAAAAAAGAAAAAAAGAAAAAAAAGCTCAGATATCGATGGAGCCGATCAAGACGGCGATCGGAGACGCCGTCTTAACGTTCATGTGGATGTTCTGCGTCGCCACCGTTGCTCCGGTAACGGCCGTCATCGCCGAGCATTTCAAAATCCAGAGCGTTCCAGTAGTCCTGGGGATCACCGTCCTCTTAATCGCTGCCCTGATCTTGATCTTTGAGCCGATCTCTGCTGCGATGGGAAACGCGAGCTTTAATGCTGTAAATAACGCCGCTTTCTACGCTGCCGGGGTCGGTGGCGATACTTTGTTCACCATGGCGATAAGATTCCCCGCTCAGGTATCGCTGGTTACTGAATTTGGGTTTGGGGTGGGGTTTCTTCGTGTTAAAGTTTGGATTTTTATGGGTTTGGAGTGAAGATATTGTTGGATTGTGAAATTTTGTTAAAATTGTGGAGTTGGTTGGGTCTGAAACTAGAGAAGAAGGATCTGGGTTGCCAAATTCTGATTTATTTGCCGCTGTTCAAAAACCCAATTGAAGTTTTTCGTATGCTACGTAAATTCATTATTATAACCTGATAGTATGGAGTAAGGTTAGGGTGCTGATTAATAGCGGTGCAAATAAGTGTCCGTGTCTGGAAACATATCCGTATCCATTAGGATACAGATATGGTTAGTATATATATATATATATATATATATATATATATATATATATATATATATATATATATATATATATATATATATATATATATATATATATATATATATATATATATATATATATATATATATATCTTGTGATAGGATGTGGTTATGGATACGGATAAGTAATGAAGTATCAGTATCCAAGAATCCGATCATATGGTTTGCAATTGTGTTTGTCCTTTGGATTGATGGGTTTGAGGTTAATTTTGACTTCGCCTAGCCCGCGTGGGCCTGAGCGGTGTCTGGGGTGCTCGCTTAGGTCTTGAGAGCGCTTAGGGGAGCATGGGCCGCTTATGCGGGCTAGGTTTTGGTCGTGATTTCCTCCACCCACGTCCTTCAACCTTCTCTGGCCTCCACCGACTACAAGCACCTCCTCTACCTCCACCGACCTTCAGCAAAACCTCTCCCACCACCACTTAAACAAAAAAAGAAACCTGCCTAGGCCTCGCCTACTAGTTGACATTGACATATTGTGTTGGTGTTTGATAGTATTTACTATGTGGTCTATTATGCATAGTTTATTATGAATCTATGACTGCTATTTATTTCTTGGCAATTTTCTGTGAATTTAATGTGTGTATTATCAATTATTGCAATTAAAAAATAAAAAATAGGAAAATTTCCTAGGGCCTATGCGCCTAGGTGGGGATGCATTTATTATCAATTATTGTAACTAAAAAATAAAAAATAAAAAAATATAAAACCACCTAGGCGCCTAGGCCCTAGCTCGGATTCGGCGCCTAGGCCTCTTAGTGCTTTCTATTACCTTGAATTTTGATGATCAAGGGATATAATCTTAGCTTTTCAGATATAGCAAACATATTAGTAAAATTCTCTTGTATCATGTGAGCTATATTTTTTAAATATTATCTGGTTCTCATATCCGTTTTATATCCTCATGTATATCTGTATCTGTAGATGATTTTAGCAGATATGGATGAGTTTTGCTTATCGAGGCATATCCGTATCCATGATTGATAAACGGATATGCATGTGGTAAGTATCGGCATATTGCATCCGAGCCACGTTTGCACCCCCAGCCATCATGCATGATTACATGGCATGATGACGGTCTTGGAAGCAAAAGAGGTGGAAAGATGTGGAAGAAGTGCATATAAGCCGCTATGTTCAAATCCAAACTTCTTATTTATACTGAAATTCATATTCAGAGTTTGACTCAGCAATGGTCCAAGACCTCCAAAATTGGCCATAACCAGAATTGTAAAGGGACAGAAGCTGAACTAGAGACTAAGAGTTGGCAGTTGCTAAGCCTTCATTATGTAAGATTTTCAATATAAAGATTCAGGAGTATGAAGAGTGTTTTTTCAATGAAAATTCAAAAGTTATGAGCCAAGAACCATATACGACGTAGAAAAGTTAGATTGTGGGATTTGCAAGATATTTTATCTTAACTACAATGCTTCAGTTTCCCATGTTTTTAGAAATCAATTGCCGTTCTGTGAACCCATACAAACACAATTTGGTAAAATCAGATAATACCTCGTTGAAATGAGTTAGATTTGTAAAAGATTATTGTTTACTTGTGCATAAGGCATATTACTTATTCTAGTCTAATGTTTATGATTAGGCTGTGGGAGCAGTGGGTGGTGTACTAGCGATCAAAGAGGTGATGCCTCCTCAATACAAGAGCTTGCTCGGAGGGCCTTCGCTGAAGGCGGATTTGCATATTGGGGCAATGGCTGAAGGAATTTTAACCTTCATTATTACTTTTGCTGTGCTTTGGATAATTATCAAGGGTCCAAGTAATGCCATCCTTAGGAATTTGATGATCGCCACGGCGACTGTTGCAATAATTTTTTCAGGCGGCGCATATACAGGGCCATCTATGAATCCAATCAATGTAAGCTGCCTCTTTTCATTTACGTTTGATGTTCTGTCATCTTTTTCCTCGTTAACTCATTACTGTTAGTCTTTTAACAGAAAGCTGTAATTTCTGCTTTATTCTTCTATTTATCTGAATTTGACAATGGATGGATCATTTAAAACAGAAAAAATGCATGTATTCTTTTCGCTTGCTCAATATTCTTCCTTTTAAAGCTTTATCTAAGGGGTAATTTTTCACTAAACGCCCTGAACTTGTAACTAAAATCGTAGAGCCTCCTCTAATTTAAGAAATTAATGCTAAACAAAGTTATATTTTTTTTCCTTAACCAATCATGTGTTTTCCTTTTATTCACACATGTATTCTCTTCGCTTGCTCAATATTCTTCCTTTTAAAGCTTTATCTAAGGGGTAATTTTTCACTAAACACCCTGAACTTGTACCTAAAATTGTAGAACATACTCTAATTTAAGAAATTAATGCTAAACCAAGTTATATATATATTATATATATATTTTTTCCTTAACACATCCATCCCCTAACCATCAAGTGATCTCATGATGTGAAAAGTATATTGTATTTTGTTTATAACTCATACTAATTAGACACAAATAATCTCATCAACTGATCTCAATTTTCCCGTCAACATTTTGCTTACAACTCATACTAATTCCCTTTTATTAGCAGTAGAGAATGTAAAGCAAAATTATGCTTTAACATGACATATTCATTATAGTGTGTGAGGCCATAATATTTATATCCTTTAATTCTTTCTCCAAATAAAAGATTTTCTCCGTAGTCTTCTGTCACTTTTTTTTTGGGTGTTGGGGATCCTTCCCCTTTTACATTCAGATGGCAAATATATTCTGTTCATTTTTGGAACATGGAGTTGAAATAATTTCATAATCATAAAACTGTAGTTGCTTTCAGACCTTGTTTTCTTTTTCCTTTAAGGGGTTGTTTGGTTGATAGGAAATAGAGCTGCAGCAGCAAATTCTGCAGTCAAATTTCTATTTCCGTTGTTTAGTAAGCAATGGAAATTTGACTCACTAGTCAGTTGCAAAAGGTTTGCAATAACCATTGTAGTCTATATTACGGGGGTAATTCTAATATAGAGCCGTACCCAATACCCGACATGTGTTGTACCCATACCCATGACTTCTTGGAGACTCCTTAAATATATGCATATATTTATTCGGACCTGTACTCAATTATACAGTGCATGTTTAATTCAAAACACTCTTCATACACTTCTTGGATTATATCGTACACTTCACATCCATTTTTGTAATTTATTGGAGAAGGATTGAGTTCGTTTCAACCTTATGAACTATGATCTAAAAGGGTGTTTACGTATATAGCTGAGAACTATGATTGTATCCCATGAGTTTCTGTCGTGTTCCGTACCTTACGTTTTACAAATTTGTCATGTCCTGTACCTGTACACTCACCCGCACCTGTACGAGTGCAACTTAGATTGCAATCAATTTGGCTCCAACAAACACTACAAGTCCTTGCATTAACTAAAAACTAAAAATTAGTGTCACATTATCAACTTACTTTGATTCCAACTACGAAAATGTGCATCTGATATCCAAGCTAAACAAATTTGATCAGCAAATGGAAATACACTTTGTGCAACAAAATATGCAGATCCAACAACTTTTGTAACCAACCAAACAGTGGATTGAATTTGAAATACATTTCCTAGATCAACATCCAAACACCCAAATGACGGATTTTAGGTTGCTTTCTTGTAATAAATGTTGCATGCAACATTTTTTGGCATGTAATGTTTGCTGCGTTTACAATTGAAGCATGCCAAAATATTGATGGTTACATATTATCTGTCATAATAACATCCATCTGAATGAATGCCCCAAAAAACTAAAACGTGAAACATCAGTCACAGTCATATGTTGCCTGTTTCTTATTTCCAACTAAAACAGGAGCTTCAGTATTTCATCTCTAATTTCAATGTTTATCATCTTCATACAATTTAGGGGTTTTTTTTCCCTTTCTCTAGAAACCACTTTAATAGGGTAATTTATATGGAAACCACCTTTCAATTTCAATTTATACATAAACCACATTTAAAGTGGGTTCTTGTTGTAATCAACCACCTCCCAGTCAAATTTTGACTAATAATCCAAAATTACCCTTTAAAAACTCATAGTCAATATACATGACTCATTTTTTGTGTTTAGGTCTTGTTAGGATACAACTCACGTACCTTGAACTTGAATTTTTTAAACTCATTGTTGGTTTTTTAGTGTAAAATTGACTATGGTGTGATTGATTGCAACAAAAACCCCACTTAAAGGTGGTTTATGTATAACTTGAATTTGAAAGATGGTTTCCGTATAATTACCCTATTTTAAGGTGATTTCTAGAAGAAAAAAAACCTACGTGATAATGATTTGTTTTGCACGTAACAGGCATATGGATGGGCATACATTGATAACCGTCATAATACATGGGAACAATTCTACGTCTACTGGATTCCCTCCTTCATTGGTGCCATTCTTGCTGCTTGGACTTTCAGGTTCATTTTCCTGCGAACTTCAACTAAGGTGAAGAAGGCTTGAGGAGTTATCAGATCACAGTGATCGATCGTCTAAATTCAAATGATGATCAAGTTCCCAAATAGCAAACCAAAATAGGCCGGTCTGAAATCTCATTTTCTGTAGTTGTATTCTCTTGATAGTAATAAGTGGATTGCTATGGGAATGGTTATAAACTCAATGATTTATTTGAATCTTCTGAAATGTAATGAGTCATGACCTCCTTAGTTATTGCTAGTTATGATGTAGGTGTTTCAATGGATGAATGTGATTCAACATTATTTGGTTGAAAGTTTTGAAGTTTTATAGGTTTCACTATTTTATGTGAGGTTTTAGATGTGTATAGTTTGAAAGCAAGTTCATTATGTTCATTTAATTTAAAACTAGTCTTTCGGTGCACGCAATGCGTGCATGACATAATCAAATTAGTGTGTAATAGAAAAATATTGTTAACACTTAATTGATGCTAAAATAAATAGGTGTATTAAAAACATGATTTCATTATTTCTGGGTGATAGAAATGAAAGCCACATTAAACAAATGAACAAGACTGAGGGAGAAGAGATGGTCTTTTCCTATATTTTGTTGATGGAGAGAGGAGGCTTTTTTTTTGTTAAAGGAGGAGGAACGAAATTGCTTTTTTGAGGATGAGAAAGAAGTGGGAGGTTTGGGATTTTTGTTTTCCCTTATTATTATTTATTACCCCTTTGAGGAATTTTAAAGCATTTGTAAGTATTGATTGAATTCTTAGGCACATAGGGGTAGAGTTAAAAGTCGAGCTTTTCTTAAATAATACTAGTAGATATAGCCCATTTATGATCATGAGGGCTTAAGTTTAGCAACAAGGCCTAAGTCAATTGCTGAGTGTAGGATAAATATTAAACTAAAGATGAAATCAAGTAAAACCTTAGCAAATAAATGTATCAACAAAACAAATGTACTCTTTTCATTGCTATAATTAATAAGGTATGTAATCTTAGTAAACAGGAGTTATGCACCAAAAGTAATTATTACAAAAATAACACAAAGGCTAATATGTTATTAAAACGTGAGCTCGTAAGACTAATATATGATACACAATTCAATAACAAATTGAACACCTGTTTGCATTATAATAAGAAATACAAGGATTCCGTCGTCTAGCAGAAAAGCTGTCTCTATGCTAATATTTTTTAACTAATCATCTTCAAATTAATGATGTTAATATGTGTCATAGCTTTAGCCAATACATGCCAGTTCTTAAATTACATTCTAAAGTATGCAATAATGATGCATCAACCAAAGAAGTTGGCCCTGGTTTCATTTGTTATTTCTCTCTCTTCATTTAATACTAAGGTCATTTAATACCAGCTGATTATCTTTTTTGTTTCATGTTGTATCTTAAAATGGTTCTCAATTTTTTGAACATTATGACTTTAGATACTATATTTGCGCGTGGGCAAAATGTATATTTCGGTGACGACTTGACTATATACTCCTCTTGGTTCATTGATTTATAAGGAAATTAATAAAAGTTAGGACCAGCAAAGTGCATGCATTATACGTCTTTGTTTGCTCCACTCATGATTAATGCATGCGTTAAAAGCACTTGTTAGGAGATGAGAGAGGTAAGTATAGAAATTAGTGCAAATCAAGAAGGTCTACTTACTGTTTTTCCCTTTATCATCCCTAAGCGAGTGCCCATGAACACTTGTTAGAAAAACCGATGTTGTAAAAACATTAACAACGAAATATATGGATTTTCTTAAAATTGTAATTCATCAGCTTTGTATTATTTTTATGAACTTATTTATTAATTCATGATAGATTTTTCTATTGATTCAGAATTGATTTCAATTTTCGGAATGTATAAAATAAAGTAATTGCTTAATTATCGTATACATGAAAAATCCGCAACCATGATTTTTCGTTTGAGACTTTTCATATTTGTGTAACGATATAGTATCTATTCTTAGCCATGAAAAATCCGCAACCATGAAAAGTCCGCAGCCATTATTCTTAGCCATTAGTTCAATCTGGACAGTTACAGCTAGTTTTCTATCTAATCCGCACTCTTTTCATTTTAATTAATCCTTTGAAAGCTGGAAGATGTTAAGGGTTTTAGTCATTTATAATCTATCTTTCTCACTATGTGAAGTTTAAGAATCATTATATATTATTATATATAATAAGGAAATAACGAATATGAGGCGGCGACTTATTTTGCTAAATGAGCTACCAAGAGATGACCATGTGATCGAGACCCACCTTGCTATTCATATCAAAAGGTGTGAACCTCACAATTCTATCTCTTGGTAGCTTATTTTGCTAAATAAGTCTTCACATCATAACCATCATTCCCATATAATAATTAAAATGAAATAGAAAAGGGGAAAAAAAGATAGGTAATGATTTTGGAATCTTTTCTACTAAATAATAATCTATTATTCTCATGAATATAGTAATTAGGTCATTGTGGCCTAATCCAACTTAATTATGAATTTATGATGAAAGAGTTATGAACCGAGAACTGGTATGCCTGTATTATTTCTCAAACTACTCAACATAAAGTTTCCTTGCAAATAAAGACATAGTGGTGTCGCTATCTTTTAAGGAATACTAATGATAAATGTCACTACATATAAATACGATTGTGGTATAAATATTTAAGTAAGAGAAGTAGATGCTACCTAAACTACTACTTCTAACTAAGCACGTTGTAATTTGTTAACATTCATATTGTACTTCTTTATAAACTGATTAGCTCTTATTGGACATCTCTAGTTCTTAAATTGTTCGATGTCTAGGTGGTATCCTTACTTCTTAGAAGCCTCAAAAGAAGCTGAAATGTGCGTGAATCTAGGAAAAATTAGTTTTTCATTCACCTCTTTTTATTCTTGTAAAATGCAAACCAAAAAATGAATGAAGAAGAAGAACTACTTTCAAAAAAGTGTGAAATAAACGAAAAGAATAGCTACATTACTTCCTCTTGCATAATAATTTTGAAAGCCACTTCTATAATCTATTTCTTACGAATACTTTTATCAAATGAACATGCCAAAATGAACCAACAAGAAATAGATTAGTGATAACATTTATCATTAGATATATCATAGCATAAAATTCTCATTGTTACTATCTCTATTTTGCAATAGCTTATTTTGATAAGTGACCGTTCCACTTTCAAAAGGAGTACCAGAGAGATCAATATTTATACCACAATTGTATTAATAAGGTCATATGAGAATGATTAATGAAGTTTCTTACTTATAAATCAATCATTTTGCATGTGATAGAAATCGCTCAACAACTTTAGATAAGGTTGATCAATTAGCTGCATGTTCCTTGAGTGTTTAATTCGAGTTAAGAGAATGTATTATTGATAAGGACAATTTGCAATTGAATACAAAAATATGATCAACTGAATAATATGAGTTATTGAAGACACTGTAGGGGAGTTAAATATTGTCACATAAATTAAATTTGCTGTTATCCTCCTGGAATAAGGTGGGTCAGAAAATTAGCACCTTAATTTAATAAACGTCTCAATTAAGAAATAGATTTATTATTAATAATCTCTACCGTCTATTACAAGTTATTGTAAAAAAGAATGACTTGAAAGAAAGGAGAATTGTTGTTGCATCCAAATTCACGAATATTTTGAAAGCACATGATGTTATGACTTATATATAAATACATGCACCATTCCAATTTCCAACTATTCTTAACCAAAACAGGCTAAATATTAGAAAGCCCCCTAACTTTGGAAGATTATCAGATTGCCCTTATAACTTTCAAAATATCATTAAAAACCTCTAAGTTTCGGGAAAATCAGAAAACCCCTTTTAACTTTAAAGATTTTACCATAAAATCCCTTACAGTGCTAACCAAAATTTTTGCATTAGTGGGGAAAAATTATGCAGGGAATATTTTGGTTAGTGAAAATTGTGGATCATGCCTTTAGAGGGATTTTCTAAAAAATCTTAAAGTTAGAGGGTTTTTCTGATAACCTTTTGAACTTAAGGGTTCTTTCTAATATTTTGAAAGTTACAGGGTTTTATCTGATAATCATTCAAAGTTATAGGGTGTTATCTCATAATCATTCATAGTAAAGGGAGTTTTTCTGATATCTGGCCACCAAAGATTCCTAAACATAAAATGCAAAAATATACTATTACCATTTGATGATTTTGAAAAATTAGGGGAAAAAGAAAATAGCAAATAATATCATAACTAGAAATATTAGTTGGATAAAACCTGAAAAACAAGTAGGAAGTTTATCAAACTTATTATCGCCCGATTGATTTATTTTTATCTATTAGAGATTTTTTTAAATAAACCATTTTATCTAGCTACACATATGAGGGGTGTTTTGGTCATTTAGCACATGGCATTGTGGCAAAAGACATCCAAAATTCAACCAACAAAAATCTAAAATCTAAAATCTATAGAAGAACCAAGTTTCTCTCTTCTGTCTTCATCCACTTAAAATGCGGGTCCCACTTTCTGCGGGTCCCAGAAACCCCACCGAGCCGTGATTGCGCCCACTAACTTGACCTCATCTCTTTTACTTTGACTGAACAACACCAAAAACAATTAATTAAAAAATAGGGTTATTTACATCTATATCCCTTATATCATGAGTAGTTGCAGTAATGCCCCTCAAATCTTAGTATTTGCGAATTTCTCAAATCATCAACTTTGTGAAAAAATATCTCAAAAATCAACAAATCATCAACCTGGTGCTAAAATTTTGACTACTTTATTGCTAATTTTTGCATTGTGATTATAAGTTGATGATGATTTGAGGGGTAGTTTTGCAAATATTGAGTTTCAAGAGTGTGTTACAAATACCTATGATTTAAGGGTATATAGGCAAATAACCCTAAAGAAAATAATGAAAGCTAAAACAGACATCTTTGAAAATTCCAAAAAATTAATGTCTTTTCTCTTCTCCCAACCCCCTAAACCCTCCAAAAAAACCAAAAAATTTCTGTTAAAAGAGCAGCCTGTTTCTTCATCTGGGCTCTCTTTTCCCAGCTTCTTCTGTCATTTTCATTGGACCAGTTTCTGATTATTTTTCTTGTTTGATGGGTTTTTGATGATGGTGAGAGTTTTTATATTTCTAATTTTAGTGTCATTTAATGGGTATTTTCTCCTTTGCTTGATTGCCCTTTTTCTGGGTTCTGTTTGTTTTTCAGGTTTTGTTGGAAAGTTAAGGAAAATGAAGCTACCCAGTTCCTGTGTAAGTGATTATTTCTCTTAATTTCTTTTGTGGAGGTTTTGTTTTATTTGCTAAAAGTTTGAATCTTTAGTATTTTGGAAAAGCTTTCATAGTTTGGGGACGTGGGAATATTTTTGAGATGGCTTGTTTGTGGATTAGGGGAAAACTAGCAAACTAATTCTAAATGATTTAAATTATGAATAATTATTCATACAGAAGAAGTTGGAATCATGTGCAATCCCTTTTCTGGGTTTTTGTTAATTTGTCAGAATTTTATTCAAATTCATGCTGTAAGTTGTCATCACTTTTTATAAGTCATGATAATTTTTGTTCTGCATGGATATTTGAACCCATTTTTCCTCTTTAATTTTGTTGATGGAAATATTTTGAAGATCAATTTTGTGTGAAATGGTTTTCTTTTTTCTGTTTTTGCACGAAAAAGTCATTTACCTTTTCATCAATTTTGAATATGTTGGAAATAATTTGTTTGATTCGTGATGATGGAATGGTCACTTGGTAAGTGGTGAAAATCTTATTCCGGCCGTGATGCTTTTTCTATTGATTATTTGCTTTTAATTTATCACAGACATTGAAGAATTTAAACAATAACAGAACTACCTCGGACTTGCTTGTACAAAATTATGGTATGCGTGGAATATGATAGATGAGAAAATATTTATTTTGTTCTTCAATACTATTGAATTATCGAAATATATTACTATATGACAAAGTTACTGACTGGGAAATTATCAAAGTTGAGGAAAATCATGATTCTCATGTTCAATTACTTTTTTTATCACTATTTTGTGTTGTATACTCACGTAGTTTGGATTTCTCTCAACAGGGTACTCTGCTTACTGACCTACCAAGGAGGAGACTTTACTTTTGCAAGTTGTTGCCTGCAGCTGCTTTCCTCTGTATACTCTGTTTCATTGGGAGTTCTTTTGTAACTTTTGGTTATAAAGAGGTACGCCAATATTATTTATTTTGAGTGGAGTATATGGGGTTAATGATAATTTTACCTTTTCTGTAACTCTGAATTTAAAAATTATTTCACTGTTCCATGATTCCATCGTAAGGAAGCGTATAGTTGTTAAATCTGTTTGTAATTCTGTCATGCCTTTGTTGCGCTACTAAATATTTTTGCTCCCAAAGTTAAACTCTGAATCTAATATGATTCAGTATTCGATCATAATGGAGTGTCTAGTTTCTTATATTTATTTGTAATTCTCGCATTCTGTTCTGATCTTTTGTTATTTGGTTAGAATTATTTGCCTCTGGTTCCTGCAATCTTTCTTCTCTTGGATGAGTTCTTGATAACCCCCTTTTATTTTTTATTTTTATATAATGAAAGCATCTTTTACAATTACATATAAACAGCTTATCATCTTTATGTGTACAGAAACTATCAAAATGGGAACCAACAATGGCGATACTACAGAATATAAAACACAGTTTATGCGAGGTTCTCTCTTGACTAACACAACATGCTCTTGTTAATTTTGGAACTTTATTTCCCTCAAAAAGATTTGGAAGTTTATTTTGTTTTATATTTATACTAAAACGTATCTAGATATTGATGGTATTTATTCAAATTTCTTTTAGATTCAAGGGAAGCCTTCAGGGAGTGAACCGTTGCCTAAAGGAATAATTAGCAGAACATCAAACTTGGAGATGCAGCCCCTATGGGGCTCTCTGCCTTCAGCAAAACAAAAGGTTTGTATAAATTGCAATTGGTTTTCATATTAAGCACCTTCTTATAAGAAAGTATTGGGTGATACTGGATAACCTAAATTACCTACACTATTCAATACCTTAGCATTTGTAAATTTGTTTCCAAGACAATTCATTAACACCGAAAGTGTTGAGTGATATTAGGGGTGTTGCTATTTGTTTGGCCCATGAACTGCCGGCCCATCTGATGGAGAGGCCCAGTTCACCTCCTATATGCCCGACCCTCGGTTTCTTTCCCCTTTTAATTCGGCGCCTTGAAACCCTAGTTTCGCTCCTCCCCTCTCGGCCGTGCTTTGAAAACCTAGAAATCTCTCCCTCTTGTCGGCTGCCCTCTTCTATATATAGAAGGGTTGGTAGTAGCTCGAGGGTGAGGAGATCGAGAGGGCTTTGTGCGAACCTCTCCCCTGTTTCTCTGTGAGGCTCTTCTCCGTCCACTGCTTTGTGCGATCCCCTCTTTCTTTGTGAGAGACTGAGTTGATTTCTCCCCTTTGTGTCCTTGGTGGTGCACACGAGAAGGAACATCGTGACTGATTGAAGCAGGCTTCTGAGCCAAACGACGACACCGTTACTCAACAGTGGTATCAGAGACTCGTTGAGTCGTCGCCGTTCAAAACCGCCGGTCGCTGTCGCTGGATCTCGCTGAGCCGCCGTTCCAGCGAGATCGCTGAGCCGAACCGCCGCCGCCGCCGTTCCAGCCATCGAACCGCCGCCGCCGCCGTCGCTGCCGTCGTCGCGTGGGTAAGGTCGAAACCCTATCCTAGGGTTTCGCTCAGGTAAAGGGACGTATCAATTTCGCTACAGTGATAGTTGCTCCTTTAGTTGACCCGTATCATTTTCTTCTGCGTTTACTTGCTGATATTTGGTCGCTGAAATTAAAATTTCATTTGGTCGCTGAAATTAAAATTTAATTTGGTCGCTGAAATTAAAATTTCATTTGGTCGTTTGTCTTATTCTTCTGTGTGAAGGATGTCTGCTACTAATCACTATGGTATGGTTCAATATGGTTTGGTTCCGTTCAACGGAAAATCTGATTTTAGCATTTGGAAACAAAAAATAAAATGTATTTTAATTCAGCAGAAGTCTGTTAGGGCTATTGGTCAGACTTATTTGGCTTCGACCTTGAAGAAAAAGGGTGAAATGAGCGAAAATGCATGTTCCACAATTTATTTGAACTTATCGACTCATTGCTTAGAAAAGTTGGAATTTTGGAATCGCTAAAACCCTTTGGGATAAACTTGAAGAACTATATACGTAAACCTCTTTACCCAAGAAAATGTTTTTGCTTGAAAAATTTTTCAAATTTAGATTGGATATGTCTAAGGACATTGAGGAGAACCTAGATGTTTTCACAAAACTTATTTCGGACATTAAGTTAACAGGTGATAAACATATAGATCTAATATACTCCTATTGCACTTCTAAATGCTATTCGACTCATATAGTGATGTAAAATCTGCTATTAAATATGGTAGAGATGAGGTTACCCTTGATATTGTGATCAATGGTCTTAAGAGTAAGGAATTAGATTTAAAACATTCGGGAAAATAAAAATTCGGTGAGGTTATGCATGTGAGGGGTAGGCCTCGAGAATAGGTCTAATAACCAAAAGAATGCAAGTAATGGGGAATCAAGTAAGAAAAATTTGAAAATGGAAGGGGTAGATCTAAGTCCAGTTTAAAGTTAAAAATGCTATAATTGTCATGGCTGGTCACTTTATTAAAGATTGTCCTAAACCTAAGAAATATCGACAAAATGATCATGCTAATATGGCATGCTGTGAGGGCAAAATGGGTGAAATTTTCATGATTAATAATCTTTGTGATTATGCATATTTGAACTCGTGTTGTCCGATTCTTTGTGTAAATCAGTTGGTTATTAGACTCTGGTTGTACTTTTCATATGACTCCTTTTAAAAACATGTTTTCAAACTACAAGAAAATAGAGAATGGCTTTGTGTCAATGGCAAATGAAAAGAAAAGCAATGTTTTAGGAACGGTGATGTATGCCTTAGGTTTTCTTAAGTTCGAGTTTACTTTGAAGAATGTTAGGCATGTTCTGATTTAAGTTATAACTTGATTTCTTGTGCATCTCTAGAAAATGATGGTTTGAAGGAAAATGGGGTAAAGGGGTTATGAAAATTCCGAAAGGGTCTCTTGTTATTTTTATCACGAAAAACAAAATAACTTGTATGTTTGTCATGCTGAACCTGTGCTTGATTCTGTTAACTCTGTGATAGGTGATAAATCTATTTTATGGCATAATAGATTAGGTCACATGAGTAATAAAGGATTAGAAATTTTGCATAAAGGAGGTCACTTTGGTAGTGATAAAATATCCACCATCCCTTCTCGTGAATCTTGTGTGCTAGGAAAACAACATAGGGTTAGTTTTCTGTTTCTTCTTTTCCTAATCGGTCTAAGTGTACTAATGTACTTGAATATTTGCATCTTTGATGTGTGGGGTCCCTCTAGTGTTTCTACGCATGGAGGGAACCAATATTTTCTTTCCATAATTGATGATTACTCTAGGAAAATTTGGGTTTTACTCATGAAACAAAAATCTGAAGTTTTTGACAAATTTAAAAACTGGAAAATTATGATTGAAAACCAAACGGAAAGAAAATTAAAACTCTTAGGACGAGATAATGGTCTTGAGTTTTGTAACAAACAATTGAATGACTTGTGTGCTACTTGGGGTATTAAAAGACATAAACTGTTCCTACACACCACAAAGAAATGGGGTTCTTGAAAGGATGAATAGAACTCTCTTAGAGAGGGTGAGGGCTATGTTGGCCACATCCGGGCTCTCCAAGAAGTTCGGGAGAAGCTGTTTGTCTGCGGCTTATTTGATTAATAGGTCTCCTTCTGCCCCTTAGGAGGAAATGCCACAATTTGTGTTCACGGGCAAACCTCTTAATTTAAATAACTTGAGAATTTTTGAGTCTTGGCTATGTGCATCAAAGGATTGATAAGTTAGAACCTAGATCTAAGAAATGTGTTTTCTTAGGATACCTGAAGGGGTAAAGGTTATAGGCTTTGGAATAAGAGTGAACCGGGTTTAAGATAGTAATAAGTAGAGATGTTGTTTTTAATGAAAATGAATTTCCTTGTTTATCTTTACTGTTCCTATTTAAAATGATGCTCCAAATGAGGTGGAGCAAATGCCTATTATTAATCAATCAATTACCTCAAGAGAATATAATTATTGAAAATCAAGATGAGATTATTCCTAATGAGGTGGAGCATAATATGCGTGAAATAGATAACATGCATGATTTGAATGATTATCAACTCACTAGGGATAGAAATAAAAGAACCATTAGGAAACCCGATAGATATAGAGATTGCAATTTGGTGATTGTAATATGTCCGAGTTTGCCTTTAATGTGTTTGAATCCCTTGAGTGCAATGAACCTAAGACTTATAGTGAAGCATTAAGGTCAAAATATTCTAAAGAATGGATTAGTGCTATGAAGAGTGAGATGGAATCACGAGAATTAACCAAACATGGAAACTTGTTCCTAAACCCGCTAGTTGTTACGTAGTGGGTGTGAAGTGGTCATTTAAGGTGAAACAAGAATCAGAAGGTGTTAGGTTTAAGGCTAGGTTAGTAGCTAAGGGATTTACTCAAAAGGAGGGAATTGATTATCTTTGAAATTTTTGCTCTGTTGTCAAATTCACTCTTGTTAGAATTATGCTTGCTTTAGTTGCTCATTTTAATTGGGAATTAAAACAAATGGATGTAACTCTTGCTTTCTTACGGTGACCTTGACAAAAATATTTATATGCACCAACCTGAGGGCTTTGTGGACCCTAAATTGCCTGATCATGTGTGTTTGTTAAAAAAGGCTTTGTATGGTTTAAAACAATCACCTAGGCAATGGAATATAAAATTTGATAAATGCATGCAATCTTTAAAGTTTAAAAGGAGTTCTGCTGATCATTGCCTGTATTATAAGAATATAGACTCTGTGCCTGTATTTCTTTTAATTTATGTGGATGACATGTTGATTGTTAGCCCTTGTTTGAAGTCCATTGAGCATGTTCAAAAATGTCTTTGTGAAAATTTTGACATGAAAGACTTAGGCGATGCAAAAAGAATTCTAGGCATGAATATTATTAGAGACAAAAACAAATCTACGCTAGTTTTAAACCAAAGTCCATACGTCGAAAAACTTTTGAGTAAATTTGCTATGTCTGATGCCAAATCGTGAATGTGCCTCTTGCTTCCCATTTTGTGTTGAGTAAGGATCAGTCCCCAATGGCCGAAATAAATAATATGAAGAATGTGCCATATTCGAATGCTATAGGATCATCATGTATCTCATGGTTAGCACTAGACGACATTGCATATGCGCTAGTTGCTTGAGTAGATATATGTCAAATCCTGGTATGCCTCATTGGAATGCCTTGAAATGGCTTTTAAGATATTTAAAATCCTCTGTGAATGTAGGATTAACCTTCTCTAAGTGTTCTGAAGGTGTTAAACTAGTTGGCTATGTAGATTCCAATTATGCAAATGATAGAGATAATAGAAAATCTACTACTTCCTATGTGTTCACTTTGTGTGGCTCTTGCATAAGTTGGAAATCTCAACTACAACCCATTGTTGCTTTATCTACTCTTGAATCTGAGTATGTTCTTGAAGCTTTTAAAGAAGCTATTTGGCTTAGGGGCCTTATATCCGAAATTGGTTTTCTTGATAAAAATGTGGTTGTATTTTCCGATAGTCAATCTGCTATTCAACTTTGTAAAATCACTTTTTCATGATAGAACTAAACATATTGATGTCGATTTCATTACATTCGGGATATAGTTGAAAAGAGTATTGTGAAGTTAGAGAAAATTCCCTCGAATTTAATCCGGTGACATGGGTACTAAGTGTTTGCCTGAAAAATTTATCTCGTGTCAAAGAATTTTGAACTTTGACATTGGGTAATTTTTTCCTTGCTTTGTGTGTTGCCTTTGTGGCCTATTAACTTACTTTGTGTTTGTTAGTAGCTTTGTGATTTTTCCTTTGAACTTCGATGACCGTTTGGTAGAGTTCGGTCCTTTAATGGACTTGGCATGCTTGGTGATCTTGCCCGATCTTTGTGATCCGAGTTTACTTTGTGTATTCTCTTCCATTACTTGTATCCTCTTTGTGATCATACGTAATGGTAATGTTATGGCGATGATGAGTCCTGCGATTCAGTATTCCTTTCTTGATTGCACTACCTTGGGCCAAAGGTGGAGATTGTTGCTATTTGTTTGGCCCATGAACCGCCGCCCATCGATGGAGAGGCCAGTTCACCTCCTATATGCCCGACCCTCGGTTTCTTTCCCCCTTTTAATTCCGCTGCCTTCGAAACCCTAGTTTCTGCTCCTCCCCCTCTCGACGGCTGCTTTCGAAAACCCTAGAAATCTCTCCCTCTTGTCGGCTGCCCTCTTCTATATATAGAAGGGTTGGTAGTAGCTCGAGGGTGAGGAGATCGAGAGGGCTTTGTGCGAACCTCTCCCCTGTTTCTCTGTGAGGCTCTTCTCCGTCCACTGCTTTGTGCGATCCCCTCTTTCTTTGTGAGAGACTGAGTTGATTTCTCCCCTTTGTGTCCTTGGTGGTGCACACGAGAAGGAATATCGTGACTGATTGAAGCAGGCTTCTGAGCCAAACGACGACACCGTTACTCAACAAGGGGGATTTTTCAACCCGAACTAAAATTTTATTACACCAAACTGAAGCACTGAATGGAAGTTTTGAAAAGTCTGATGTATATTTGGATTAGTTTGGGGTTTTTTTTTTCTTCTGTATGTTTTATTCCATCACCTATAAACAACTAATTTGAGAAGTGTAAGAGTTAACATTTGTTGATATTCATTATTAGCTCAAAACCCGTCAATTTAAACTTTTGTTACTGGTTAATGGTTATCTGTCACACTGGAATTTACATAACTTAATATGTAGCACTTCAAATGCTGATTACTAATGGTCAATGGTGCAATTTATATCTCATGATTTTTTATATTTGACATTTATGCTGTCATATGTTTAAATCAGGGTTATAAAAGTCCATCAAAGAGCTTATTGGCCATTGCAGTTGGAGTAAAGCAAAAGGAAGTCGTTAATCAAATAGTGAAGAAGGTGCAAACAAGCTAATCAGTTTATATTTTTCACCTATCAATATTTCAAGCTGCATTTAACATAATCAACAATATTGCAGTTCTCTTCCAATGATTTCATCGTGATGCTATTCCACTATGATGGTATTGTGAATAAATGGAGAGACTTATCATGGAGTGATAAAGCCTTGCATATCTCTGCAATGAACCAAACAAAATGGTAGTATCAATTATGCACTCACTTGTCAGAAGTGAATGCAAACTAATATTTGTTAAATGCTATAGGTGGTTTGCAAAGCGTTTTCTACATCCAGATATAGTTGCAGAGTATGATTATATTTTCCTTTGGGATGAGGATCTCAATGTGGAACATTTCAATCCAAACCGGTATGCAAATTTCTTGAGTTGTGGTTCATTGTTTGGATAGTAGTTACTTAAAGATGGATTTCGGTCTCATATTATTTGACTGAAATGTGTAATCCAATTTAGGTTGGAGAAGTTTTTGAAAAAGACCGTTTTTAAAAAATAATTAGCAAAATCGACCTTTTCACTAAATAATTAGCAAAATCGATCTCTTTTTTACCACGTCATTAAGGCTGGCCAAAAAGAAGTCGATTTTGCAAAATATCATCTATAAAATATACGGGACTAGTAGTCCCGTGTAATTAGCAATTAGCCTAATTAGCAATTGCTAATTACGAGTTAAATTAAGCCCATAATATACACGAGCCTACTAGTCCTGCGTATTTTGTAGACCACCCAGAAAATACACGGGACTAGTAGTCCGGTATGTTTTCTAGTCATGCACAAAACATGCACGCATATTTGTAGCTTATCTCCTGTACATATACAATATCTCCTGTGCATAAAAAATTTCAAATTGACCTCATGTACATATCCAAACATTATAATCTTGATAAACATATAATTTCCATATAATCATGTACATAACTTAATACACTTCTAAACAATCCAAAATATCCCAACAACATGCAATAGATAAACATATCGCGTCAACACATGTACATAACTTAATACACTTCTAAACAATCCAAAATATCCCAACAACATGCAATAGATAAACATATCGCGTCAACACATGTACATAACTTAATACACTTCTAAACAATCCAAAATATCCCAACAACATGCAATAGATAAACATATCGCGTCAACACATATTATCTCCATACACCAAAATATCGCAACAAAACCAACTATATCAAGTGTATTGATTTTACAAATAACCTATATCGATAACTTAAATAGAGTAAATACAAAAAATTCATAAATCGATCACATACAACCTAGATGTCTGCCCTTTCCCCTTTGTCTCTCTCTTCTTACCCGCTCAAATCGTAGTCGTCCTCTATGGACTTGAGCTTGCACGACAAGCTCGTTGTCCAGTTGCATGTGTGGTAGTGACGGTCTAGCTTCATCGTCGTTCCTGCAAGATTCTTCTCACCTCCGTCAATTTGGTCGGCGTGCGTATAAGAGATCCTCCTTCACCATCACCTCTCAACCATTATGAAGATCCTCATGAGTTCGATTCAAAGCTTTACGAGCCCGCCATACTCTCTACTGATACAGAGATACATGTACTCCTGGATTTGTTCTTGCGGCAGAACTTGCGGCAGAAAGTGTTGGACCCTAATTTGCAATGGCCTCAATATCATCAACAACATCTATCTGCAACTAAGTCAAAGAGTTACATATATAAGCAATTTGTAGCAATAAGAAACAAGTGGACCTGCCAGTAAATAACTGACAAGTTCTTTCTCATCTAAACCCCGATCATGTATCTCCATTGTCGGGTACGTTGTTGGTGTTTATCGAGTGGAGCCGTGGTCTGATTTATTATACATCTGCTAGTAATCCTTCAATACCACCTGATGTAATCTGATTCCTAACGAGGAGGATCAATCTGATCCACGATACTCAAATGCCAATCATCCCGTCTGTATATATACTGATGATACATATTTTCAATGAACAAGTCGATTGAGATTTGCTTTTCAGAGAGTTATTTCATGTCAATCAATTCTTGATCGTTGATGATCTCTATAGCAATTGTTCTATTCTTGTTTATCGGACAGTTGCAAAATACCTTAGTTGCATATTGTCCATGATTAATTCCAGCAACTGTGTATTTTCTTCATCATTCCATAGAAATTACATGATTTAGATAACATGAACATTTTTCTAGAATCTCCCTCGTATATGGGCATACAATTCAATCTAACACTTAGTCTTCAATGTTAGTCTTCATTGAAGAACCAAATAATAGTCTGTTAGTACTAAAAGAATTAGGTTAAGCGATGATGCGACCACTAATTACATGGGACCGCTAGTCCGTGCATTTTAAAGTCGATATTTTGGAAAATCGACCTCTTTTGGCCACCTTGATGACGTGGCCAAAAGAGGTCGATTTTGCTAATTATTTAGCAAAAGGGCCGTTTTTGCTAATTAGTTTTCAAAATGGTCTTTTCAAAAATTCTCCGTTTAGGTTTAAGCTAAGCATGTATAAAATTTCTTGGGTTGTTTCCTTTTACTAGGATCTTATATGCCAAAATTTTCTGTTCACACATCTTTAAACTGTTGGTCTCCCCTTTTGTTTTCTTTACTCTACATTAATTTGGTGTTTCCAGTTTATATTGGTATTTGCAGTTTTAATGAAGTGGTGTTTGTTTCCTTGTAAAATGTAGTTTAACTATGGTCATACAATTCAATCTAACACTTAGTCTTCAATGTTAGTCTTCATTGAAGAACCAAATAATAGCTATTTCGTTCGCCATCAAAACTGACAAACCCTATATAAAATTTACTTTATCAAATTCTAGGTAAACTCTAATTGAAAGTTTACAATTTAATAATATAATCCATTAAAGTTCATATTATGCAACTCTAAAATCCTAATTATAACCATTTTCTAAATCCTAATTATAAAAACCACATTATTCATCAAAATTCAAATAAATTTTTTTCTAAAATCACCACAAATTTCATATTACAATTGAAATTAAAAATTTATATAAAAAGATACAATTTTCACATTGAGAGCGTTGGAACAAAGGAGTTGAAGAGGAGATTGGCATTTGGCGGTGTTGGTCAGAGTTGTTCGAAGGTCGTCGAAGAGGGAATCACGAGAGAAGGAGAGAGTTTTGGGCAAGGGTCAAGGAGGGAGGGGTGACTTTGGGGCGAAATAGATGGGGGAGGGCAAGGGTCAAGGAGGGAGGGCAAGGGTCAAGGAGGGAGGGCAAGGGTCAAGGAGGGAGGGCAAGGGTCAAGGAGGGAGGGGCAAGATCAAGTTCGGGACAGGAGAGAGAGATTCAATGGGCATGAATCGCGGTCAAGAAACTAAGAGTTGGGGTTGCGGTGAAATTAGGGCACATGGTTTATATAGGCCAACATATACACGTGACTAGTAGTCCCGTGTATTTCGTTGGCAAAAAACCAAGGTCTATCTGTTTTATACACGGGACTGATAGTCCCGTGTATTTCGTTGGATGAGGTTGAACATATCTGTTATTTACACAGGACTAATAATCATGTTAGTACTAAAAGAATTAGGTTAAGCAGTAATTAACGACCACTAATTACATGGGACTGCTAGTCCCGTGCATTTTAAAGTCGATATTTTGGAAAATCGACCTCTTTTTGGCCAGCCTTGATGACGTGGCCAAAAAGAGGTCGATTTTGCTAATTATTTAGCAAAAGGGCCGTTTTTGCTAATTAGTTTTCAAAAATGGTCTTTTTCAAAAAATTCTCCGTTTAGGTTTAAGCTAAGCATGTATAAAATTTCTTGGGTTGTTTCCTTTTACTAGGATCTTATATGCCAAAATTTTCTGTTCACACATCTTTAAACTGTTGGTCTCCCCTTTTGTTTTCTTTACTCTACATTAATTTGGTGTTTCCAGTTTATATTGGTATTTGCAGTTTTTAATGAAGTGGTGTTTGTTTCCTTGTAAAATGTAGTTTAACTATGGTCATTTCATTGTTAAATGGGGCATATTTAATTACTGCAGTTATTTATCAATTGTTCGAAGAGAAGGTCTAGACATATCCCAACCTGGATTGGACACTTCCAAATCAAATGTTCATCATCGAATTACTGCACGGGGAAAAAAAGGAGATGTACATAGGTTGATTTATCTTTATTTGTTTCGGCTTTTAACTAAACTTTGTGCTTAAGTAGTTTATTTTTGTTTTCTCATATCCTAACTTTAGTATGGCTTGTACTAATGGTAAGAGTTTCTTTGTTGAATCAATAGGAGAATTTACAAGTTAAGTGGTGGTGGGAGGTGTTATGAGAATAGTACCGGTCCTCCTTGCACTGGGTAAACTTTCCTTTTTTAACTTCAAGTTTTGTGCTTATTCCATGGCTAACTTTATGATTTGAAAGGGCTAATCTCTCCTCATTCCGAAGAAAAACCTAATTCTGCTTATTCTACTATATAGTTCTAGGCTTCTAGCATATTAGATTTAGAGGGACTAATTTCTCCGATAGTATGGATCAATGGTGGCCGTTGTAATTGGTGATTGGCATATTTTATCTAGAACTTCATGTCAAAAAAATGTTTTGGATATAAATCATGCATCAATGACCACTTTTGTGGCACTATCATTAAAATCCTCAAAGTATGTAGCAAGTGTATTAGGTTCAACTTAAGCATATACAAGCTTGCAGTTGGTAGTTTTCTAGATGGATTTCTTATCCTGAAGGTCTTCTGTTGACCTATTCCCCATTGCTCTTTGAGTTTATATCATAACCTTTTTGCGTGGTAATTGCTGAAGCATATTTTACTATCTAGAAGAGACATTTTAATATAACCTTTTTTTTTTCTGGTTGTGCAGATGGGTGGAAATGATGGCTCCTGTGTTTTCGAGAGCTGCTTGGCGTTGTGCATGGCATATGATCCAGGTGTGTCTATTTTCTTGCTAATTTTATTACTGTTGCCTATCATATTTGCCTTAGCTGCAGATTGTTGTCAAAGTCTTTTAGATTAATGGCAAGGAATTTAACCATTTTTCATGAAAGTGCTTGTGCAGGGTTAAAATTTTGGTTTTTTCCTGCTCCATTTAGTGCACTGGCGAAAAGTAAAATATGTTTCGAAAGTGTAAATTTCACAAACCCCAAGATGTTTGGCCATTTTGAGGTAACCCCCCAAAAAGTTTAGAAATTTCACCTAACCCCTAAACTTTTTGCATTTTTCTGAATCTATTTTCAAATAACCCCCAATTATTTTCAGGGTTAACTAAAAAGGTTTTGGTGATTAAGTGATGTTTCCATACTTTTTGGGTGGTTATCTCAAATGGGCCTAACTAGTTGGAGGTTTTGTGAAATTTATCCTTTCCAAAAAACTAAAAAATAGGAATTAAAAAGCTACTTCCTCCCTCTCAAGGTCACTATGATCATGTATGATGATCATTTTGCAGAATGACTTGATCCATGCATGGGGCCTAGACATGAAGCTTGGTTACTGTGTTCAGGTAATTTTTCGTTATCCTACTATCAATGTTTCTACAGATTAATGTTATATTTGACATCTAAGTCATATTTAACAGGGCGATAGGAGCAAAAAGGTTGGTGTAGTGGACAGTGAATATATTGGACATTTGGGCCTTCCAACTCTCGGTGGTCTAAATGAAAGCAAGGTGAGCTATTTATATGGATGAGAAGTATGCAATACAATATAACCAATACTCGGAGACACAACTGTATTTTCTAATTTGTGGAATTAAGGTATGATTGTTTATTACTTATTAGCATCATTTTCTTTTATATGCAGAAGAGCACAGAAACATCCCGTGACTATTCTCAATCTAAGGCATCTAGAGCACGTAAGGTAAGATTTCTCATGCCTTGGACCAATTTTGTTTCAGGTGACTAGTCACTTAAGTACTTGTATTTGATTGACTTCACAGGTTTCTTCTGGTTCACCCCCAGACAAAGATAGACTTGCGGTAAGTATCAAAATTCTTACTGTTTCATATTTACAGGGAGTTTCATAGTAAGAGTTCTCTCTTTAACAGCATCAAATGTGCAGTTACAATGGATTTGGTTCTGAATTTACATTTTCTGTTGGTTCTTTAACAGCAAGTAAATATGTCACTAAACACTTTCAATCTCTTTTGCATTACTTAGGGAATACAGAATAAAGGATATCCTGCAAACTGACACTAGACTGATAAAGGAATGCATGTAGGTTCTTGCTCAGTTATTATGTGTTTTGCTTTTGCTCAATGTAGGTGAGGAAACGGTCTTATGTCGAACTGGAGATCTTCAAAGAAAGATGGCAGAGAGCAGTGGCGGATGACAAGTGCTGGACAGATCCTTACCCGGTACCCGAAAAGGAAGCAGATAGATAGTACATAATTCTTCTTTCAGCACTTTTTCGACAGCCTTGTATGCATCATCCTCTATAAAACAGTACTTCTACGAGGAATACAAGTTACGAGAAAGAATACAGGGATTGAGCACTAGAAGGCTTTTTATTTATATTTTTAATTGGGATAAAGTTTATAGTTCTTTACAAAGCTGATTTTGTTTGAAGGTTGTATATGCTCTACATTCATATGTATATATAATGACTGTAATTATGTTTAGACATTCTTTTCAATAAAGGGGATTTAAAGGTGTATATGCATGTAGGAAACATCAAACAAAAAAATGTATGTAGGAAACATTATGTTGTAAGTTTAACCCTTTATGCTGTCTATACTTTAGGTTTTTTAATCTGTGGTACCTTCAAATTTCCAACTTTATTGTGAGTTATATGGTTATATAAATTTGAGGGCATGTTTCATAAGGATTTGTTTCTAGTTTCGTCTTTCTGATATATTGTTCTTGTATCAATGCAGTGGCATGATCTGTTGATGCATGCATCTCTTTCATCCATGTGTTTGTCCTATTACTTTTAAATGGTAATCATTGTAATGGTTTGAATTAGATTTTTGTTTCAATCACATAAAATTAATATTGCCATCATGAGAGGCACGTACGCTAATAGTATGGAAGATTTGTGATAAAATACACTCGGCTATATATGTACAAATAACATTAAATAAAACTTTTTTTTTTACAAAAAGGAAAAGTGAATAATCTTGTTCAGAGGCTCAAAGAGATGTTCTCTTATTAGTAAAAATCCTACCATTGCCAAATGCACCAAGCAGTAGCAATATATATTAAAATTAATTAATCATTGAGAGAGTATCTAGAGGATTGACATCAATTATTACTGCAATCTTCTGCTTACATTTTTTTTTCATCATAAAGAAAATGCACGAAGATCAGTGAATCATATCACTCACATTGACCAGCTCCTAACCAACACTAATAACAAAAACAGAAAGTGAATCCACCCTCACCAATGAAGCTTCTACCACTTGCAATCAAGCAACATAATCTCATCAATCAAACAAAGAAACTATGGTGCATATCAAAAGTATATATGAATATATAAATACTTGCTTCCAAGTTCAGTAACTTACATTTTTCTCTTCTTTTTCTACATTTCATCATTGCGTATAAATATTTGCTGATAATGCAACAAAGAAAATTTGTGGCTCCCTGGAGCCCAATATAACATTCTGTACATTGTCAATGTCGTCAACAGAAACCTTGAACTTTATCTATCTCAACTATTCTTATAATTCCTAGAATAAGAAGAAGAAAGCCTTGATTGTATCGGTTGAAAGAAATCCAAAGTAGATTGTCCAAGAGATCTTCTAACAGCAGTTGGAGAATCAGAGAGCAAAGGCTCATAAACCGGGTTTTTGCTCTTTGGTTGATTTATGGACAAAGAGGCCATATCTTTATCTACAGTCTTCAGCTGTGACTCGAGATTCCCCATGGAAAATACTCGGTTAGGAGATCTCTCTGCTTGCTGTAGTAAGTTAATTGCACTTGATTTGTATGTGTATCTGAAGTATTTGATGGCTAGAACTGGACCCATTCCTACTGCGACGATGAGCTGAAATATGTAGACATGCAAGAAATAGAAATTGAAGAGTTATGCAGATATGTAGGGTTTTTCTCATATCAGACCCTATATTCTATCTTATTTATATAGGGTTTTTGTATATAAACCCCTTAAATCATGTGTGATGTGTATTTGTAAAACTATCCACAAATCCCCAAATCAAAAAATCATCAACTTTGTTGGACATGGTGAGAACATTTGACTATTTTGTTGATATTTTTACAGTAGAACTACATATTAGCTTATCAAAGTTGATGATTTGTTGATTCTGGGGTTTTTTTTTCAAAGTTGATGACTTGTGGGGTAGTTTTACAAATATTGAGATTTGGGGGCTAGTTTTGCAAATAAGGGGTATATATATATATATATATATATATATATATATATATATATATATATATATATATATATATATATATATATATATAAGTGGATAGGAAATAATCATCCACCAAATTTGTAATCCATTGATGTTGCCTTGGGATCCATGAAAGATATGAAGAGTTTTTGAGATTTGTGCATCTCTTGATGACACAAATCTAAACACAAGATGAGTGGATAAAAGTTTGGTGGACAAGGCCTCCTATCCACTTAAGTTGATAGAGCTCATCTCTCTCTCTCTCTCTCTCTCTATATATATATATATATATATATATATATATATACACACACACACACACACACACAAACACACACACAAACACATACACACATAAAACCCATTTGTATATTAGGCCCCCAAATCATCATATTTGTAATATATGCAGCCAAATCCATTAAGTTGCTTTTTTGGGGGATAAAACCCATTTGTATATTAGACCCCAAATCATCATATTTGTAATATATGCAGCCAAATTCATTAAGTTGATTTTTTTTTTGGGGTTGTTATTTAAGAGAACTTGATGGAATTGGAGTTGTAAATCACAAATGTGGGGGGTGAAAAACAACTTAATGGATTGAGATGTGTAACTTGCAAATACAAAGGTTTGGGTGCCTAATATAAAAATAGGGTAGAATTTAGGGTCAACATGAGAAAAACCTTAAATGTAATAACAAAAGGATGTATGGTGATGAAGACTCACAATCATAGTAATCCAGTAAGACGGCTGTCTACAAAGGCGGAACATGATAGTATACATTCCTGCTGAGGGTAGACTACTAACTATGCAGTTGATTGCATAGAAGCCCAGAAAATTTCCCCATATGGCAATGTGTTGCAATACTGTGAAGGAACTGCACAAGCGAAACAAAATTTATTTTAATCTCTTTTTTTTTAGGGTTAGTTGTGGAGAGACCCCCGTCTAGTATCATTGTTTTGAACCTACTACCTCTCTACCTTTGTTGTTGTGGATAGATCCCTTGAGTGATTTTTTGACTATTTTACCCTCAGGGGGTTTGCTGTAGAAAAAATATATTTCTCTTTCTTTGAGGATATAACAGTCAAAAAAATTTTACTCATGGGGTCTATATGCAACAATAAAACTTTTTTTTGGGGTAGTAGATTCAAAACAACGATACTACAGGAGGTCTAACCGTAATTAACCCTATTTTTATTATGTTTTACTTTTTTCCTTTCAGAGCTGCAGATGCTTACTTCATCTCCAATGTCACAACAAAAGCCTGCAACCAAATGCATCCAGAGAGTGCGACTAATGATAGCTCTTCCATCTCACTTTTCTCATTAGCATAAGCATGTATGGTCACAAAGAAAACCACGATTGCCTGGACACATAAGATTATTAGCAATGAGAGGATGGAAATATCAGGAGAAATAGTGCTTCTACATTTTCTAGAATAATATTCTAGATATTGAGATTAGTAGTTAAATTGCTCTTGGTTCATCTTCAAGGATGAGAATCGCTTATCAAGAGGAACTTGAAAAACAGCAGCAGCAACAAGCTTTGTCACAAGCAAACAACCAGGCATCTATGGTTTCTCATTACAAGTATTAACATGTGGAAATAAGTGATGGATAGTAATTAAATAAAAAAGAAAATTTCCACTTACATGATACAATGACCGCCCAAACCATCCAGCAAAAGTGCTCGGGTTCAAAAGCCTAGTTTCAGAGAGATGACAAACATGTCAATTGACAGTGGAATTAGCTAAAGTTAGGTAAGTTTCTCACAACTTCAGTAAAGGAGTCGCATGGAAATGAGACAATTAATTTCTACATTTTTGAACCAAGTAGCATCAGAATACTAAGAAGAAGTGCTCTATTAACCTTCCAGCTTGGCAATAGTATAAGATTTGAGGATGCTGCATCACAGTTTTCTCGCTGAGATCCTTGTCAAGAACAGTACTCAAAACAGGTATGCTTGTGTAAAATACGTTGTATGCCATCAGACTAACAGAGTTGAACAAGCTAGTTCCTGAGACCCCAGAAAAAAGGGAAAAACTACAAGGCAGAAAATGTCTGCATTAGAGCCTTGATAAAATTAAACAGAAAAGTAAGATCATTTTAACTTCCTGTAGGAACAAATACAGTAACTAAGTGTATGAATATTAGAGGCACTCGGAACTTACAGTATCTGTATAAAACAAATCATCAGTGACTTGTAAAAGGAATACTGTGACAAAAATGCTGTACGGTTGTATGAGTAACGGCCATGAACAAGTATCAATCTTTTAAGAAATCTGAATTCTGCCAAAATCATGCAATAAAACAGTTAGTGAATTAAAAAAGTGACCTAGTTCTAATACAACTGAAGAGTAAGCACTAGAGAATGTAGTTCAGCAAAGGGTTTTCAATACTCGATAAGTTTATACAGCTATACTAGTCAAAAATCACAAGAATTCAAGTTTTTCAGGAACTAAAATAACTATGCATGTATTATCAGATAAACCATGAATTTTGTTGTGGACAATAGGATCTACCTTATTTTTCTTCAAATTATCAAAAGCAAAACAACAAATTAAATGCAGAAATGATAGAAACAATCACAATTTATTATGTAGATGAATATGAGCAGACAACCAAAAAAGGTTGTATATCATCATCATGGATATCATCATCATGGGTCCTTTCTGCTGCCTTAGTTGATCTGCTTACAAGGAAAAATTTAGGAATGAAACACAGAAAGTAAGGACAATAAAATATTCATGCAATTTTATCGTCATGATAAAATGTGCTCTTAGAAGGTTATAGAGAATAGATAACTGAATCAAGTTACTAGAAACTTGAAAGGCCATACGATCTTTGACTTATTGCCATTTAACATGCCGATTTAGAAGACATGATCATCAGGATCACACCTCACTCCAGCCATCATTGATGTGTATATAAATTGAAATGAGAAAGCTCAGTGGAACCTTCCAGCAAAATTTTATGAGTGGCTGTCCATCTAACATCAAGCCTCCAGTGTTCATTTTATACACCTAGTAACAGAGAATAGTGCCCTACCTAATTGCATAATGGTTAGATGCATGTCAGATAAATTACCATTTTCCTTAGTTGGCAGGCAGTATGATAAACTCCCTAATGACTTACATACTAAAGCTCATGAAGTAGCCAGCAAAGTTCAAAAGTACTCCAAAATAAGAAACAATATAGGGTCAAGGTTTTAAAACCCAGAGAAACCAAAAAGTTTCAGCCTTCTATAACTTGGAATTTCACATGCCCACTCTGAACCCAGTTTATAGGTTAAGAAGAAACGTCTGGATTTTGACGAAACCTGAAGTATTTCAAACCAAACAAATGAATCCAAAACTTCAGATAACGATGAACCTGAATCGTCCAAAACGAAGTAATAATCCTAATTTTTATGAAAGTGATTCTCAAAACCATTTTAAACCTAACTGCTAAACCCGCACAGCTGCCTCCAACCTGATCAAGTTGACCAAAAGGTTAGGCTGGTCAGTTTTGAGTTACTTGAATATAGGTCAGTCATGTTCGAGTATATCGCCAGGGCACTTTTGATAATCAGACTGCCCAGGTAATGCATAATAGGATTATATAACAAAATGACAGATGCCAAAGTTACCCATTGGCTTGCCACCTAGGGAGAGTTTCATCTGAGACCAGATGTGTTAGAATGTGATGATTGCTGGATTTGTTCTAGGTTCTTCTAGTGGGTCACGATTGAAACTTTCTTGATAACCGGACTGTGGATTCATACTGTTCAACATATTAAGATGGATAACATTCATATATGGAGCCTTGCAGGAGAGAAGTTGCCTACGAGATAAGATTAAAACTACGGTCGATTGATGTCAAGAAGAGAATACATCACCGGGCAAACCTGGTTGTATCGGCATCTTACATGCGCCCGATCTAGCTGCAACTGATATGGCCTCGAGAAGAGTTATTGTTAGCTGATATATGGTACTGGAGGTTAAGTGATGTCTGCAGGGTCAATGTGTACCCCAGATAGCATTATTATGAAGCTTCGTAGGAGAGAGGTTGCCCACAAGAAAAAGAAAAACAATGGAGGAGGAATTGATGTAGGATGCATAACAAGCATATTCATGGAGAACGGCACTGGCACGAGCTAAACACGGATATGGTTGCGTTGCTGACTTGACCGTGAAGAAAATGCAATATCTCCTCATCCGAAGAGCAGAATCAGACATATTATATAGGTGACTAAATGGAGCCATCTAGATTGATAGATTCCAAAAATGCCATCAAAAGTACCCGTTCTTGGCATAAATCCCAAAATAATTAGCTTTTAGTTTATTTTTAGAAATAAAGTTAGAGGCTATTTATAGCAGGAAACCAATTCAATTTTGATTCAATTTTGGACTGATTTGTTTCCGCTGTTATAGTGAGTATTTCAGGTAGTTTTGAAGAATTTCTATCTTTTAGGAATTCTATTGTTATTAGGGGTAGGCTTTGTTTTTCTATTTAAGAAGAAAATTACAAACCCTATGGATAAATTACTTTTTCATCAATAATATTCCTTCTTAAAGTTTTCTTCGTGGATTTGAAGTTCTCCGTGGATTCGGAGATCGTTCTTCGTGGATTCAAAGAACACTCCGTGGTGGATTCCGAGGTTTTAACTTCCGCACAGCATTAAGAATACATCACCCATCAAATATGGTTGTAAGGTCATCATCATGTGCCAGATACTAGCTGTAGCTGATGTGGTCTCAAGAAGAGTGGTGCTTAGCTGAAATATGGTATTGGAGGTTAAGTGATGCCAGCGAGTTGATGATGTACCCAAGATCTCATAAATAGATAAATATATATTTTATATTTATAGAAAATACGTATCTCAACTTGCTGCCCTATAATATTACCTCAATTTTCTTATTCCTGTTCAATTAACACTTGACAATCAGCTTTTAAAAACTTAAACGATCTATCAGAATCGAGTTTTCCCTATGGAGCTTCTAAAGTTTTATAGTTGAGAAAAGAATGTAATTACTAATTATAGAGTAAAAAACTAAGCCCAGGAATAGCATACTCTCTAGAGAGAAAAAAGAAACATCTAAGGATAATCATTATGAAACAGGTATTACAATGGCCAGATAACCCTACACCATCTTTACGTTGGCTATGATGGTCAAAGAGAACCCAAAAAAATCAGGAAAATTTAAATGAAAAAGAACACCCATTCCTCTTCATGCTCTAATCTCACTGGTTTGAATTTCTAAACTACATAGATGGCTGCTCTTTTCTGTTTTTTAGCTACAGTCTAAGATTTATTAGAGAAATAAACCAATACATCTTAGAATTTGATTAAACAGAGGGATGAGAAAATAATTAGCCAAAGTAGATATTACTTACTTCCGATGCTATAATCAGCTGCCCTTGCAGCTTGCAGCCCTTCCCTTCCACTGATGCCCACACCAATATCTGCTTGTTGTATCATTCTCACATCATTCCCACCATCACCAATTGCCAGTGTTCTATAATCACATAGTTTTAGAAGCTCCACAAGCTGCATAATTTAGAACAAGCACAAAAGTTGTAGGGTAACAAGATAATATCAGTCATGATGAAACAAACCATTTGTGGGAACAAGAAGTGAACTCCAAACAAGATATAAAATATGATGTATAATGAATACAAGCTGAATAAAGTAATTGACCTAAAAAAGGTTGGAACTATGTATTTAGCATACAAATATTGCAGAACAGCAGCAACCCTTTACAGAAGAAATTAGGATGTTTATTGAAATTAAATTAGTAAAGCTTTAAAAGGCAGAGGGCACTAAAATTGAGGCAGCAGTAGTTCAATGGCATGCTAACCATTAAGGTTTTTCTTTCACATAAAAACAAAGAACAAACTTGACCAGTCTCGAAAAGTGCAGTGTCAGGTTTTTATTTGTGCATAGTCTTCACTTGAAAAAAGTTGAACAGCAAAGAGGAAAAGGATATATGACTTCATTAAGAGAGTAGCCTAAGGCAAAAACAACAACAGTACAGCATTTGTTCAATGGCGTATACATACTGCATAGACATTTCCCTAGCTTTCTTACTTTCTTAATGAGGAACTGTGATGGTTCCCTAAGTTACTAATTTGTTTAACTTGGAAACATTTTTTAACATCTAACGCACTCTATTCTTTAACCATTGCATCTTTACAAATCCGTGTTAAAGATAAAGAATAGAATAGTTCACAGGAATAAGAAAATCATTTCTTTTATCAACAACCATATTTTCATATTGTGCAATGGGTCCATCAAAAAATTTGAGCATGTACTGTTTTATTTAGTAACAAATACATATACAAATATGATTTTATTATTTCCGCGCAATGACATTGTCTGCATCATGGTTTTTAAGGATTTGCTCTATTTTGCATACTGATATCGTGTTACATCTGTACCCTCTTTGCATGAGTGAAACATATTCCATAAGGATTCTCTGTATGGTCTTATAAAAGAAAGTCTAAGCTTGGAGGTTTGTTATCAAAACAACCCTTTTCCTTTAGACTTGAGACTGCAGCAGAAATATTGGATGTTAAAATGTAGTATACATTTGCATGTCACATGCACAAGCAGACATGACGGCCCACAGACAAATCCACTCTGAATAACTCTCTAAATGAGTTGAGTGGAGGCTATATACATAAGGTTCAACTTCAAATTCCATCAATGGAAAGCACATGGCACGTATCTAAATTGAAAATGTCAACCATTAGAGATGATCTTTGAAAATTATAGATCTGCAAAAGCTTAAGCTAACTGGTTATCAACTAGCAATGTACATCGATCAAAATTCATCGTGTGGGCCTTTAGGTCACCTGGGAAGATCTCCAACATAATACGACTCAGTTGAAATGGTCCAATCAATGGAGAAGAACGTAATTATAAGGTTCAAATATAGGACCTCTTCCCTATATTATGCTACTGTGTAATATAACAATTTGATTAGAGTAAAGTTTATTCACCTGTTTTAGATATTTGAATAGATTCCATTTTCTTAAAAGTTCTGCTTTATCAGGCCTCTGTCGGGAGTATAGACAGAAGAAGAAATGAAGCTCACAAGTGCTAAAGGAAATATAATGCAAGTTAATGCGATTAAGGGCTTCTTATCTACAAGGAAAGAGGACAATTTAAGGACCCAGATTGCTGGAAAAGGAAGTACTCTCCCAGTTTACATGTGACTTACGATTAGACCGCATCACACTTCCAAGTTATAGTCCGCTATTGTAAAATTTTCCAGTGTATAGATCGAGTGGGATCGGTATAGAGCAGTTAAAAAAGGCCTGCATGCCTGACTTTATCAGAAGAATTGTCCAAGGAAAGGCAAATGACTAAGATGGCAAAGACTGAATTTTCAGGTACACAAAGAATTGCGATATGTAGGACAATATCCAGGCCATTTTGCATACTAAAAGAGCCTAGAGAATAGTCGTTACTTGGTCAGATAGATGCAGAGGTTCGAAGTTAGAAGATGTCCAAACAATGTTCCGTGTCCTTCACCTTTACAAAAATGATTAAGGTAATATGGGAATGCTTGTGTGGGAAGCTAGCTGCAAGAAACCTTTATGTTGCGATGATTGAGCTCGAGCGAGGCATGGGTACAACACTAGCAAAACTTCAACCTAAAAGGTCAATCCAATAGGCCTTAGATGCCACAAAATGTTAAGCGCTCATATTCTCATATTATTTCAAACATGGGATTAAATTGTAACTCCATCAACAGGGGCGGAGCTAGGTTCATGTTTTTTGGTGGGGGCCTTGGCCCCAAAGCCCAAACTTTTAGAATTTGCATATGTATATAGTAATTGTACGGCCCCTCAAACTTTTGACATTTGCATATGTATATAGTAATTGTAATTTTAACAATTTATATAAATATATAGTATTTAGTTGGCCTTCTTAAAAATCCCCCAAAAATAATTGAGCTAACTAATTATTGCCAATACTCATATTTTTCAAGGATGCGCAAATTGAAAACTATCCCACATCAATTTTCCCATCTATCAAAATAAAACTTTTTGCCTAATTTACTCTGAACCTCCTAATCCTTTGAGCATCTTTCTAATTGCCAACGTCTAGATCCACAATCATGTTCTTGTTTATTTGCAAAAAGGCTAAATTATCAGATTGGCCTAAAATTGACACGGTTTCAATAAGGCCTAAAATTGACTCTGCTACAATAAGGCTTAAAGTGACTCACTTAACCAATAAGGCCTACCGTATTTGGAATTTTCCACTTACATTTTAGTCCATTTAATTCTTCTTTCATCCTCCATCTCTCTCTCATCCCTCCATCCTCCATCTCTCTCTCCCTCCTCCATCTCTCTCTCTCCCCTTCTCCATTGTCTCCTTCCCTCCTCCATATCTCTTTCTCTCTCCCCTTCTCCATTGTCTCCTTCCCTCCTCCATATCTCTTTCTCTCTCCCTCCTCCTCCTTCTTCTCTCTCTCCCCTTCTCCATTGTCTCCTTCCCTCCTCCATATCTCTTTCTCTCTCCCCTTCCCATTGTCTTCTTCCACCTCCTCCATCTCTCTTTCTCTCCCTCCATCCTCCATCTCTCTTTCTCTATTGGGAGGGATGGAGGCAATGAGTGGATGGAGGATGGAGGATGGAGGATGGAGGATGGAGGATGGAGGATGGAGGATGGAGGATGGAGGATGGAGGATGGAGGATGGAGGATGGAGGATGGAGGATGGAGGATGGAGGATGGAGGATGGAGGATGGAGGATGGAGGATGGAGGATGGAGGATGGAGGATGGAGGATGGAGGATGGAGGATGGAGGATGGAGGATGGAGGATGGAGGATGGAGGATGGAGGATGGAGGATGGAGGATGGAGGATGGAGGATGGAGGATGGAGGATGGAGGATGGAGGATGGAGGATGGAGGATGGAGGATGGAGGATGGAGGATGGAGGATGGAGGATGGAGGATGGAGGATGGAGGATGGAGGATGGAGGATGGAGGATGGAGGATGGAGGATGGAGGATGGAGGATGGAGGATGGAGGATGGAGGATGGAGGATGGAGGATGGAGGATGGAGGATGGAGGATGGAGGATGGAGGATGGAGGATGGAGGATGGAGGATGGAGGATGGAGGATGGAGGATGGAGGATGGAGGATGGAGGATGGAGGATGGAGGATGGAGGATGGAGGATGGAGGATGGAGGATGGAGGATGGAGGATGGAGGATGGAGGATGGAGGATGGAGGATGGAGGATGGAGGATGGAGGATGGAGGATGGAGGATGGAGGATGGAGGATGGAGGATGGAGGATGGAGGATGGAGGATGGAGGATGGAGGATGGAGGATGGAGGATGGAGGATGGAGGATGGAGGATGGAGGATGGAGGATGGAGGATGGAGGATGGAGGATGGAGGATGGAGGATGGAGGATGGAGGATGGAGGATGGAGGATGGAGGATGGAGGATGGAGGATGGAGGATGGAGGATGGAGGATGGAGGATGGAGGATGGAGGATGGAGGATGGAGGATGGAGGATGGAGGATGGAGGATGGAGGATGGAGGATGGAGGATGGAGGATGGAGGATGGAGGATGGAGGATGGAGGATGGAGGATGGAGGATGGAGGATGGAGGATGGAGGATGGAGGATGGAGGATGGAGGATGGAGGATGGAGGATGGAGGATGGAGGATGGAGGATGGAGGATGGAGGATGGAGGATGGAGGATGGAGGATGGAGGATGGAGGATGGAGGATGGAGGATGGAGGATGGAGGATGGAGGATGGAGGATGGAGGATGGAGGATGGAGGATGGAGGATGGAGGATGGAGGATGGAGGATGGAGGATGGAGGATGGAGGATGGAGGATGGAGGATGGAGGATGGAGGATGGAGGATGGAGGATGGAGGATGGAGGATGGAGGATGGAGGATGGAGGATGGAGGATGGAGGATGGAGGATGGAGGATGGAGGATGGAGGATGGAGGATGGAGGATGGAGGATGGAGGATGGAGGATGGAGGATGGAGGATGGAGGATGGAGGATGGAGGATGGAGGATGGAGGATGGAGGATGGAGGATGGAGGATGGAGGATGGAGGATGGAGGATGGAGGATGGAGGATGGAGGATGGAGGATGGAGGATGGAGGATGGAGGATGGAGGATGGAGGATGGAGGATGGAGGATGGAGGATGGAGGATGGAGGATGGAGGATGGAGGATGGAGGATGGAGGATGGAGGATGGAGGATGGAGGATGGAGGATGGAGGATGGAGGATGGAGGATGGAGGATGGAGGATGGAGGATGGAGGATGGAGGATGGAGGATGGAGGATGGAGGATGGAGGATGGAGGATGGAGGATGGAGGATGGAGGATGGAGGATGGAGGATGGAGGATGGAGGATGGAGGATGGAGGATGGAGGATGGAGGATGGAGGATGGAGGATGGAGGATGGAGGATGGAGGATGGAGGATGGAGGATGGAGGATGGAGGATGGAGGATGGAGGATGGAGGATGGAGGATGGAGGATGGAGGATGGAGGATGGAGGATGGAGGATGGAGGATGGAGGATGGAGGATGTTTCAACCTGAAGCCAGACACAAACCCAAAAAAAGTCTTCCCTTAGGCAAACTCTACTTAAAGAGTGCAAACACCTTTTGGGGCGGGGGCTCAACATGTGTGCCTAATTAAATCATGGAGTTATTGACTCATATGATAGTGTCCTCGCCTTTATCTTTGTAATGCTGTGCATTACCGCAAACCTTCTTTGCCTAATGCCTGACAGAATCCATAGCCTTTATCTTTGTAACAAATTGCATTAGCGCAACCTGATTGTGTCCTTGCCTTTATCTTTGTGATGTAGTGCATTAGCGCAACCTTCTCGGCCTAATGACTGAATCTGTTGAAACTCGAACTTCAGATATATTTTCATGCAATGGTAGTGCCAATCAAATCATGAGGTTATTGACTCACATAAACAACATTGCGCCATCCTATACCTGACTTAGACCAGATCATCACGGTGGTCTCCGATACTAACTTGTTCTGCAAGATGGAGTTCGAACTGTGGGGAATTAATAATGGATTACACAAACTTTATCCCTAATGTGAGACATGAGTTGAGTTCAATCACATAGGAAGCATCCATATTCTCGCTTTATTTTAAAAATGAAAACGGAATCTTAACTCCACCCAACCGGTAACTCAATGTTTCGACCAAATGAAACAACTGGGTTTGGGACATGAATCAAGCATTTTAAGAAACCTCCCATTCAAGTCACCTAGAATAGACTTCTCCATCATAGCTCTAGTTACAGGTAATACACCCACTGAATTAGCAAAAGGAGAGATAAATGTGTGTAGATGCCGAAAATGATTGTTAGTATAAAGATTACCTGCGCTTTCTGTGAGGGAGTTACGCGGCAACAGATTGCAGTCCTTGAAAGAATCGCCAGTTCAGTGAAAGTCTCTCTGTGATTATTGAGAACAATTTCTAGGGCCACACCATCTACGACAAATGCTAATTCCTGCTGCAAGCATGAATATCAGCAAAAACGTATTCTAAAGAGAATCAGCAAAAGAAGTAAAAATGTATAATGTCAACATTTTGAATGCAAATATTAACAGAAAATCGTCAATTGGGGAGAATGACTTGAAGAACATTGGAAGACGAACCAGCACCCAAAGATAGTGCTAATATAAATGGCTATATGTATAATTAGACATGAAGTTAGAATACATAAATTACTTGAAGAGATAGAAGTACTACATGCATACAGTTACAAGGCCAAAGTTGTCCTAAGAAAACGAAAAAGACAGTGCATCGCTGTAATGAGCCAATGAAAAATAAATTGAATATTACTGCTCCACGTGCCTCACAGACAAAAGTATGAGAAGTCACTCAAATATTGGGTACGGCGGAAGACAGGAACCAGGTCATGAAATAAACTTTTATGTAACATATACTTACTGCGAGAGAAATAGATCCACTTTGTTCCTACAGAATAAAACTTAGTATTCATCAATATCCAAGCCTGTTTTTATGTATTAAACTACAAAATAATTCATGGAAAAGTAAAATAAAATAAAAAAATCATTCCAATCCCTACACAACAAGATAGAGCATTCTTCGACCAATCAGAGTAACTATAATTCGCAGGATCAACTTTAGATACAAAACCTAGAAAGATAACCATAAGCATTTTGGATTGGCTGGGGATATCAGTAACAAACTTCCGATAAATGGTACAAGGTTGTGTGAATCCCCCGTACTACACACTAACTCCACCTACCTGTATCCCTCCTAACTATATATCCAGAATCCAGTAATTTTATTAAATAATTACAGTGAGATGATCATGTTTGCAGTGTACCAATACTGCAGCACGAGTTAAGGTGCTCGTTACATGGTTTTAACTGTGTGAATCCACACAACTTAATTCTGCATATAGTGCGGGGACAAAGTGAAAAAAGACCTGTCTTGCAATCGTCACCAAGGTGTCATGGCCTGCTCAAAAGATGATGAAGCAAATCTCAACCAACACTATTAATCCGTGCAACAGAAAATTTAAACAACACTATTCCTATTTATGCCCTTTGTACCAATATTTTCGTTTTAATCTGAATGGTTAATCCATAATAAAATCAATTATAAAAAACTGAACTCCTTTAGAAAGAACAATATTAACAATGCCCAGAAATAACCTTGGGCTCCGATGAGGTGATCCTCATTGTAAGTAACACCCTCTCTAAGCTTCTAAACACTTCATCTTCTGTCTTCCCATTAATGAACAATAGTTGCCCTTTCGGCTCTGTCAAAAAGACAGAAGCATAATTATAATTTAACAGACCATAAAAGCAAACAAAATATTAACTTAGTTTACACTATAACTAATTCATATTTCAGAGCCAACATATAGCTTCTAGGTGTCACTAAAGCATGAGTAAGACCGCTAAGCATCATACAATCTACAATGCTTCAAAAATAACACCTGCAACCTTCATTTTACATAAAGAGGGAACGAAAGTAAGATAGAAGGAAGTTACGAAGAATGTTCTAAAGAAGCATAATACTTAAAGAAATTGAGGCAGGTCAAGATGTTCTAAAGAAACATAACAGTTCAAATGCAAGCCAAGTCAAGAAATTGAGAAATATTGAAGACTTTAGGTCAGAGATATGAGAAGAGTGTATAAAGAAAACCACACATCAATTAAGGGGATTTAGATTTAGTATCAAGATTTTCATTCTATAGCAAGAAACTTCACGTTGTTTAACTTTTCAAAGCTGACAGATAAAAAAGGCTAATTCTTGTTTAAAAACCCAAATGTTACCACTTCCCAAATAAATTCACATGATGACGTTTGCACATTTTTACTTTTACTGAAAAGGAAAAACTCTACCACGTTTCATCTTCCGCTTTCAACCTCATCCTTCTCCGTCCAAATTCTTCTCTTAACCGAAAAATTCTTCTCCCTTCCATTTAATGTACCTTAGCCACAACTTCCTCCTCAACATAAGTCACCTTTGAACCAACAAATTAAAACAAAACTATCTTCAAAAAGTGTATAAATAAAAAGAAATACCAATCCAGAGAATCAATGCAAACTTCTCAATACCCATATCTCAAAAATCAATAAAAGAAGACAAAATAAAATAAATCTTTCAAAATTGGAAATCAGGATAGAGGAGAGGAGGCATTGAGATGGGGAGAAAAGAGGAGGGAATTGGCAAGGTCCAGCACAAGTAACAGGAGTCCAGTATGGGGGATTGGTGGGGAGAATATGAAAGGGTGAATAGTCATTGGCCTCAACACCATGAACTTAACTCTTTTTTTCACACTGATGAACCCGAAGTATTTATCAGTCAAAATAACACTTTGGGATATTGATCTTTAAAAGAAGTGAACTTTGAGGTATTTAACAACTAATCTGATAAAACAAATGATCAGTACCATATACTTGATCCATGAATGCTTATGCTATAAGGTTAACAGAAAGAAATAACATAATTCTGGCGAGACAATATAGGAAGAGAAGGAAGAAGACCCATAAATGCAAACCACCTGAAGTAATAAAGTTGCATGAGAGTGCAATTTGGATAGCTGTATTTTGTTTGTCGCCAGTTAACATCCAGAAATTGATTCCCGCCTTCCTCAGTGTTTCAATAGTTTCAGGAACACCATCCTATCAATAGGGAAATATAAGCAATCGAAACTAATATGCAGATGCCACATATCCACAATAGTCACACGATATCAGACTTTTAAGTTACTTTAGAGGAAATATGGTACTGTTGCACGCCAAATTACAAACCTGTAGGCGATCCTCTATAGCAGTGACCCCAAGAATCTCAAGGTCATGCTCTAATCTTTGGCAAACCTCAGCTAACTTCCACTAATAAAACACAGCAATATCAGTTCCTGTAACCCATTATACAGTTAAAAACCTATAAGAAGATATAACTTACCTCTCTGTCAACTAATGAGCTATTAGCCTCTTTAAACATAAGTGACCACTCTTTGTATTCTTCATCTTTTAACTCACGCCAACCCAAGCAGAGGGTACGTAGCCCTAATTGAGCATACTGTTCTACAGCATCAACGAAAGTCCTTATCTGTTGCCCTGAAAAAACAAGCATCAACAGAAACACCCACTTTATCAGGCCAATTTAAGATAGAAAGATAAAAGCAGTATCCCATTGGTCTAATTCATTCAAGCACCCAGAACATCATGAATAACATAATAATTGGCAAAGTTAAGGAATCATTAGTGTCCATTGACCCAGAAAACTAATTATATAATAAAAGGGGACATCAATATAAAAAGTGAAAGGCAAGCACGTCATAGAAACCTAGTATGATACTATACATTAAAATAGTATAACTTCTCATTCATGGTCTGAGGATTAGTATGACTGGGGAATGCTTTTAAATGATTCTTTCGAGCTTAATTGATATATTTCAAATATGTTCTCACAAAAATTGAACATTGATAAAACTTTCATTATCATAAGTTATGATTAGCTTATTGCATTGGAATATAAATAACATATCCATTTGATGTGAAGGAACTATTTGAAAGCAAATCAGGTACTCTAGATAATCTAAAATCATGGATTCCTTAAATCTTAATAGCAATACTTTTACAACCAAAATCAGTAGATCATGGAATTACCTATAGTGGATACATCATGCATGCATAAAATCTTCAAGGAAAAACTATATATGTGAATTTCAGGTATTAACACCTTTGCACAACTGATTCAAAAGAAGCAATTATAAAACAGTTGTAATTTCTGCACAGCTCCAATAAAATATATTTTTGTTTCAATTAATAGAGATAATTACAGAAATAGCTCCTCAATGTAAATGTTGAAACAAATACGTTCTGCATTGATTATGTCAGTTTTTTGTATAGATCAGAACAATCATCAGATTATTGATAAATAAAACATTCCCGCATAAATATCTTTCGATATATGTCACACTAGTATTCTGAAATTTAATGCACATAAATATGCGAATAACTTTTATTTCTACAAGAATCATCTACCCAGATTTATCAAATACATATATGAGAGTATCTGAGACATCAAATTCTTATACATGACATATTGGATACCATAAAGCATCCACTATCTGTAAGTTACATAAAACCAGTTGATGTTTCTGCAAAAAAGTGGATGTTCCATGGCTTTCATCAACTACATTTAGTCCTCTAATTCAAATGCAATTAGGACACATCCATTTATAATACATTCGAAACTAAAGTCAAATGACTTAACCATTAGGGGTGGAAACAAACTAAATAATTATTGAATAGTTCGCTAATTGTTCATCTAACTATTCAGTCATATTCGATTCAGTAGTTCATGTAACTGTAAACAAATAGTTTTAGTATTCGATTTATAAACAAATAGAATTTAGCCAGATGTATATTCGATTCCTTTGATTATCAAATATTAGTTTAGAGTTTTATCCCTTATAATTTGTATTGCTACATGCACCAATTTATGTTTTGACCCATTCACATTTTGTAGTTTCAGTTCTACTAATTTTAACAAACTTAAAGGGCTCTATGTCAGTTTTCAAACCAAACTTCTTTAACCAAATTAAGATATCATTTTAATTACATAGTTTAATATTCATAAACTATATATTATTAATCCCATAAATATACCGTAATATTCGAGAAATATTCGTGAACATTTGGAAATTATTTGTACTAAAATCAGAGTGATATTTGAGTTCGTATTTGAATTTGAAAATTTTAGACGAATACAAATACGAACACTATGGTATTTGTTTTGATTTGATTCATTTCCACCTCTATAAACCATGACTAAACTGCCAGAGTTTATATTTGTCACAACAGTTTTAATAATGCCGACGGTGGAAGATGTCAATGGTGTGAGAGAGGTTGATAGGAACGACAACAGGCCTTTGAGGACCAGCAGGATGAAGCCACTGAGGGGAAAGCACAAATTTAAAGGTTGAGGTGGTCCCTACTCAGACCGCCTTGAGGTTTAGAGTTTAAAGGTCCTACGGTTAGCAATTCTGATTCACTACCATGATGAAAGAAATGAATATGAAATTTCCGTTATTTTATAAGGTACAACTGAAGCCTTATTGATAGTACCAATCAACCCCCAAGCATATAGTCAAACATTCCTAATATGTTGGTATAATGAATCTAGACAATTCATAACTCATTACTTCTTATCCTTTTCAACAATAATGTATTTGCTTTCTTGGTCACATCCTATCGGTCATACTGTAACAAGGTCATACTCCAAGTTTCGCACCCCCATTCAGCAATCCATTTAGCCGAGTAAATAGCAAAATGCATACAAAATACCATACTCCAGCTTTTATATTACAGACAGACACACTAGTTTTAAGAATTAACAGTCAAAATAAGTAAATTATGACTAACTATGATGCAGCCAACACGCCAAGTTTCTTCACAAAATTACCAGCATAAGCACAAGGAAGCATCGCTTCATCTGCTCCTTTCGACAAGAGGCAAATCTTTCCGCTCTGACAGTCCTTAGCTACCACAGACATTCTTTTCCGATCAGAGGTGAACTCTAGTATATCCAGTATCTCATAATGTAAAATTGTGCTGCCGAATTTAAGCTCTGCAATATACCATTACATCATTTTAGAAGAACCAACACTCTTAATTCTGAATGAAAACTAAATGTAAAATGTTTGACACTTGCAAAACACCAGTTCCAGGAACATGTAATAAGATAGAATGCCTTACGAAGAGTATTGCCATTTTTGCTCAGAAGAACCATATGCAAGCGTGAAGCAGCATTTACAAGAGCATCTTCATCCTGAGATTGTGCTTTATATGAGATGGCCCCGCTCTTACTGCATATCATGAAAGTGAAAGAAATTAAAAAAAAAAAACATTCACCAAATAAGAAAAACGGTTTCAAGATCTCAGACATGAATAGCATAAGGAAAGAAAGGAAGTTACCTTTTTATAGGTATGACAGTATTGCAAATAGCCATGATGATAAGAAATCTGATAACATCAGGGGTACTGTTACTCACAGCATCGAGCAGTTTAATATCTATCTAAAGAGAGAATAATAGTCAGAGGTCAAGTTAGGAAAATTGGAAGAAGATAATAATCGAGCAATTGTAAACGATCAACCAACCCTCTAGTGAGCATTGTAGCATGCAGGATTGGCATCATCAGGCATAATGTGTCATTAAGCCATCTTCTAGTCTCCAAGACAAAGAAGTGCTATTTTAAAATAAATAAAAAATCTCACAAATCAATCTAGAGACTCTCTTCCAGTATGGAACTAAACAACATTGGCTTTGAATCCTCAAAGTGGAATAGTGGATGGATACAAAAATTTTGAGAATTTAGTTTCACCTTTGGTTTTTCATACTTCAGGTAGGCAGGTTTGAGTACCATGTTTCAATTTTGGTGTTATATTATGTCATACCATAGATATATTGATATACACAAAAATATAATATCACTAGTTTTTGTTTGTAAATATGTATATGCAGTTATATAATATATATTTGCATATATTCACACACACACACACACACACACACACACACATACACACACAAATATAAATATATAGAGAGAGAGTGGACTTTTCTCCTATAGAGATAAGAAAACTTGCTTTTTCTATCATTGGATGTGGTCATCATATATGCACAAAAATGAGATGACAAGATTTGCACTTTTGGTGGAATGATGCCCTGCCCCATATTTAATTCCTAAACGTTGGATCATAAATGCAATGACTAGAAAAATGAGAGCAGAAGGAATCTCCTCTTAGAAGGAGCATAGATTACCTACCAATATAAGTCTGTATGAGTATGTATGAACACATGCATAGATGGTCATATCTATGTAAGTAACAAAATAGAAATATTATCATGAACACAAGTCACTGTTCTTTTTTCCCCACTCTTAATTATGAGCAGTTTCACTATATCATGATCCTGATTATAGTGTTGATCAAACTAAAGAAGTCATTACCAAAAAAAAATAAAAATAAAGATGAACTAAGAAGCATCATGGAACTATCAGCTAGGATGCAGAACGTGACCTTTCAAAGCATCACCACTTTCATTTCCATAGAATATTCCATTGATACAGCATCTTCTAAAAATCATCCTGTTCTCTGTAAGTGTCCCAGTCTTATCAGTCAAAATGTACTCAACTTGTCCCAAATCCTCACTAATCGCAGTACTGAATTAAAAAAATATCTATAGGTCAGAAACGAGGACGGGACATTTATATAACAAGGGAAGAAAACGAAACTTACTTTGCAGCATGAGAAGGTGTATTAGTATCCTGATCATACATTTCCTCATCCCAATCAATGAATTTGGCATAGAGACTTTTTACTAGGTCTAGAGAAACCTGAAAGAAAATAAACACTCCAGGCAATGTCAGATGCAGAGTATCATGTTACGGATGTTCCAAGAAAAGTATGCATTTCACAATGACTACAAGTCAGCATTTAGCATCGGCTTTCTGAAAGTGAGAAATTTGAGTTTATTTTTACAGGGGAAGACAATATTAAAAGTAATATGGAAGAAAATTCAATTTAACTTTTAATCCTTAATAGGACTAAGAGCTGGAGGAAGTAACAAGTTGGAACTGAATTTATACATTTCATTCCCCCAAGTCAAAACATAATGTGAAACAAATACACTATAAGGTCCACTGTCCACATGTTGTACTCAGATTGGGTTCACTTGACAAAGAAATGTCCTCAGAAACTGGCCCACTCTATAAGGCCAAACCAAAAGTTCAGGACAAGAACAGCAATGTAAGCAGTCAAATTGGCAATCACCCTAGCTAAGGCACTGGACTAGGGGTGGCAATTTTTGACCTGACCCATCAACCCGACCCATGCCCGTTAGTACGGGTCCAGATATACAGGTTCGGGTCATAAACAGGTCAACCCGAACTGCCCGTTTATTAATAGGGTCCACCCGAATTGACCCGTTTAACCCATATAACTTTACCCATTTGATCTTGTTATCGGGTAGTAAAAAACCCTAACTATTCTCTCATTCCCTGACAAGGGGCGGCGGCGAGCAGCAGCGAGCACTGGCAGAGCGGAGACGATGGTGTCACAGTGGGTTTTTTCTTAGTTAGTGTCATCTCGAGCTTCTTCTACGTCTTCTCATGTCACAGTGGGTTTTTTCTTCAGCGATATGGGATTTGAATCATTTCATATGATTCTATGAAGGGTTTTCATTATTTTGGAATTTTTTTTCTTGGTTTCTGCTGATTTATTCTTAAAAGGCAGCGGTATGGGATTTGAATCATTTCATAATTCTATGAAGGGTTTTCATTATTTTGGGAATTTTTTTTCTTGGCTTTTGCTGATTTGTTCTTAAAAAGGCTTAGTTTTTTATTACATGGGTGTTCTCCCTTTTCAATTTTTATAAGGTAAAAATTGTTCCCCCCCTCCCCACCCCCCTGATTATATGCTTTAGTTCTTCTTCTGATTCCATAGTTTTTAAAATTTTCAATGAGGGTGAGCTCAAATTGAAGCAATGTTTCTCTGTACTAAAACTATAATATTGTATTAGAAAGGAAGTTCAAAATTAGAGAAATATAAGCATATGATGAGATATAATGTAATAAGTAGTAAACTACAGATATGAGATACCTGTCCTAAATTTAATTTTATCATCAAGAACGTATTTGAATCTAAAAGAAATTTTAGGTAGAGTTTATCACACTATCTTTCTAAAATGATAAAACCCGCACGGGGAGGGGGGAGAGGCAACAAAGAATGTGCTATCTTGAAGTTTTATCAAAATCTTATATTTGTGTGTTGTGGATTGCGGTACTTTTTAAGTCCTTATACAACGAATCGGAATTTTAAAAAAAGGAATTAAAAACTACACTTTTAGATAAAGTCAAAATGTAATATTTTTCTGTATGTACCCTATACTTTTGATAAATTAAAACAACATTTTTTTGTAAACCCACTTCTCTATTTTGCCCTCGGGTCCAAGCTCTCTCTGTTCCATGAGTGATATTTTGATCAATTCCTTAAGAGTCAGCTCTTTAATTGCAGTAGCCCACAAACTTGTATAAGGACATCAGGAGAATCGGTAGAAGTGACTTTGTAGAATACAAGTGAAAGATTAAATAAACAGGTCACATGGGTGGGTCCAGGAACAGGTCGATCCGATTATTAAATGGGTCAGGGTGGGTCAAGCCTAAACAGGTGTAGGGACATCTAGGTGCTGCAACAAAAAGAAAAACTTCTCCAGAGTACTAAGCCTACAGCAAAAACAACTGCAAGCTGAGAAAAGATCACAAATGACTTTGAAAGCTTCCACAATGGTTTATGTCCAAGGGGCATGGTGATGTGGATTCTACATAGATATAGGAGATTCACCATAAACCATTGTAACCAACATGAACCATAAAGGCCAAACCTAGCCAAGAAACATAATTAGCTAGATTGTCCCAATGGTTGAGCAATTAATATTCATGGATATCTCCCAGATACAAGTACAACAAAAAACCTATTAATAACAAAAAGGCAGGACAGCGGAACAGAGAATGAATCAGCTGAGGTTAGTATGTAGAAACAAATGTCGTTATCAGTTGATTTTACTATAGATCCATAGCAACAAAGGACTAAGTTAATTACACTGAGAACATGTATAAACTGGGCATCTAACATGGATATCTCCCAGTTTCATTTTTTGCTACAGCCAATGGCAAGATCTGTAGAATATCACATTTCTAACTATAAATAATTTGTGTTTGTCCTTGTACAATATTCTCTGTGTTGCTTGTGAGCGAAATTACCCTTGGCAGTGTTTGGCATAGGAATACTATATAATGGACCTCCAGATTTTTAAAGAAAAAACTCATACGCAGTCCATGTTAAATTACACTCATAAAATTTTAAATAAAAATCTTTAACAGGTTTACCTATAAAGAGAAGTGATGTGTAATAGACAGTATAAAAGTTTCTATAATTGCCCATTTTTGAAAACCTTTTTATAGGAAATTTACAGCTAGTTAACACACAGGTAAAAAGTGAACTCTCCTTCCTAATATTAAGATATTTCACTTCACATCCAGTAGTGTAACTTTCCATTTTTGAAGGTCCATCATGCACTTTACAGTGAATAATCCATGTATGCTTGCAATCATGTTAAAAAAAATAGTACACAAGGAGTGTTTTGTTTAGGGAATGCTAATAAAAAGAAGGGAAATAACAAAATAAGGAATAGCACATACAACCAACATACCTTTATAGATATGGGAATCATGATTGAACACAAAAGCTCAAACCGTAGAGGGATGACAAGAAGCTCATACCATGGCCCTTCAATAGGATACTTAACATACCATTGCTACAAAGGACAAGGAACTACCATCAGGTTTAGTAAAAAGTATTTGTGCACAGTTTCTTAAAAATTTATGAAGTAAAAAATGATGCAAGACAAATAATGATCCTACCATATAAAACTAATATTGGAGGCAAAAAATAATGCAACAAATATTTCCACTCTAAGCATCTGAGAACTAGAAAACGTAAAACATATCTAATTCCTAGTTGTGATCAAGATCGTAACAATGTAATCCTTGAAATTCCAGACACAAATATCAAATCAAAATATAGCACTTTTCTATTCCAATTGCCTGACTAATATGATATCCAACCATATAAGTTTGAACTCAAGTATAACAAAATATGTAAGCAAGCCAATTGTATAAAAAAAAAAGCCAACAAAACAGATTTCCAGTTAAAGGAGTCTGAATACAAAATATAATGAGAAGCCAATCAAACATTAAAATTGATCCATCTGAGCCTAAATCCACTGTAACAGTGACAAGGAAAAGAACCCACTACAAGTTCAGCTCCAGGCACTGATTTGAAGAAAATGGACTTCCTTTTTTGTAGTGTTATTTTGTGCTTGACCTTTTACATCTGTAACATACTGGATAAAAAGAATTGTAAAGAAGTTAAAGCTAATTAGCCAGGAAAGCTCGCATTAGCTTCATTCTTGACACAAGCAATGCTTTGTCTGATTGAAGAAAAAAGATTAAGAACAAGAAAAAGAAGGCCTAAAACGAGAAAAACAGAAAACAGTAAAAGTTCTTTAAGTTTGGCAAGAAAATCAAAGATTCAGAAGTATGTAAAAGTAAAAGTTCTTTTAGTTTAGAAAATCAAAGATTCAGAAGTATGTAAAAGTAAAAGTTCTTTAAGTTTGGCAAGAAAATCAAAGATTCAGAAGTATGTAAAAGTAAAAGTTCTTTAAGTTTGGCAAGAAAATCAAAGATTCAGAAGTATGTAAAAGTAAAAGTATTTGTGCACAGTTTCTTAAAATTTATGAAGTAAAAAATGATGCAAGACAAATAATGATCCTACCATATAAAACTAATATTGGAGGCAAAAATAATGCAACAAATATTTCCACTCTAAGCATCTGAGAACTAGAAAACGTAAAACATATCTAATTCCTAGTTGTGATCAAGATCGTAACAATGTAATCCTTGAAATTCCAGACACAAATATCAAATCAAAATATAGCACTTTTCTATTCCAATTGCCTGACTAATATGATATCCAACCATATAAGTTTGAACTCAAGTATAACGAAATATGTAAGCAAGCCAATTGTATAAAAAAGAAAAACAAGCCAACAAAACAGATTTCCAGTTAAAGGAGTCTGAATACAAAATATAATGAGAAGCCAATCAAACATTATAATTGATCCATCTGAGCCTAAATCCACTGTAACAGTGACAAGGAAAAGAACCCACTACAAGTTCAGCTCCAGGCACTGATTTGAAGAAAATGGACTTCCTTTTTGTAGTGTTATTTTGTGCTTGACCTTTTACATCTGTAACATACTGGATAAAAAGAATTGTAAAGAAGTTAAAGGTAATTAGCCAGGAAAGCTCGCATTAGCTTCATTCTTGACACAAGCAATGCTTTGTCTGATTGAAGAAAAAAGATTAAGAACAAGAAAAAGAAGGCCTAAAACGAGAAAAACAGAAAACAGTAAAAGTTCTTTAAGTTTGGCAAGAAAATCAAAGATTCAGAAGTATGTAAAAGTAAAAGTTCTTTTAGTTTAGAAAATCAAAGATTATAAGAAATATGTAAAAGTTTTTAAGTTTTAAGCTGCTTTGATGCATGAGTAATCAGAAAATAGTAAAAGTCCACCTTTAGATTGTTGATGGGTAGTTATCGCATGCATAGATACACCATACATGCGTGTATATACACACATGCATGTATACATGCATACAAAGATATAGATACGATGATATGTACATGTATGTATGTGTACATACATATATGTGTGTGTATGCATATGCATGCATATAGCCACACTGTAGTTACCAAAACTTTCAAAAAAAAAAGAGCTACCAAGAATATTTATAGGAATAAAAACAAAAATTCCAGTGTACAAGATTAAGTGGACGTTTAATAAGAAAACATACATAACATAAACAACCACTATGACATGCAACCATAGTACCAAACAGTTCACCATTAACAACTAACTCGAGAATGTATTAAATTTATTGAATATCAACTTACACAAATAAAAGGTCGGCACCTATGCAGGCTATAAATTTGTTTCTCACATTTAGAGATAGAAGTCCGAGTTCAAGGCTAGTAATGTTTGACCACCGAGAGCTCCTTGTGTCTGTCTAATTCATGTGTCTCTCTTTTAGAACAATGTGGTAAATGTACATCACCATCTTATCTAATCACTTCCCTAGAAATTTTGGAACTTCCTAGTATGGGTAATACTTCAATTAGGTGCAATCAGACTAACACTCAACATAACTTTCACTAGGTGTCATCACACAAGATAAAAGAATGTTAATGTTCCAAAATAAAACAATTGGCGGCTTTCTTTCCCTCTCACAAAAACCTACAGCTCTTTTTTTCTTAATTTCAAAAAACATGCATCTACCTTCCCTGAACAGACATCTCCTGAAGTACTGGCCATTAGTCCATTCATATCAGTGGCAACCAGATTCTTGTTTCTCTGAACTTATATAGAAAATCAAATTCCTGACAACAAGAAAAGAATTTATATTTTCTATAAAGGAAAACAAGATATTTTAATCAACCCATCAATGCCTGTCAGATGAAAAGATAGAAAGCCAGGTGGTGGAAAGAGATTAAGATTTCGATCATGTGAGGCCAAAGTCATGTCCACAAAGAGATAGGTTTCACCATGTTCCAGCAGCTGTTTCAAATCTAACAGTAATAGTGCTTGGTTTTACTTGTAACCTATGATTTCCAAAAGCTGAAATACGGTTGACTATGAATCTCTGTCAGAGGCTGTTAGTGACCTCAATGTTTATACAATGGATAGAATCCTTCATAAGTTTACATAACACCGTGTAACTTCTAATATTGTTGTGTAATATGCAAAATTTTTAGTTGTTTCAAACTTTTTACTTGTTCACATCGAAAGGAAATACAACCTTTTGCTTTCAATTTTCTCACTCAAACACATGAAATTTATATATAAGTGCAAATGGTAAGTTAATACAATAAGAAAATAAAACAACAATCAAATCGCAAGAATCAAATGACCCCGATCTTCATGGTAGATTGGGAAATACCCTTGATTGCATTTTAAAAGGAAGTAATAGTGCAAATTACCTTACGAGCTTCAGTATCCTTCCAAATATTACCCGCAAAGCCTAAAACAATAACAACTACAATTTGGAACAAAAATATAGCTCCAGTCAGCTTATCAATCATTGCATCAACGGCTGTAAGTTTAGGCTCCGGGATGCCCCTACTCATTCCCAGCTTGGTTTCGTTTCCTGAAAGAATAACCAGTCAGAGAGTAATAGTTAGATTCTTATTAGAAATCACAAGCTATGCTATAAAATTTCACAGAGGTTCACAGCTCATTAGCCTAAATCTAAATGTGCATATAGTAAATACAAATTTCAATAAGCAGAAACAACTTCATGTCTCATCCTGTACATACATATACTCAGAAAAACACCATAGAGATCAATTATGAACACAAAACTAAAGCAACTGATAAAAAGAGAACCAACATAAAGCTCGGCCTTCTTACGAGTCAATATTTCAAATTTAACTCAGGAATTTAGCATTTGATTCAGCCATTCATCTTCAGTTGGTAAGAAAAGTTTCAAGCCAAAGGGTGCTCTACATCTATGCATTACAATAAAAAAGGGTGCAATTGTGACCTGCTTCTTGGTCAAAGGTGATGACTTCCTACCACTGCGCTGAACTTAAGAGACCCTATCAAACTAGAGAACGTATCCATCTAACCATATCTCTTGACAGTAAATTAAACCAATCAGCTTTTCAAATTGCATTTCCTTTTTAACACATGACACATGAGATAACAAAAGTACTTTTTGTTTAAAAGTAACTTGAAAGTTGATCAGGTGCTCCGACTGCTATGAACGATATAAGACAAACTTTCAGAGAGGTAAAATGAGACTTATCTAAATGTGGCAGGAGTTTATTCAATTAAGAAAATATGATTTAGTTCACCTAATTTTCTTTTATTACTGGTTTTATCATCTTGCAAGAATGAGGATACAAGTCCAGCGATCATGGAAGCAATTATCTGTTGTAGTCTCTTCACTCTAAAGAAATTCCCAAAAGATGTCATGTTATCACAAATCTGACCGTCGAGAAGATAAATAGCAATCCGAGTTGAATATAAAGACATAAGACACACCAAGCCTATGCAGCAGCAAGTTAACCCTTACAGATTCTTAGAATTAAGAAAAACAGATCACTTCCTAATTCAAAAAAGAACAGTACTACAATAAACCATGGTGAATGGAAGAGAACATGGTGTTCGTGACTGAAATCATAAAATTCTCAATTCCAACTAAAAACGTAAATATATGGAAAAATGTGCTCAAAATCTCCTGGTAATAAGAACTTTCAAGACCTCACAGGTTGGGGCAACTTAGACAGAACAGCAGCACATGTTTACATATTGCTTTGGCGCCAATTATTAGCCGATACAATTATCAAGGACCTCCCAACTTCGGCCCCTTTTACATTGACCATTGTTTTAAATATCCCCGAAAAGCCCGATATATCCTTTTATAAAGCTTGCCGCAAAACGTTATGGTCTTAATATCTTTTACTGCTTTTTGGTAATTTTTGGGCGATTTATCCCCAACATCGCTGACATATCTGTTGATATGTTGGCTGATATATCTTTTTATAGCTTGTCGCCAAAATAATATAGTTCTGCAAAATTTCTTTAATGTATGTTTAGATTACATTTTAGGATACTATATTATATACGCACATCATTTGATATGGCATTCCGATATTTACTATATATCCCCGATATTTCCCGATATCCGCAATCCATTAGGGACTTTGGCCCTCAGATATTTCCCTGATATCCGATATTCAAAACCTTGGCATTGACTACCACGAATTACTAGCTATGTACTAATGCACTTCAAGAAATATCCTATATTTCTCTCTGCATTACTTACCTCCAGGTATGCGTATCACTCTGCTTAGGTTTCAATTCTCTTAAGCAGAATAAATTATTTCACTTAATTACACTTGTACTTAATTAACAGCACACAGCAAGGTTTAAACATATAAACAAGCTTCAACACTGGAAACTTATTGTAACTACTGATTGGATGCCTAAACCCCACTGAGAGGATCCTCAGTCCAACTTTAAGCAAATGTAACTTTAGCATGGCCTTGAAAATCAGACAGCACAGTGCCGGATCTTCTCTAATGAAACAAAGAATAAAGATTATAATGACTTAGCATACACTGGCCGATAGATCTGGTACCAAGTTTACCATCACTGAAGCATATCCATGTTTCAAAAGTAAAGGACATCATACATCAACAGATGAGAAGATACGAAAGAATAAATTATTGTTGCAAATTTCAGCCACTGCTATAGCAGCAAACAAATAACATAGGAGAATAATGTAACAAAAGAACTCCAGTGTTTCGAAGGAGCACTACTCCACAAAATCTAAGTGGAACAAAAATGACTCCTGTTCGATAACAATTCAACACAAGAATAAATTTAGAAAAAATATATAAGAACTATAATTGTTATAGCCTGAACAGAGCCACATGGAAGATATGGGTTTATATTGTAATAATCAGCAGCAATTAAAATTTCATCGGGTCATATATTTCCATGGATGAACTAAGCATATTGAGGTTGATTGTTGCTCTGTTTATGAGAAATAAAAGAGAAAATAGTTCTTGTTCTTTCTTAAGGGGTGTAAAAGACAAGATAGTGGGACAAGATATGTGAACTCTGCTAACAATTTGCAAACTTGTTGACTAAGCCCTATGGGAGGGAGGTCATGGGTTGAATATAGTCTTGACAAATTGGAACTTATAATATTTACAAATTGTTAACTATGTGTGTATGAGTTATTAGGTGAGTGGGATGATTCTCAAGTGAAAGTTCTCCGGAAACGTACTTCTCTTTTCTCTCCATTCTTTCTTCCCCCTCTCCTAACCATAAACCCAAATAATCTAAAATCTTAGTATCACCTCAGAACCCATATAAAAAAAACCTTATTGATTTTCCTTCTCTTCATATGAATAAATCATAAATTATAGACCCCATATAAGTAATACATTAAAATTAATCTCTATACTCAAATCATCGAACTCGTTTAATCCTTTCTTCTTTTCCTCTTGAAAAACCAAACCCCTAACCACAGTGAATGAATCTATACCAAAATTCATACTGAATGCTCAACCCCACATTACTGTCCAAATTAATGTGCCAATATATAAATTCATAACTGTTCAATCTTTAAACGCAACCTATCATAAAAAGAAAAGTCAAGTGCTGTTTCTGCAGAAGGTGCTCCCTTGTTGTTACTAGCACATGGTGAGAAGTACAAAATAAAGCATTAGGTACTTAGACACATAATAATGATAAAAAATGGCATTCAAGTAATTTATGTGTAGGAGTAGGAAACATAGAGGTCCCTTTACGAACTAGCCTATTGTGTGGCTTTTTTTCCCCTCAGCATGCATGCAAAACATGCATCCCTCCCAAGTGAAATATAATAGAATTTTGCAACACTTCGCATGAATATTAACATTACTGCAGGGTAACATGGTCAGTTGAGCAGCTATGTATCACAAACTCCTGGACGGGAATATATAAGATATCACACTTCACTAGAACATGTGGTTATGTCTGGACAAGGATACTTCTTTTCCTCATCATGATAAACTATGCTTTATTGGAGAATAGCACAATTCTACAACTAGTATAATCTATTCTTGAAGTACATGAAAAATATCAGAACCTGTAAAATTGCATTCCACATGAAACACAGTATTATTTGATTCCAGGTTACTTATTTCCTTAAAGCAACAACACAAACCAACTCTACTGTATGAATAATATTAGACTGAAACACAAATACAGACCTGTATAAACTGCAACACCACATGCCCACTCAGTATTTCTCAAATAGCATGATTGTAGAAGTGTGTTATTGATGCTTAAAGGGCACAAATCATTGTCAAGAAAGGGCGGAAACAACCGGATATTTGCATCAAATCTTCTAATGTCCTTGTCAGGGTTAGGGCATTCAATGACACCCTGATCCAGAAAACAAATATAATAAGCAGGGAAAGGATAGACAAACTTTGACATTATCATATCCCTCTATTGAAAAGGAAGGAGAAAAGTTGCCTTGATTTTATGTAGCTGGTCAGATGCTAGACCGATGCAAGCCGATGGAATAACTCTCGTCTTCAAGTCAATTTCCCCATCTAAAGCAGCTGTCTGAAGACAAAAGGGAAATTATAAAGATAAGTTTCCACTGCACAGCTCTTTATAGAGGAATTTTAAGATCAAGTTAAAGAAAGATTAACCAATCATCTGATGTAATTTCCACTTAGCAACAACCAAAGTTAAAAAGTTTCAAATTCAATACAACAAGTGAATCCTCTAGCTAAAGCATCTCCATCAACCACCATTATTCTAGTCTCCTAGAGCCTTCATTGAGAAGGGTTTCTACTGGATTTCCTGAAAGCAAGATAAGAACCAACCCAACACCACAATCTGACTTTTCTAGGTCATAAGCACAGTTGTCAAGGCAGAATTTACATTTTCTCCAAAAGAGGATATGGATAGTGGTCATGATGAAGAAGCTGCCTTGCTCTTTTCAACCCAAACTCCCAAAGTACATAATAGCGGTCAATACAGTATGGTCAGTACTTGGAACAGTTCCTTGCTTATTTGATATGGTTTTTTGTTTTAAGGATAGTTACCAGACTCTATACATAAGAGTTGGACATTCATGTCCAGGGAAGCCGGACACAATTTGTTTAGACCCTTTAAACCATTGATTAAACTTTCTTCTAGTTCTTGTTCTGTTTATTACATTTATTAGGAATGATTTTATATTTTAAATTAAAAGAACAGAAAGGTGAAGCTATGATTTAATGCAAGGTCTTAGACATCACTTTTTGCCTACAGCTTTCTAAATCCTTGTCTATGGACTAACCATCATTGATGATAACGTAGCAATATAAAGATTAAGTGAGCATCTTAACTATAAGTATGAGATCAACAGCCTTGCCCGCATTTATTATTTCCTTGGGTATGAAGTTACCTTCTCATTTGATGAGAACCACTACTTGCATTTTCCTTTTCCTTCCTCCTCAATACTAGAGCACAATGAACATTACAATATAGGTTGAAAATTCTATGCATACTGTATGTAGAGTTTTGCATTTTCCAAGGTCAGCTAAACATTTCTCTCTGTGACTTGTCACTTCAATATCCATGACATCCTATATGGTCTCCATATTCATATCTACTCTCCTTATCCATGAAAAGAAGAGTACCGCCACATTTTCTAATGCCCAATTCTGATAAGCAATGAAACAATGATTCTAATTCTCCATTTAGTTAACAGTGTTTCAACTGTTTTGATTCTAGCTCACAATAGACAATCTTCTCACAAAAACCATTTAATTTAGCATACTTACATCATCTATACTACTTATAAAGAGGATATGAGTGTCAAAACTTTTGATTATCTATTTTACCCTTTTCATTTTGATAATTCTCATCCCAAATCCAATCCAATTGATAATTCCCATTTTTATATTAAATTAAAGTTACAGATCAATAAATCATCTCGCATCCGGCATCTCTCTCTAAACTTGACATCTCTCGCCCTCCATCAACCTGATCACATTCCCCCTTTTGCAACGTACAAAATATGACTTTTGACCTCTCTATAAATTGCCCCCTTCTCTCTGAAAACCTCGTAGCACTCTTTCTCTATCAATTCGATTAAATGCCCCTTTGTAAGTAATAATTTCTTTATGTTCCTTTTGATGGTGCAGTAAATATTTTATAATTTTCTTCTTTTTGATGCAGGTTTAGGGATTTTGAGATTGGTGAGAGAACCCACCTATCAAGGTAAATTACTTACTTCATAATTTTGCTTAGTGAGGAGAGCATATATATGAAGGAGATATTTGTTTTTGTATTTATTTTGATAATTTGTTGTGTTTGAGTTATGTTGGGCTTTCCTCCGCATCTACATAATTAAGTTGCGATTTTTATCTTAATCTAATATGATAATAGGATAATAAGAAGCCAAATTTTGTTGCTCCATGCATTGCAATTTTACCATTGCGTTCTTTGCTTGCCGCATTGGAGAGGGCAATTTGTAGAAAAGTCTTAAACCTTTAGTTTCATTTGGATAGAGTACCACCTTTTAGTTTCAATTTCTTCTATGGATAGAATATAATCTTTTAGTTTCAATTTCTCCTTTAGTTTCAAGTATCCAAGTGCATTAAACTTGGTCCCCAGAACGAATTTTTTTTAATGAAGACCATAAACCATTCTGCTTTGCACATCAAGTTTGCGTGCGGTTGTTGACAAATGATAATGAAATTCTAGGGCATATAGATAGAACATTGGAAAACAAAATTTCTAGCAGAAGTCCTACAAGAATCCTACTGGTTAAACATCAAATTTGCTATGAAAAGTAGCTTCTAACAATTTAAGGAAAATTTTGGAGTGGTCTGGTGTTTTCCAAATAAAAGTCAAATTTCACTATGAAACAAAATTTATAATGAAATCAGTCAACTGTAAAAATCCACTCATAGATCAAAGACTCAAAGGAAACGCAGGTTAAAGTTTAGAAATACACTTTGCGTAAGCTACAATACTGCTAACTTCCTCAGTTTTTAAATAACGAGCATTTTTTGTTCTTTAACTGCCATTTTCTAGTATTATTTGTCTAGGTAGATTGAAGCTATAAAATACAGAGTAGATTAACAATACAGAGTAGATTAACGAGGTAAGGGGAAAAGACGTATATGCATCTGGAATTTGTTAAGTTTGTAATATACAAAACACAAATACTATACTAAGAGAGGACCTAACTAATAGTACGAGGTTATATATAGTTAAAACATCTTATAAACAAGAAATGATGTTTAAGAAACGAGTGTTTCAACCAAACAATATTAAGAAAGTTGTATCCGTATTGGAGGAAGTACTTATACCCATATATGTGGGTTTCTACAGGATTGTTTTGGGTACCTCCATATAAATTAAGCATACATCCAGTTTTTTAACAATGTTTATGTACATCTTGGATTCATCTTGGCGTATTTTGGCCATTGATTTGCTATAATATTTGTATGAGTAAGTGTTGTAGAGAGAGAAGGGACAGAGGGAGAAAGTTAATTTTAATGAATAGTTAACCCTATCCGAGTTAGTTGAACACTAATATGGATAATAAAATATCTGTGCATGTTTTTGCTGAGATGGATCTGGTAACATTCAACTTGTGATCCTACCTTACAATAAGAAAGGACAACACATCACCTTTCTCTTTTTTCGTGTCTATCCTAATTTTGCTGGCATGATGCTAATTTTGGATGCAAACTTAGCAAAATTTTCTAGTGATCGAGTTTTTTTTTGAAATATAGAGATTTGTAGATATCACATGAGATACTTCAGCCTATGCACCTTAATCTAGCTGATGGAGTAGGAAAACACTTTATGCATAATGTTGAGCAGTAGTCTACTTTGGGGAAGCAATGAGCGGAGCTGGGTTTGTTCTTGAAGAAGGATAATATGGATGAAGAGGTTGACAATGGGTTTGTTGTCGAAGAAGGATAATATGGATTAAGAGGTTGACGCTAGCTCTCTTCAGCTCAAGCCAATTATTAATTTGGAAGAGGGAGAAATTCGTACCTCGTAGTCGCAGATCTTTTTTTTTCCTCTCCTTAGTTTGATCTGTTAAAAATTGTTTGAAGTGTCCATAAATTATGAGTGTTGGGGTTTATGTTGTTGTTTATAAAAGTTATGTCTTTATATATCTCCCAAAATTTTGTGTAAGGTATGCTTTTAAGCAACTGTGTACAAAGTTTTGGAAAAATATATGCAATAAAATGTGTTCTTTGACCAAATCATATTTATTCTTGTTGAAATGCTAAGGTATCACACAACTTCTAGCTTCTGACCTCTAGCTCCTTAATGGGGAGGGTGCCAATGCAGATACGAAACAAAACAAGTTCTTGACTTGCGAGCTACAACTATTGTAAATATAAATACAATCCTTCAAGGCTTTGTAGTCTTAAGCTTCCATATAATGTCAAATATAGTATATAAGCAATTCATTACGAGAGGTTCTTAACAGGACTATATGTTTAATATAGTATCCACAATTTCTCTCTTATATGATCCATTTCGATATTGTATATGCATCGGAGTTGCACTAGCACCAGCACCAGCACTAATTCATTAAACCTGAGAACTATTTACAAAGATATCATAAAATAATGAGAACATGGTAACCAACATTGTATATTTATTATTATTACATAGTGCTCTCTTAATTTCTTATGCTTGGAAAAAAGCATGTGAAAGAGAACACTGAAAGGGATCAGTGATCATACAAAAGAGTACGAATAGAAGTTGAGTGATAGCATGATGCAGCATGATATCACTGTTTCATAAATAGTCATAAGATGGGTGTGTTCAATATTAAAAATTCATTTTTAATAGCATATTAAAAAATGCATTTAAGAACTTATTTAGTGAATTTCTATTTTAAACTACTAGCAATGTGTAATTAGCATTTGTTCTATGCAAAGCATGTGTTTAATAAATATTGATAAGATTGGTGTGCAAAATATCATTTGGACTTCAAATGCTTCATCTCTTATATTTCTTAACGTGCATCACGTGCAAAGCACGTATTGCATACTAGTTCTTAACAACATTAAGAATGTTTAATCTATCTACAGCTTGAGCAGAAAGGTGATAATAACGTATGACTGTAAATGTTATGTTATTGGTCTGGAATATGCACCAAGCTGGTAAGAGTTGATGGTGTATACTTGTCCATGAGGGCCCAACTCACTTGGAAAGCTTTCTTCTTAAATTCTCTTCATGTATCCTTTTATCTATTGGGATGGAAGCCAAATGATAATGAAATAAACTACCAAAAGAAGTACATGCTAGATCGTCAGGCTAAACTACACAAAGAATAAATGTGGATAAAACCAAAAGGAAGAATTAATATCAAAGTTTAGCATCAGTTACCTCAACATAGCAAATGCCTTGTGGTTCTGAAGTTCCAATCAGGACAAGATCACATGGAACTTCATCATTCTCTCGCAACCACACTATATTACCCACACGAATATCTTGTGCTTTAATCTTCAAAACATAATAAATATATTTAAAAATCAATTAGACCTCATGTGACCCATTTAGCAACAAAACCAGTATGTGATAGCTAGTCTTAAAATAATAATAAAACTCAACTTGTCAGGAGAAAATACCTTCAAATTCTAAGTAAAACTGTAGTGACTATAAGGAATTGAGGTTACTGAAAATATAAACTAGACTCCGAAAAGAACAGCGAAAAATGTATACCTGTTTCCTAATGCCTGCCTTTACAACCCATACTTCTTTTTCATTTGCCTGCTTGTCAGAAAGATACCTATTGTAGTCATCCCATGCCTCTTTTGTTGCAGAGACTGCAAAGATGAAGATAAGTGGACCCCATGTACTTGCAGGATTTACAGGAGTTATTAGTGACCACAGTTGGAGGCAAGCTATTAGCAAAAAATATTGATTCATGAATCGCCTGCAGCAGTAATCAAAGTGTTAAAAAAAATATAACTATAGTCAGGCCAAATTTCCTGATGTAAGCTTAATTTTGGAAAACTATGTTCAAAATTCCTACTAAAACAGATAAAGACATGAATTCTATTTGAAACATGCATAACCATTACAGGAAAAAGGATCAATACATGAACAAGAGCCAGTGTTATCAATACACTAGACGCAATGCGGGGCGCAAAGTCCCTTTATGCGCACATGCGCAAGGTGCAATATGATGCGCGCACCAGAGTGAAGCGAGACTATATAAAAAACTAAAAGCAAAAAAGAGGAAAATAAACAATTTAAGACAAATATGTTTCAGGCATTCAGCCTTAGTATCAAAGATCTTCTCCTGTTGTTGTAGTTTTGTGACCAACCAGTTAATATTTTCTAAATTGATCTGCTTCTGAACCTTCATTCCCTGAATCTTTTACGTTCTCACCGTATATGCATGTATGTATGAAAGAAATCAGTAAACTCATTCACTATTGTTCAGTAATTTTCTCAAACTGACTTTTTGCTTACACAGCTAAGGGAGCCTGCTATATAACCAATTGCAGACAGTCTGAGCTATCTGATACTTTCACGAGCTCGAACCAAGCCAAACTTTAAACTCGTTTAGATCAGGTCTAGCTCAAGCTAGTACATTACAAAGCAAACTGATGCAAAAAGGCCAAAGCTCAGTTCTTTTAACAGCCATATGCAAGAGAGAGTGGTATCAATTGCCTACAGTATAAATCACTGCTTCTTGTAATTTTTCAACAAACAATATCAAATTTATCACGAACTGGCCAAATATAGGTAACAAAACCTAGAAATCCCAAAAATTTAAACAACCAACCGAATCAAATTCAACCAAAAACCAAAGCAAAAGGGCACCTGAACTGCTCCCATAGATTCTTCGGGATGAAATTGAGGATGGTATACTTTCGATTAGAGATTCGATTGTCGCAGTAAGAATCCTGGGACAGTTCGTCGTTGATGTACACAAACCGCTTCATTTCTGATCACGGAACCACCGAAACCCCGCTCCCCTCTCAAGAATCGATCACATAGTACGAAGCGATTGGATCGAAGGAGAATCGATCGAGGGAGATTTTGCTTATTTGAGGCGGGATTGTTCCGTTGACGCGGCGACCAGGCGGCGGATCTCGCTTCTCAGTGGAGCGATCAGCGATGTAGAAGTTTCTCGGTTCTTTTTGTGTGGCAGGAGTTGGGTTTGTTGTTGGGTCCGCACGCAAGGAAGACGCTGGGGCTGTTGATGGGCCCGGTCGATAGGCTGGGACCGAATCAGGTCGGGCATATTCGGTCCACATCAGGCTCGGGCTAAGCGTATCACGCCCCCTTTTTTTTATTTTATTAATCGCGACTTTGGCGTACACGGTAACGGAGCCCGGCACCCAATGAGAGAGTAACGCGACTTTGTCACGTCATCTACCGCCTCGACGAGGAGCGATATGATTATTACGCAATCTATCGAGCCACTCCAACAGACACGCCATTAATATCTGAATTTATGGCTTTCACTTATTAAGGGCGTGATTAAATTTGCCCCCATTGTGAACATAGGATAAAGTTAAATTATTCAAGAAAATTAAAGGTAATATATAAAAGTTATTTGGAAATTTAGTAAGGAGAACTAAAGGAAATTTATTTCATCCTGTTTGAAAAGTTAATGAAGTGAAGGAAGCGTTAGGAAATATAAGTAAATTATATCATATTATATCATATCATATATATATATATATATATATATATATATATATATATATATATATATATATATATATATATATATATATATACTTATACTCTCTTTAAAAGCGAGTTAGAAAAAATCTTTGTTGGTCAATTTTACCCTAGTCTTTTTCAATATTAACAGTCTTATTCTAATTATAATTAGCTATCAACTAAAGTAATTAAGTCAAAATTAAACTTAGAATTAAAGCTCTCTTCATTCAAAACTAATTAATATAAAATTGATCTAATTAGAACTGGTTGACAACTAATGAGTAGAAAGAAGCTTAAGCAACATAAGCATTGTAAACATAATATGCATTGCGTGTAAATATTAACCAATTGATTGATACGAAATTATGAAATTAATTAATTTATTAACAACAATTGATTGATTAAAATATTTTTGTATTAGTCCCTTAAATCTTTCATATTTTGAATTGGTCCATCAAAGCATTGAAATTATTAGTAGGTAACTCAATTCTTAAGTTAGTTTGAAATTAGTCCTTCAAATCAATGGTATAATTAGCAATTTTAGGGACTAGTTTCCCTCTAATTGCTTTTTGTCTTGATTGGAGGAGCTAATACCAAAATAACTTAAGAATTGGGGATGCAATTGCTATTTCAATGATTTGATGAATTAATTTTCAAAATAATAAGAATTAGCAACCTAATAGCTGAATGTGGTTATCTTTGCAAGCTTATGGAAAAATATTTAAGTAAATGTTGATAGATTTTCTTATTCTATAGTCATTAGGAACTACCATAGAAGATTTTTTCACCTTTTTTTACTTTATAAGAGTTTTATGACATCTGCTATTATTAGATTTGATGCATTAAAAAGCTGCTTGCTACATTAGTGACTAATCTTTTCAAATAATTTGTTGCTTACACTGTTTATGATCACGACATATAAAATGAAAGTTAAAGGTACATAAACGTAAGTATTAAGAAAGTTCACAGAAACAATTTCACAATCAATATTACATCATCAAGTAAAGAAATAAATCAAACAATCATGATATTTAACCACGTGCAATGCACGTGCATCTCACCTAGTTTATTTATAAAAATAACCTTACATGTTGTTTCATCGCTTTGAATATCATCTTGATACAATGATAAAATTGTCTATGTGTAATATTCTCTTTTTTTAAGAGATCCATTCCCCTTCATTACACCCAATTTGGGGGAACAAAATCTCTAAGTTTTTCCCCTCAGTTACATTAACTTGCCCCCACCCCCACCTCCACCCCCATTATCTATCTCAAATGAATTCCCAAATAGTAAATTGATGTAGAACACATTGCGGATATTTTCAAGGAGAAACGGGATCGTAACAAGCCCAAACGCGGACCCGGTCGAGGAAAATAGGTTGCAACGAAGAACGGGTCGTAACTTTCAATCCGTAAGTCGGATTTGGACATTTTTAAAATCGCGTATTTTTTGAGGCGAACCAACCAAACCGACCTACGTTCGGTTTGCTCACCGTCGTTCGCCAAATTCCTTCGGATTGAGAGATATCGGCGTTTTCATCGATTTTTACTATTTTTAGTAATGTTTTAGGAGTCTGTTTGGATTAGGAAGCAAATCCGGTTTGATTCCAAATTTGACCGATTTACTTCCCTAATCGTAGGGAGTCTTTTGAGGATAGTTTTCTTATTTCTATTTTTGGCAAAGTTCGGGTCATTTAGAGTTCTTATTTCTATTTTTAGTAGGAGTTCGAGTCCTTGTAGGATTCTTATTTGTCTTTTATTTAAACAGAGTCTTGTAAGCCCTAGAAGCATATCTTTTCATCAATAAAATTTTCGTTTAATATATTTTCTTCGTGGATTCAAAGCTCTTCGTGGATTCGGAGATCAACCCTCGGTGGATTCCGAGATTTCAACTTCCGCGCTGCGTCATAAATGTATCCCCTACCTTCTCTTACCTCACATTAACCCCAATCCAAACAGACCCTAGTTTTTTTTGTTTTGTGATAGGGAGAAATCATGACTAGAGAACTTCACATTTTGGAGCATGTTTGGCAACTTTAGATTATAATATACTTGGGTTATAATCCACAAATCGATTATAAGCCAAAGTATTTAGTAAATTTAGTGGATTATAATCCATTTTTAATGGTAGAGTATTTGACAAATGGGTGACTTATAAGCCATCATTATTATCAAAATGAGCAAAAAATATGTAAGGAGATTGGAGAGAGATAAATGAGGCTTGAAGTTTTATGAAATGTGAGGGAGTATATTGGACTTTTACTTGGTCAAACCTTGTGACTTATAAGCCACAAAAAATAAGCCAGGATACCCCAACTTATTTTTAGTGGCTTATAAATCAAAATAATTCATCTGCCAAACGTCCCAAAGTGGCTTATAAACCAAAAATAGCCACTTTTACCACTTGCCAATCATGCTAGGCTGAAGTTCAACCATAGGATGTGTATGGCAAGTTCACAAAACTAGCTTTAGTGGGTATAACTTTGACCTAAAGATTAGTTTTTAGTTTGGCAGTAATTGGGCCATAGTTGAACTAGTTTTTCTTAGTTCAAACGAGCAAATTTGACATGCGTGATGCTGTGGCATTGGTGTGAAAACAACATAAAAATGGTTTAAGAATTTGATTTAAAAATATACTACATACTTAACCACTTAGAATAAAAAAAATTAGCAAATACAACAAAATACAATGACTTACTATCCCCCAAATTGTTAAAATGAAAATAGATCTAAAAATATATGGTTGAATTTTTGTGTGTCTAAGAATGCTTTTGGAAGTGGGTGGGTATAAACGGGGGTAAAAAATTAGGTTAGGCTAAAAACATATCTACGATGCCACAACTTAAGCGTGAGAAAAGCAAAAAATGATTTAAGCATTTGGTTCAAAAATAAACTTTGTACCTAACAATCAAAATAAAAATACATAAAATCATAAGAAAATATCATAATTTATACCGTATACCAAACTCTTGAAATACAAAGTGCGTTTAAAAATAATTGAAGGAGTATTTTAGGTCTAAGAGTGTTTTTGGAAGTGGATGAGTTTGAAAATAAATAGTGGTAGGACTTTGGGTTTATAGGCAAAAACTTATATATAGTTTCAACCTAAAACATTTTATCAAACTCATGAAATACAAATCAGATTTAAAATAATTAATTAGAGTTGTTTGGGTCTAAGGGTGTTTTTGGAAGTGTATGAGTTTGAAAATAAATAGTGGTAGGACTTTGGGTTTATAGGCAAAAACTTATATATAGTTTCAACCTAAAACATTTTATCAAACTCATGAAATACAAATCATTTTCAAAAATAATTAATTAAAGTAGCTTGGGTCTAAGAGTTATTATGGAAGCAGGTGGGTTTACATAAATGGGGTAAAACTTTGGGGTTATAGGTAAAAAGGCATTTTATCTTCGATGAAACATTTTAGCTTATTATGAGTGACATTATAAGTGGATGAGCTTAAAAATAAATTGGGTTACAACCTTGGGTTTCTAAAAATTCTTTATTTATTAATTTTTAACTACCCACTAAGGGATTTTGTGGGGCTTAAAAATAATGTGGACTTAAAATTTGGGTTTATGGGCAAAGAACTCTTTTTATTATATATACCAGTACTCTGATGCACGTGATGCATACATGATACTAAGCGTAGAGGCAGTGTTGTTATTGAATTGTCAAGAAAATGGATATATATAATTTTGAGTGAATTTTAGTTGTTTTTTGTTTGTTTTTTTGTGTGGGAATTTTAAGGGTTTCTGTGATTTTTTCCAAGTGTGAGAGCATTTTTTTTGAAGTGTGGGCGTATTTGTAATTAGTTTTTTCCTGATGTAAGGGCATTTCCGAAACACTAAAATGTGGCTCACAATGACTAAAGAGGGGACATTTTTTAATATATAGTATAAATATTAAATTAAAAGGTTTCACTATAGCTATAAATAGACCTTGGCTACAGTGATATCTTGTAAGGACCCTACCCCGACTCGAATCAATTTAAACCGTAGATCTTGATCGAATAATTTTGAATATTCCTAGATTTTTTTACATGTGCCATATTCTTTATTCAATTGATCAGCAACAAAATTGTCATTGTTATTCTGTATCTTTCATTAAAAACCAAGTTTTGGGTTTTTTCAAGTTGTTTTATTTTGATTTTAATAATGACTTAGGCTTTAAGACATATTATCTTATTGGTTGGATCCATTAAAAGGGTATCCATAAACCCAAAACACATCTCATGATACATCATATAAAAGCACCATCTCTCGCTCAAAAACTAGGGCGGAGGTTTTGGAGAGCTAGAAGGCCAAGAGAAACGAGATCTACAACCCAAGCAAATGCTTTTGCTTGTAAATTGATTATTTAAAAATTCAAATGTATGAGTCTTTTAGATCTTGACTTCCTCGATCTTTTTAACCATAAAAACTTTGATTTTGATTGCTTTCAAATTCGTGGGTTATGATCAAGGGGAGGATTTCTCTAAAAGGTGGATTTCAATTCACAATATCTTTTAAGGAGAAGGACCCAATGTTATAAATAGATGATATCTCTGCAAGATTGAGTATTTATTTTATGATTTGAGATATTTTTTTAAATTTATTTTTGTGTATTTTGAGATCTCTACATCCTTTTGATGATTTTGGATTGAAATGAGTAGTTTGGATAAGGGGTTGTCCCCATTTTTTATTTGGATTGCGAGCCCTCGAGTTTAATGGTGGAATGGAGAACACTTGATATTTTGAAATGCAAAGTGGTGGAATAGTTTTCTTTTGGCAATACTAAACTTGTGTAGAAGTTGGTTTTTAATTTGACTTTGAATCGAGTGAGTATTTGATCGAAAACGTTTTGGGAATCACACTTTTGAATCGGCGCTGCAGCTTCGACTTGATGGCGCCTGCAGCCGTGAAATCTAGAGAACATAATATTTTATAGTGTTTGAGTGCACGCGCCTAAACAATAAGCGCACGCACTCAAGCGGGTTTTTCGTAGATCATTTCTATTTTGGTTTTTCTCAGACTGTTTGTTAGAACTTGGTGAAACACGAATCGAGGGTGGCCACGCACGCGGGCATAAAATTGCTTGTCAATACGAGAAAGACTTCGTAGCGATGGGTTGACAAGCGGCGATCCATTCGACAAGCGGCGCCGCATAACACATGAAGTGGGTCAGGCGTCTGAATCAACGAGACTTCGTGTTATGGAATGAATCCAACAAAGCGCCAATGAATCGTCGATTCGAGCGTCAACGAATCGGTTGAACATCGACCGTCGTCCACTTAAACCGTTGACGGATGAAACCAATCAAAGCGAACCAGCGGACTTAGAACAGCGACAACAAGATCGGAATGGGCGTCGCGGAAAAGTCAGAAAACCAAGCCAGAAGCCAAAGCGGCGTCGGTGAACCGGACACCGTTTGGTGTCGACAATGGTAGGACACCAATGGTGTCGGTCAGGCGGACACCATAAATCGCCGGGACGCAAATGGTGTCCTTGGGACGCAAATGGTGTCCAGAACACCATTTGGTGTCCGCTAAGGGACACCATTGGTGTCCGCGGACACCAAATGGTGTCCTAGGCCAAACTCCCCTCTCTCCCTCTTGTTTTCCTATAAATAGTGAGGGGTGCTCATTCTTGAGAGGCTGGATTTTTGGAGATTGGATTTTCGATATTCTTGAGAGAGCCCTCGCGAGATCCACGAGCCGTCGGCCTGCGGTCCAGAACGCCGTGAGAGCAGCCAGGAATCTACAAACCGCGAGGTAGCGAACTGGGTGGCTCTGGATCAGCTGTGATTTCTCCTAGTAGATCTCACCGCTCGGCGATCCTCTCCTTCGTGAGTCGCGATCCCGGCGATCCTCTCCTTCGTGAGTGTGATCCCCTCAGTGCGTCGTTTCTTTAGGAAGCGAGCCTTCCGTCTATAGTTCGAACCGGGTTTCCACGGATCGAATTGCTTGGTAGTCCACGGACGAACAAAAGTCCCGAGCACGGGCAAAGAACCCGCATAGCGAGGATCGTAAAATAGAGATCCTCGTGTTTGTTCATAAAAGGAAGAAGTTGTAATTTTGTTTTCATTATGCGCTGAAATAAAAGGCATTTTTCTTTTGTTTGAATTTTGTTGTAGGCCAGCGAAGGCATGCGAGTTCAAGCGAGCAATGAATAACAAGTCTACTTTTCGAACAAGGTGGCGACGCGGTGGGAGCGTAAGCTTCAACAAAATACAATGACTTACTATCCCCAAATTGTTAAAATGAAAATAGATCTAAAAATATATGGTTGAATTTTGTGTGTCTAAGAATTTTGAAGTGGGTGGGTATAAACGGGTAAAAAATTAGGTTAGCTAAAAACATATCTAACGATGCCACAACTTAAGCTGGAGAAAAGCAAAAATGATTTAAGCATTTGGTTCAAAAATAAACTTTGTACCTAACAATCAAAATAAAAATACATAAAATCATAAGAAAATATCATAATTTATACCGTGATACCAAACTACTGAAATACAAAGTGCTGCTTAAAAATAATTCAAGGAGTATTTTAGGTCTGTTTTTGAAGGATGAGTTTGAAAATAAATAGTCAGAGGATTTTAGGTTTATAGACAAGAAAACCTATACATAGTTTCCACCTATAATATTTTATCAAACACATGAAATACAAATCAGATTTAAAATAATTAATTAGAGTTGTTTGGGTCTAGGGTGTTTTTGGAAGTGTATGAGTTTGAAAATAAATAGTGGTAGGACTTTGGGTTTATAGGCAAAAACTTATATATAGTTTCAACCTAAAACATTTTATCAAACTCATGAAATACAAATCATTTTCAAAAATAATTAATTAAAGTAGCTTGGGTCTAAGAGTTATTATGGAAGCTGTGGGTTTACATAAATGGTGTCCCACGGCCAGAAACCCCCTCCCTCTTGTTTTCCTATAAATAGTGAGGGGGTGCTCATTTGCAGAGTACGGATTTTGGAGATGGATTTTCTCGATATTCTGAGAGAGCCCTCGAGATCCACGAGCCGCCGACGACGGTCCCCGAAAGCACCGGCGAAAGCACGATGCATCTACAAACCGCGAGGTAAGCTTAACTCTGGTCGGCTACGATCGTCACTGGATTTCTCCTAGTAGATCTCACCCGGCCCGCGATCCTCTCCTTCGCGGAGGCGATCCCCGGCGATCCTCTCCTTCGCGGAGGTGATCCTCAGTGCCGCGCTTCTTCGGAAACGAGCCCCTTCACGCCTCAGAGTTCCGCAACCCTGCTCCACTGATCTGATTGCGCGGTAGTCCACCGGATGAACAAAAGTCCCCGCACGTGCAAAGAACGACGCAAGCGGTGATCCCGTAAAATAGAGATCCTGTTCATAAAAGGAAGAAGTTGTAATTTTTGTTTTCATTGTACCAAATAAAAGGCATTTTTCTTTGTTTGAATTTTGTTGTAGGCCAACGGTTTAAACGAAGTTCAAACGAGCAATGAATAACAAGTCTACTTTTCCCCGCCAACAAGCCGGGCGACCACAAGGGAGCCAATGGCTTCAACAAAGAAGCCGCTGCGGTCGCAACCACGATTCGCATCCCTGCCATTGAGGAGGTTGAGTTGAGTTCGACCAAAGAAGCGAGGAGTACCTCTCTTCCTCGTCGAGATCAATTCCCCAAGTCCAAGATGGTCTCGGCGCAAGGAAGACCCAACGGCCTCGTGATGCAGAGGCGAAAATCCACCACCACCGCCGCCGACTACAGTGCAACGGTGGTTCTCGGCTAACAGCGGCCAAATCTTGAACCCCTATCTCTCGTAGGGTCGATTCCGCCAATGGCGTTGTGACTCTCTCAAGAGAGCCCGTCGGAAGCGGCGTCAGCGCTGGCAAAACAAGCGCCCGGCGAAAGAATCAATGGATGGGGTTCGCTATGAAGCGGATCTAAGATCGAGTTAGCTCGAGAGGTTAAAGTCGAGATTGTAGCCGACTCTACAGCCGACAAATGAATGGGTCCAAGTCAAACGGAACCGCTTCTACGCCTGTGAGCCGTATCCGCCAAGACTCCTCGCTAAGCACGAAGCTTTGGTGCAACAAGCCCGCAAGTTGAAGAAGGAGGCGACAAGAAGTCGTCAACAAATCGGTTAGTTTGGAAACCCAAGTCCGTGAAGCTTCAACTCCGACGAACCCGGCATCAAGCATAGCTTTGCGCCAGACAATTCCCTCGCTCAAATCGAAATTGTGAGCACCTCAACAAAGTGGTGTTGGCGCCAAAGTTACCTCCTGCGCCGCGAGACTTGAACTCCCTACGGGTTAACTCCCGCTATCCCAAAGTGCTTACCATCAAGGATCGCCTGGTCCGCTAAAGGAATCAGGGTCACCTCATACAGGGTAGCACCCACAAAGACAAGAAGATTCCTACTACTTTGCATACCGGATTAAAAATCGGTCCGAGAGTCCCCAAACTTCATGCTCACATGCGGAAGTCAAGGCGAAGTTACTTTCGTAGTTTTGACCATTCTCGGAAGGAGGCGCTCTCGTCGATGGCGACAACGTTATACAGAGATCACACCAACCTACAGCATTGCTCCCACACACACCGACGAGCCGTATACCGCGGTAAGGTACGAAAATCTCGGGATTCCCTAAATTAACGCAGCCATGCTTGTGCTCCAAGCTCATCAAGGCGGTACTCAGTGTAATTGTTGTCGAGGAACTCGAGAAAGAGTCTCGGTCTTCGAGACTTAGCACCAACACGCCAAAACCTAGGTCAAGGAGATTCCGAGAAGGATGGCATCAGAAAATGAATTGCGGAGGTTACTAATAATATGGTGGCAAAGAACCATCGTCAAAGGCTATTCCCAACAAGATCACAACTAACTCGCTTATGTCCCGACTATTCGACGGTCCAATTACGATAAGCTCTTGAGAGGGCTACCTTGAGGATGAAGTATCGAGGCGGATCGGCAATGGCATCCGACAATACGACTTCTAGTGATGGACACCAAAGCTTTTATGATCGCGACAGCATCGTGGCCAAGAGAAACGAGATCTACAACCCAAGCAAATGCTTTTGCTTGTAAATTGATTATTTAAAAATTCATGAGTCTTTAGATCTTGACTTCCTCGATCTTTTAACCATAAAACTTTGATTTTGATTGCTTTCAAATTGTGGGTTATGATCAAGGGAGGATTTCTCTAAAAGGTGGATTTCAATTCACAATATCTTTTAAGGAGAAGGACCCAATGTTATAAATAGATGATATCTCTAAGATTGAGTATTTATTTTATGATTTGAGATATTTTTTAAATTTATTTTGTGTATTTTGAGATCTCTACATCCTTTTGATGATTTTGGATTGAAATGAGTAGTTTGGATAAGGGTTGTCCCCATTTTTATTTGGATTGCAGCCCCTCGAGTTTAATGGTGGAATGGAGAACACTTGATATTTTGAAATGCAAAGTGGTGGAATAGTTTTCTTTGGCAATACTAAACTTGTGTAGAAGTTGGTTTTAATTTGACTTTGAATCGAAAGTGAGTATTTGATCGAAAACGCTTGGGAATCACATTTTAGTATTTGTTTAGCCAATTTACTTGATGAGCGAACGCCGTGAAATCTAGAGAACATAATATTTTATATATTTGAGTGCACGCCAAACAATAAGACGACTCGCCGTTTTTCGTAGATCATTTCTATTTTGGTTTTTCTCGTGATCGCTTGTTAGAACTTGGTCGAACTCGAATCGGTGAGCGACGCATCTCGTGGGCATAAAAATTGCTTGTCAATACCCGAAAGACTCGTGAACGATGGGTTGACAACCGACCATCCATTCGACAAACCGACGCCGATAACGCTGAAAGCGAGCCGACGAACACATGAAGTGGGTCATGGCGCATTTAATCAACGAGACTACGGTTATGGAATGAATCCAACAAGCTAAGCTTCAACGAGATCGACGGATCAACGCCAACGATCGGATTTGAACATCGACCATCGCCACTTAAACCGCTGACGGATGAAACCAATCTGCCCAAGCGCTGACTTAGAACGACGACAACAAGATCGGAATGGACGCCGCGAAAAGTCCGAAAACCAAACCGAAGCAAACGGCGTCTGCCAACCTCGGAACCGCTTGGTGTCCGGCCAATGTCGACACCAAATGGTGTCCGCCGACACCAAATGGTGTCCGCCGACACCAAATGGTGTCCGCCGACACCAAATGGTGTCCGCCGACACCAAATGGTGTCCGCCGACACCAAATGGTGTCCCACCAAGAAACTCTCCCTCTTGTTTTCCTATAAATAGTGAGGGGTGCTCATTTGCAGAGGCCGGATTTTGGAGATTGGATTTTCTCGATATTCTTGAGAGAGCCCTCGCGAGATCCACGAGCCGCCGACGACAGCCCCGAAAGCACCGCGAAAGCACGCATGCATCTACAAACCGCGAGGTAAGTTTAACCGGTCGGCTACGCATCAAATTCCGGTGGATTTATCTCTACCCGCCCTACGATCCTCTCCTTCGCGGAGGCGATCCCCGGCGATCCTCTCCTTCGCGGAGTGTGATCCCCGTGCGCGCCGCTTCCTTCGCGGAACGAGCCCCTTCACGCCTCATAGTTCCGTAACCCTGTTTCCACTCGATCTGAATTGCGTAGTCCACCTGACGAACAAAAGTCCCTAAGACAGCAAAGAACTCGACGCAGCCGGTGATCCCGTAAAATAGAGATCCTCGTGTTTGTTCATAAAAGGAAGAAGTTGTAATTTTGTTTTCATTGTACCAAATAAAAGGCATTTTTCTTTTGTTTGAATTTTGTTGTAGGCCAACGGCCGTAAACGAAGTTCAAACGAGCAATGAATAACAAGTCTACTTTTCCTCACAAGCCGGGCTAATCAAGTAGAGCCAACGGCTTCAACAAAGAAGCCGCCGTGTCGCAACCGCCGATTCGTGATCCCGCCATTGAGGAGGTCGAAGTTCGAAGTTCGACTAAAAGAAGTACGAGGAGTACCTCTTCCTCGCCCGTGATCCAATTCCCGCAGTCCAAGATGGTCTCCGCAAGGAAGACCCAATCGCCTCGATGCAGGGCGAAAATCCACCACCACCGCCGCCGACTACAGCGACGGTGGTTCTCCCACCTAACAACGCCAAATCTTCGTAACCCCTATCTCAAGTAGGGTCGATTCCGCCAATGGCGCTGTGACTCTCCAAGAGAGCCCGCCGAGGCGACGCCAACGCCGGCAAAACAAGCCCAGCGAAAAGAATCAATGGATGGGGTTCGCTATGAAGCGGATCTAAGATCCGTGTTAGCTCGAGGTTGAAGTCGAGATTGTAGCCACTCCTACAGCCGGCGACAAATGAATGGGTCCAAGTCAAACGGAACCGCTTCTACGCTTCAGAGCGATCCGAAGCCGCCAGACCTCGCAAGCACGAGCTTTGGTGCAACAAGCCCGCAAGTTGAAGAAGGAGGCGCCAAGAAGTCGCCAACAAATCGGTTAGTTTGAAATTCAAGTCCGCAAGCTTCAACCCCACAACCCAAAGATCCATAGCTTCGAAAGCACCTCCTGCTCAAATCAAATTGTGAGCACCTCAACAAAGTGGTGTTGGCGCCAAAGTTACCTCCTGGCTCCGCGACTTGAACTCCCGGCGGTTAACCCTATCGCGAAGTGCTTACCATCAAGGATCGCCTGGTCCGCTAAAGGAATCGCGGTCACTCATACAGGGGTAGCACCCACAAAGACAAGAAGATTCCTACGCTTTGCATACCGGATTAAAAATCGAAGTCCGAGTCCTCAAACTTCATGCTCACATAAGCGAAGTCAAGGCGAAGTTACTTTCGTAGTTTTGACCATTCTCTAAGGAGACGCCTCGCCCGATGACGACAACGCTATACCCGAGATCACACCAACCTACGGCAGATTGCTCCGCACACACACCGACGAAGCCAGACACCGCGGTAAGGGTACGAAAATCTCAAGGATTCCCTAAATTAACGCAGCCATGCTTGTGCTCCAAGCTCATCAAGACGGTATTCTGAGTGTAATTGTTGTCGAGGAACTCCGTAAAGAGTCTCGGTCTTTCGAGACTTAGCACCAACACGCCAAAACCTAGGTCAAGGAGATTCCGAAGGATGGCATCGAGAAAATGAATTGCCGAGGTCACTAATAATATGATCGGCAAAGAACCATCGTCAAAGGCTATTCCCACAGATCACAACGCTAACTCGCTTATGGTCCGACTATTCGACGGTCCACCACGATAAGCTCTTGAGAGGGCTACCTTGAGGATGAAGTATCGACCGGATCTAAGAATGGCATCCGACAATACAGCCTTCTAGTGATGGACACCAAAGCTTTATGATCGCATGCATCGTGGCCAAGATGTCGGAGCGCTGAATAAGCAACGGAAAACTTCAAACTAGAGATGGAGTTGGCCATGCATCGAGAGAAATGCATGACCAATGATCCAAGCCTTAACAAAGCATCGAGGGGAATCAAGTCAACACATCGACGTTGATCAAGATGACAAATGCATCGCATCGAGGAAGCACCGAAGATGATAACCCTCCCAACCACGCCACGCTGCTGCTCATGAGAACGAAGATTAAAGACCTCGAAGCAAAATTAACTCGCTGATTTCCTACCAAGAGGTGAAGAAGACGTATCCCTTGCCCATACCCGAAGGGAATCAATCCCATACCCTTCAAAGTTTAACTTAATAAACTTTACACCGCTTGACGGTAAGGGTTCCCCGACACAACATTTGATTTACTTCAAGTCGCACTCGGGTTATTTCGCAATGAGCCCCCGATGGTTCGGCCATTCGCTGGCACCCTTCGTGGAGCAGCTTTGATTGGTACCGCCTTAAACAGGGAGCATCAATACCGACGATATGGAGTCCTTGTTTCTCCAACTTCTTTGATGACGATACCGAGGTATCCATTGGAACATTACCGACGAAGCGTAAGAATGGAGAAACGGTGGATACCTTTGTCGTTTATTCTGAACAAAGCGATGAACCGCCGAGATCCGATAACGAGGAGTTCATCCTCCGCACTGCCATAGTAATTTGTCGATAGACGCTCGGCAATGGGGACGCACCATCCGTAACGGAAGGACTTGAAAGTTCGTGGAGAGCAAGCCGAAAGGTTCCTTAAAAGGAAGAAAGCAGAAAGAGGCCACCGGCTAATTAACACCTAACAAACGTAATTTTGTGCCACGCTGCAGGTAAAGCGCCAAAGAAATCAGACGCTTAATCAAACGCTCGAACCGCACCACAACAAGAAGCGAATAAATATGGCGCCACAAAGAATCGCAGCCTCAATGGCGCCAAAGAAACTCGTAATCAAAACCTTCGTTCGAGATTCCCCAAGACTTACTCGCTCAAAGATGAGGAAGTTCCGGGCATTTTCAAGTACCTTCTGGAAAATAACAAAATCCAGTTGCCCCCAATTGTAAACCAAGAGGAAGCAAACAGGGTTACAGATCCTAAGTACTGTGCCTACCACAGGGCGGTACATCATCCTACAAAGTTCTGCTACCATCTCAGAGACAAGATTCAAGCCTTGATCGATGTTGGAGTCATCACTCCAAAACCTTCTAAAGAGAAGAAGGTGGGGCTAATGCGCCTCTATAAACTTCGATCGCCTTTGGATTGGTTTCAACCAACCCCAATTGTGAAGGTAGGAATGAAGATGGTGAATGAGGATCCTCATGGACAACGGAGAAGGGACTCGCACACACACCACAAGAAACGGAGAAATCCTTTGGGTCCATCGACTTGTTGGAAGACGCATCGGACTGCTGCCTCCAAAAAGAAGTCCAAGGGAAAAGGCAAATTATGCCAAGCCGCCAATTCCGTAAAAGGACGATGAAGAAGTGGCAACCTTCCAATTTTCTGAGGGTGGACATGAAGTCTTTGCCACAAGGAGGGCACGAATACAACTATAAATATCAGGAGATTCCAAACCCAAACGCTAAGACGCTATCCGAACCGGGTAGGCACAGCCCTCTCACTCGAGGAGAGAAAGTACAACGAAATGGCCAAAGAGAAGACAAACAAGCAAAGGAGAAGCAACCACAGTCCAGAAGCTCAATTCCCGGCAGCCCGATTCAATCGCCTGACAGAGGGATAGACCGAACGCCGAAGCCTCCGCATCTTGATGTTATGACCCAGCTTGGCAAACATCCCGCCAGATAACTTTACGAAGGTTCGATTATCAAAGGAAACCCGAAGCTCTACAAGAAGCTCGGCCGACTCGAGGTGTTTCTCACTGCATCGCCAAGTCCGGAAGAATCGCCCAACAATGCAACCTTGCGACTAAACACTTACCCTCAGATCACCTTTACAAAGGAGGATATGCACCAAGAATTCCAAGCACGATAGGCCGCTATACTTCACCGTATATTGGTTCTAGCGGTCAACCGATCCAAGTCGATCCGGTCCACAGGAGCATCATGCCCTTGCGCCATGTATCATCTGAATCCCCGCCAAGAAGCCGCCAACCGGCACGATTTACTTGATTTAACACCGGTCCGCCCACTTGGTAAAATCCGGATTAAGTGTCAAATGGGGACTTGAAGTCCAAGTCACCGCTATGTTATTGACGCAGACTTCCTATAACTTATTGTTGGGTCGACTCGATTCACAATAACGCTATAGTCCCATCCACTCTTCATCGTCTCAAGTATGTAGACACAAATAATGAGGTCAAGACGGTCGCGACAAACACCGCTTAAGGATGGAGAATTATTTCATCGATTCTCCTTTACTGAATGAGTCCTAAATCAATCATCTACCAAGGCACGGACACCGTGAAGAAGCCGATCCGGGCTTCCGCGATTATAGCGAGGATTTGTTTTAAATAACATTGTACCCCTTGTAATCAATCTTGACGATGAAGAATCGCCGATGAACATTGTAATTGGCAAATTGCCGATAAAGCAATAAATGACGATTTAGAGTACCGCCTTTGAATGATGCGATGACAGTTTATATAACAATCGAGTTGCATCTACCAACTCTGGCCATCTTGCTTTATACAAAAGCAATTAGACTCCTTTGGGACAACACTCGCCATCCCGCAAAGATCGAGTATTGAAAAAGACTTGGTTTACTAAAAGGAGATGCAAAGGCTAACGCCGAATCGCTTCTTAGAAGAAGATGAGGATAACGATGGGCCTATCCTCCACACATGCATATAGTCCGTAAACACCGGGTATCATGAAGAAGTGGGGTACGACTTGACACGAGGGAAGGTCTATGTTTCTGACGAGGTCCTCGAATCCCTCCTAAAGCAACATATGTCCCAAAAGGGAAGCCGATAACTACTACGATTTAGACGAGGATTGGGATATAAATCCTCCTCGAAGATGAATGCTCGTGGATGATCGGCGACCATTTACCCGATGAAGAAGACAGATACTGCCCGATTCTTCTTTGGGATTCTCGACACTAGCCTCTGAGAAGCTTTCAAAGCTTTGATGTCAAATATGGCTACGATCGATCCTGCTACTATGGAGAATGATGAAGAAATGCCAACATGGGAAGACCCATGGATCCATCAACTCGAGAAGCGGTTTGGGGATAGATTCAACAAAGAGAACCCCCACTAAGGACGCAGGTAGTCCAAGTTAACATGGGTGACGAGGAACGCCCTAAGCTCATAAACGCCGCAATAGTCTTCCCTCGAAGAGAAGGAAGAGCTGATTGCCCTAATCGGGAATACATCGACGGTTTGCTTGGAGCTATGAGGACATGCCAGACTCGACCCTAACGGCGACTCATCACCTCAACATCAAAGTGGATGTCAAACCCGCCAAGCAATCGCGAAGACGGTTTCGCCCACAAATATTGCAAGCAATCGCTGACGAAGTAAAGAAACTCATAGAATCGGGTTCATCGAGGAAATTCAACATCCGGATTGGGTGGCTAATATAGTCCCTACCATGAAAAAATGGTTCGATTAGGATCCGTGGTCGACTACAGAGACTAACGCCGCTGTTCGAAGATGACTTTCCTCTTCCAATCACCGATGTCATAGTCGACAACACGTGTGGATTTGAAAGAATGTCGCTCATGGATGGTTTCTCGGGTTACAATCAAATCAAGATGCACCCCGATGATGCCAAGCACACAAAGATTCAACGCCTATCGGTATATATTGCTACACGGTCATGCCGCTCGCCTCAAAATGCCGCGCCACATATCGTGAGCAATGACTAAGATTTTCCAGATTATCTCCGAAAACGGTCGAATGCTACGCCGACGACTTAGTCGTAAAAGCGTGACGAGGAGATCACATTAAAGATCTTAGAACCGTATTTGAGCTCATGCGACTCATCGCCTAAAGATGAACCCCGCCAAATCCTTCCTCGATGTCCAGCGGCAGTTCTTGGCTTTGTCGCCACCGACAAAGGAATCCACGTCGATCCTGACAAAGTGAAGGTAATTCAAGAGTTGCAACCGCCAAGAAATCTGAGAGAACTCAGGGGGTTACAAGGGCGATTGGCATACATCCGACTGTTCATATCGAACCTATCTGGGAAGTGCCAACCATTTTCTAAGTTAAACAAGAAGGGCGTGTCGTTTATTTGGGACGACACCTGTCAGAAAGCGTTTGAAGAGATCAAGTCGTATCTCGCTAAACCTCCTGTTCTTGTTGCACCGCAATGAAAACCGCTCCGATCTACGCCAAGGCAACGGATCACTCGTTGCCTTTACTGCGCAGACGACGCATACGGTCACGAACAAAGTGCGATATTACCCGAGCCTAACATTAGTCGGGCCGAAGTCTCGATACCCAATGGTCGAAGCGCGTTTTGCATTAGTGTTCGCGATTCGTAAAATGCGACACTATTTTGTCGGACGGGCGATTTATGTTATCTCTAACGAACCGTCCGAATATTTATGACCCACCGCTTCAATGAGTTGGCGTTTGGCGAAATGGGCTTTGCTTTTGTCCCAATATGACTTGCACTTCAAACAACGTAAGTCACCAAAGGACAAGCGATTCGCGATCTCTTGGTCGCCACCGACAACGGATGCAGCTTGAGTTATATGATGATCTTCCCGACGGTTCACGGTCAACACTACATCGCACCAACAAATATGGCGTGCTTTGTGGAGCTTCTCGAGCTACCAGCGTGGCAAGTGCCCTCGGATGTTCTAAGATTTCCGCCGAGTCGCCGCCTTAGTTTCCCGGAATCATGTCATGCCCGTGCTTATTAGCTCACGAACCTTGTTCCAATAATGTAGCCAATACAACGACTACTTATCGGGCTTAGTTTCGCCAAAGAGCTCGGGGTAGAATATCTCGAACCGTACGGCGATTCGCAATTGATAGTGAAACAGATCCGTGGAGACTATGAAGTCAGAAATCCAGATCTAATTCCTTATCATCAGGTAGCTATTGAGATGGCGAGCTCGTTCGAAGAATTCTTTATCGAATATATCCCGCGCCTCCAAAACGCTTATGCGGATGCACTGGCGGCGTTAGCGGTGTCGTTAGCACAACCTTCCGAGACCGAGCAGCTGGTTACGGTCAGGACTCACCAGCTCTTCGTATCAATATATGATGAGGTACGAGAAGATGAAGGGGTAATTACCAAAGAGGTACATACAACCCAAACCAAGTTGGAGCCCCGAGATTGGCGCTTTCCTATCATCGATTACGTCTTACATGGCATTCTGCCGGAAGACGTGAGGGAGAGAGAGTCAATCCGGCGAAGAGCTCCAAGATTCTTTTATGACACGGAAACCCAGATGTTATATCGTCGAGGGTACGATGGTCTTTTACTCCGATGCCTCTCAAACAAAGAGGCAGAAGAGGTCCTTCGGGAAGCACACGAAGGTGAATGTGGTGCGCACTACCGTCCCAAACTCTACGATCGAATCGAGAATGGGCTACTTTTGGCCCACAATGATTAATGACGCAATGAGCACGCCGAAATGCCACGCTGTCAAATTCACGCAAATTATATGCATCACCTCCGAAAGCAGCTGATCCTTCGCCACATCCTCGCCATTCGAGACATGGGGATGGGCGTTGTGGGTCCCATTTTTCGCCATCGCTAAGGGAGATCGGTTTATTCTAGCGATCACCGACTACTTCTCCAAGTGGTCAAGCAATCCCGCTAAAAGAAGTAAAGGCGAAAACCGCCATTAATTTATCAAACACCATGTCATCTATCGACATGGTGTCCCAAGACGGATCGTGCATGACAACGGTCCCCAATTCATCGGCAATTCCTTCATCGTTTTATGAAATTCAAGATACAAGATGTCTCGCCGACACTTATAATCCAAAGAAGAAATGGATTAGCCGAGGCGCTCAACAAGACAATTATCAAGATTTTGTCGGCTTGTGAAGAATAACAAGACCGGACGATAAGCTCTGAGAAGCACTCCATATCGCACAACGGTACGCACGCCAACAGAGCTACCCCGCACTCTCTCGTCTACGCGTGAAGCAATTCTCCGCTGGAAATCCAGATTCGCCTCTTCATCGCCTTCAACAGATGACGACCAAGAACAACATCAGAAACGTCTCAAGAGCTTGAGATGTTAGATGAGAAGCGCCTGGAGGCTCAACAGCGCATTGAGTTCTATCAAGCCAGGATGTCGAGGGCTTTCAACAAGAAAGTTCGACAGAGAACCTTTAAGGAGGGAGATCTCGTCCTCGCTGCTCGACGGCCGATAATCCTCACCTCTAAAAAGAAAGGTAAATTTGAACCCAAATGGGAAGGACCGTTTGTAATAGACACAGTCTATTCAAACGGAGCATATCGCCTCATCACACAGAATGGCGACCGGCAATTAATGCCGATAAATGGGAAGTTCTTGAAGAAATACTACCCTTAGTATCTTCAGGATAACCCATTGTTACGGGAAGTTCCTCAGGGAATAACCCTAATTTGTTGTGTTTTCCTCCAAAATTCTCTCACCGATCAAATTCATTGACGGTGGGCCCACTAAAAATCTCTCTGGTCCAACCACCAGCAAAATCCCCTCTCGATTCCTCTCACGAACGAGAGGTCCACTTTCAAATTTCGGTTAGCAATCCTATAAAAGCGAAAGCTATCTGTACCCTTCCAAGATTCTCAGAGTGGAGACCCCACTCTTAGTTTCTCATCGGGAAATAGAATACATTCTTCCTTTCCCACATTTCACTTGGAGATAGAATACATTCTTCCTTTCCCACATTTCACTTGGAGATAGAATACATTCTTCCTCTCTTGTCTTAGATTCTCGAGTGGAGACCCCACTCTTAGTTTCTCATCTGAAATAGAATACATTCTTCCTTTCCCACATTTCACTTGGAGATAGAATACATTCTTCCTTTCCCACATTTCACTTGGAGATAGAATACATTCTTCCTTTCCCACATTTCACTTGGAGATAGAATACATTCTTCCTTTCCCACATTTCACTTGGAGATAGAATACATTCTTCCTTTCCCACATTTCACTTGGAGATAGAATACATTCTTCCTTTCCCACATTTCACTTGGAGATAGAATACATTCTTCCTTTCCCACATTTCACTTGGAGATAGAATACATTCTTCCTTTCCCACATTTCACTTGGAGATAGAATACATTCTTCCTTTCCCACATTTCACTTGGAGATAGAATACATTCTTCCTTTCCCACATTTCACTTGGAGATAGAATACATTCTTCCTTTCCCACATTTCACTTGGAGATAGAATACATTCTTCCTTTCCCACATTTCACTTGGAGATAGAATACATTCTTCCTTTCCCACATTTCACTTGGAGATAGAATACATTCTTCCTTTCCCACATTTCACTTGGAGATAGAATACATTCTTCCTCTCTTGTTCATCATTTCACCCGGAGATAGGAGACAAGATCCTCCTTCCTCTCCACCTTCGGAAATAGAACACATTCTTCCTTTCCCACATTTCACTTGGAGATAGAATACATTCTTCCTTTCCCACATTTCACTTGGAGATAGAATACATTCTTCCTTTCCCACATTTCACTTGGAGATAGAATACATTCTTCCTTTCCCACATTTCACTTGGAGATAGAATACATTCTTCCTTTCCCACATTTCACTTGGAGATAGAATACATTCTTCCTCTCTTGTTCATCATTTCACCCAGGAGATAGGAGACAAGATCCTCCTTCCTCTCCATCAATAAGAGATAGGATACAAAACCTTCCTCTCTTGTTCATCATTTCACCCGGAGATAGGAGACAAGATCCTCCTTCCTCTCCATCAATAAGAGATAGGATACAAAACCTTCCTCTCTTGTTCATCATTTCACCCGGAGATAGGAGACAAGATCCTCCTTCCTCTCCATCAATAAGAGATAGGATACAAAACCTTCCTCTCTTGTTCATCATTTCACCCGGAGATAGGAGACAAGATCCTCCTTCCTCTCCATCAATAAGAGATAGGATACAAAACCTTCCTCTCTTGTTCATCATTTCACCCGGAGATAGGAGACAAGATCCTCCTTCCTCTCCATCAATAAGAGATAGGATACAAAACCTTCCTCTCTTGTTCATCATTTCACCCGGAGATAGGAGACAAGATCCTCCTTCCTCTCCATCAATAAGAGATAGGATACAAAACCTTCCTCTCTTGTTCATCATTTCACCCCGGAGATAGGAGACAAGATCCTCCTTCCTCTCCACCTTCGGGAAATAGAACACATTCTTCCTTTCCCACATTTCACTTGGAGATAGAATACATTCTTCCTTTCCCACATTTCACTTGGAGATAGAATACATTCTTCCTTTCCCACATTTCACTTGGAGATAGAATACATTCTTCCTTTCCCACATTTCACTTGGAGATAGAATACATTCTTCCTTTCCCACATTTCACTTGGAGATAGAATACATTCTTCCTTTCCCACATTTCACTTGGAGATAGAATACATTCTTCCTTTCCCACATTTCACTTGGAGATAGAATACATTCTTCCTTTCCCACATTTCACTTGGAGATAGAATACATTCTTCCTTTCCCACCTCAATCAATCTTAAACCTGCCTCCGCCTCAAAAGATCTACACCAAGATTCATCTTGGGGTATTTTATCGAAGCCTAAGAAGGGATAAAGCCAACGCCACACGCTAAGCTTAGTCTTTCTCCGATCGAAGAAGACACCGAGTTCGATTCGGGGTATTTTATCGAAGCCTAAGAAGGGATAAAGCCAACGCCACACGCTGCCGGACGATCTCTTGCCCGTAAAAGAGTACCAAGCCTATGTATTCAATATCATAGCAACAAGTCTAGAAGAGTTTCATTCTTTTAGCACAACGTTGTGTGTAGAACGGATTTAGATAATCTACATGCTAGCCCAACTCAAGCGGTAGTTGGTAAAGGCTCATCAAACCCGCTGAAGGCCGGGTCAATAACCCTAAAGTCAACGCCACACGCTGCTGCTTTAGTCTTTTTCCGATTAAAGAAGACACCGAGTCCGATTCGGGTACTTCATCCCAAACCTAAGAAGGGATAAAGCCAACGCCACACGCTGTCGGACGATCTCTTGCCCGTAAAAGAGTACCAAGCCTATGTATTCAATATCATAGCAACAAGTCTAGAAGAGTTTCATTCTTCCAAAGACAACGCCACGCATGAACGGATCTAGATAATCCGCGCTAGCCCAATTCAAGCGGTAGTTGGTAAAGGCTCATCAAACCCGCTGATGGTCGAGGGTTTGCCAAAATCCTATAAGTATTATGGTTAATTATTTCGATTTAAATAAAGAATCATAATAAAACATAAAAGAGGATGGAAATATGTTTTATTGATAAACGATCGGTTACACAAATTCTCTAAACATCAAATTTGTAACAAAGAAATTTGCCGCTTTAGCTCGATACTTTATTGTGGAAAGCTTGTTGAGTTCTCCCAAGCTCGGCCCCGAAAGTCTCCTCGCCGCTATTAAGGGTCTTTGCGGTCTCCTCCTCGACTTGACCGGCTTACGCTTTGAGAACTCAAGCTTCTGACATGACCGCAAGAGTCTCCTCCTTGTTGGCCTTCGCCGCCTTCAAGATGATCGACTCTCCTCGCCGCTTGAAGTTCCTGCTCGAGCTCTACTATTCTCGCTTCCAAAGAAATACACAAGATCAAAATGTCCCACGGAAGATGAAACTTCAGCGACAGCGATCTCAAATGATGTGCTGCCCGGCCAGATCCAACTTCGAGTCCAAGAAAACGCCGCATCACGCCAAGCCGCCAGCGAGCCTCGCCTGCTCCACATATGAGGAAAGCCCACGCCTCAAAATCTTGCGCACCTTGGAGCTTAACCTCCAAATGGTCAAGGTCATCGGCAATAGCCGGGCCAACTCAATAACCCGCCAGATCGTTACCCTAGGATCGAGGAATGGTCTGAACCGACGAAGAGAAAGCCCGGTACCGAAGTGTGTCTACCACTATGGCCAAATAGGAAAAGAACGAACGAATTTCCACCCGGATAATAAGCCGAGATGGATCGCCGCCGACATCAAAGTTTCACTAAGTCACGAAGAGTCGGACAGCCCCGCGAAAAGGAAGAAAAGGGTTAAAACCCCAAAACAAAATCAACATGAGTATTGGCGTGGAAGGGATCATACCAGAGCCAGCCCTTGCCCTAATGAAACCGCTAAACAAACAGCTAGCCGGTGGCGATCGACAGCCTCAATCGGTATCTCAACCCGCATCGCCCGACATATCAACGGCTATGAAGCCGACTCGAGGAATAATAGCCTCAATGTCACCGTGACGAAGCCCTCTATCAAACGGAGATATTTTCAATCATAGGCGTACTATTTAAAATTGAATAGTCCTATGATTATCGTGGAGGGAGTTTTACCTTCAAAGGAATCGCTTCGATATCCTTAGGAATTCCTAACTCAAGCTCAAGACGCTGAGGAGGAGCCCCGGTAAATCGCGCATCAAATCCTCGAAGTCCTCCATCGAAAAAGCTGGCATAAGAGTGTGAAGTATAGATGAGAACTGCAGGGAAACAAATTTCGTGTCTTTGCAAGTGCTGTCCGGGTAAAAAAAAAATACCAATGTTAGACGAACCCGGATTTTCCAATCCTGGTCCTATGTTGGTATTCCTGCCTCCGCCCATGGCTCGAGTACTTGCTCCACAAAGGCGGGCGGCAAAGTCGAGGAAGGAAAATCCAAATTGACATCCCCACCAAATTCTCCTGCACAGGAGGAAATCGTGAGATTCATAAAAGAGCCGGATAATCATAAGGTTATGGGTTAGCCAAACATTACCCCCATCACCGGCAGAGTCTTCGCTTGTCGAATCCAGGTTAATGGTCTGAGAGGCAGGGCGAGATCTATGGACAAGCCTCTTTAAGCTTAAGAGGAACTCCATTCGGAGTTTGTCCCCATCGCAAGGCGGACCGCATCCCCGCCCAAGACGTCAAAAGATAGATCGAGTCGACTAGGATACTATCGAGGGAATAATAAGAGTAAAGGAGAGAGTACGAGTCCTCCTCATGAGTTCTCCCCTCATCTCCTCGGCATCGCCCACTGAACTATGAATTTCCCCATCGACTGCCTCGATTCGCGGCACGGCGACGCTTCTTCTCGCTCGAAGCGCTTCCCCGAATGTACCGAGTGTCACGAAGCCTTCTTTCAGCCTTAAGGGACTTCACAGAACGAAGTTCTCGGGGCCAAAAGCCAACCGCAGATAAATATGTCGACTCCAACTTGCGATCAAGACTGGAGGCTAAACTTAGCATCGGTACAACCCGCTATACTCCACGCGGGACACCATCGATCAAACCGCCGCGAAGTCCGAGCTCCCGTTCGTTCCCAACGAAGCCGGTCGTGAACCGAACCGACGAAATAAACGAAGGGAAATAAGGCTCAATGTAGCACTCGCTTTCACTCGAGAAATAAGATAACCAGTCGGATGTTGGTCACCAATTAAAACCAACGCCAAGTAAAGTCCGGTTCATTTTATGTCTCTCCTCATCAATCAAGGCCTCCCCGCATCGACCGGAGAACCGAGGAAAACACCTACGTAAGATCCAACCCTTGTGGATTTGCACTGCCCGCATCGCTAAAAATCCGCTACTTGCCATTTACATTTCTAAAGATTGATAAAAGGGACGACGGATCGCAAGCTTATTTGTCATCACGTCAGTCGATGAAGGGCGAACCGGGCCATCAAGTAGGTGTCTGGCGGTTCCACCTTGACATGAGGAATCTCACCGACGGTTTGCTTTTCCTCCGAGTAAAGCGGTGGCTATTTGTGAAGTCCCCGATGAATGTTAGCCACCATCAGGAAGAAGAGCGGCTCCTTCTTATGAGCCACCGAATCGCAGGATAGAGTACCTCTAACGGCAAAGCGTCGCTAAGTGACCGCGGCATCACACATTTCTTCAACCGGATGGCGAGGAAGCCGCTAAGAGAGTCATCGGCCGGATGCTTTATCGCATGCCATAAGAAGGTCGAGAACTTGGTCCTCGCTGAAAACCATACTCCGTACTACTCGGGTATATGACTTAGCGCCGGACTTTTCAATTAACTCATTAACCTCTGAAGGGGTAGAAGGAGCCACCACAAATCGCTCATCGAATCGTCCTCGGATGTTTGAACAAATAATTGGCGAACTGCTTCGTGCTTATAATCGACTTCCTCATCGACGCTCTATCCGTATAGAGCAATGTGATAATGGCACGTGAGGTCCCACAGAGTGTCATAACGCCAGCAAAGTAGCCTTCACCGCCCACCGCGCCGAAGGGAAATATTCCTGATAGAGCATCCTTCCCATAGGCAAACCTGAGACCCGGTGCATCTCGTGCAAAGCCAGTCCAAGTTCGCCATGCCCGGTTAAGAATGTGTTCGAATCAGGATCATAAAGCTCCGATAAAGCAAAGAAGTGGTTAGTACCGACGGAGCCCATACATGGTGGCACGTAAAGAAGATATAAACCACAGGCACGAAGGTCCTCGCCCCATCGGCCGAGAACGTGACCAGTCAGACGAGTCCACCAAAGCTTATCTGCAGAATGAACCCAGCCGAAGAATCTATGACCAGATGCCGGCATCTCCCGTCCCAACAAGGCAAGGCGATTCTTCAAAGTCTGACCAGTGACGAAATGCTCATCACGAGGCGAGAGTCCAGCCCCAATATACCGTGGTGTACCGATAACTCGGCTCGAAAGTGAACCAGAACCGACCGATGGGTGATAAACCCGCAATGAATGCCGCCACGCCTCCGCCGCACCACGACATTTTCCGCGACGCTCGATGACGAACTCACCAAACAACGGTGCCGAGGAACCCAAGGGAGATATAAGAATCCACCATCATCCTTGTGCGCCATTGCTCACTCTCAATGAAAGTCGATCCGGTCCTCGACGAGTCGCCAAATAAATAGTCCGTCTTACCCAAAGGCCGAAGAACCAAGAATCTTCGAGTGGCGTCGATCATCAACGACCTCAACATCGAGAATTTCCCCAAGTACCAATCGGGTCACCCGCTGGCGATCCGGCCTAAACCGGGCTAAATAAGAATAGCGGGTCATCGAGGAGGAGAATCGTCACCACGACGCCCGCCAACCGCATGGGAAGCGCACTGCAGGGATACTCAACCGAAAAGATAAAATCGAATGAGTCGCATCAAAGAAACATATATATAAGGCGTTGAATTCATCTCACGAAATTCGTGAGATAGAGTCCTGACCTTATAATGGGAAGATCAATCCCGAACACACTACGGATGAATTCGATAATATACCCGTCACATAAAATAACGGCGTATTCTATCCATCGATCGTAGTGCCCGGAATCGCTCCCCATCGTCGGCCGAAATATAGCGTCGACCCCACAAAGGAGGAGTCAAGGTCGCGAGCATCGATTCTCACAAAGGAGAAATCAAGGCTATATGGCGTCGTTCCCCACGAAGGAGGAATCAAGGCCATGCAATTTATAAATACAAGTTGTGAATGAGCAATTTAACATGAAAACCTCACCGAGGCATGCCATCGCGATCTGAAAGGACCGCCTCCCGGTTTTGATCTTCCATCGAAATCGAAAGTAAGTAATTTAAAAGTCAAATACACAATTGAAAATCAACAAATAAAGTGTCGAAAAAGAAGAGATCGACACCGATGGGCAAATCACTCGACACGCCGCATGCCGGGCCACGGGCGCCATGCCTAATACGCAATGGGCGCTGGCGCCTCAACAAGCCAGCCACGGCCGCCGGGTACGCTAGTCACTGGCGGCGGGGCGGGCCAAGGCCGCTTCTACCGGGCCTACCGCTGGCGGCCAGACAAGGCCGAAGCGGGCGGCCACCTCGCGGTGCCGGGCGCCGGCCGCCCAACACGCTGCCGCCCCAGCCAAGACTGCCCTCCTCTCCTCACGGTCCGCCACCGCAGACGACAAGAAAAAGAAAAAAGAGAGAAGAGAGAAAGAAAGAAAAGAAAAAAAGAGAAGAGAGAAAGAAAGAAAGAAAAGGGCGTGCATATACCTCGTTGTTGGAGAAGAGATGAGACGGCGAGAAGCGAGAGAAAACAAGAGAGAAAGAGCACGTGGGGCCGCCTAGGTCAAGAGTAGGAGGGTATGGGTATTTATAACAACTCTAATGGGCCCAAACCAATTCTAATTAGGACTCTTATCAGCCCCTAATTAGGAGTCCTAGTGGAACCTTATCAGGATGTCAAAATAAGTGCCAAATTAGTCCGTTGATTGGCTCCTACCACCTCCGCTATATTTGGAAAGATTCTGAAGATTTATTCGGCAGAATAACACCCCGCGGATAGCGTCGACGCCAATCAACGCGTCGCCCAATCCTACTCCAACTAGGATTATGAGTATAAACTGTTTCCTAATTTGTCGAGAAGTTCCCGGAAGAATATTTTCACAAAAAAATATTCTTAGGGATAACTCGATCGTACGGATTGCATCGTCGCCAATCAACGCGTCGCCCAATCCTACTCCAACTAGGATTACGAGTATAAACTGTTTCCTAATTTGTCGAGAAGTTCCCGGAAGAATATTTTCACAAAAAAAATTAAAAATAAAAAATATTCTTGGATAACTCGATCGCACGGATTGCATCGACGCCAATCAACGCCTAATCCTACCCAACTAGGATTACGAGTATAAACCGCTTCCTAATTTGTCGAGAAGTTCAGGAAGAATATTTTCACAAAAATATATTCTTAGGGATAACTCGATCAAGACGAATTGCGCCGACGCCAATCAACGCTAACGCCTAATCCTACCCAACTAGGATTATGAGTATAAACCGCTTCCTAATTTGTCGAGAAGTTCAGGAAGAATATTTTCACAAAAATATATTCTTAGGGATAACTTCGATAATCTTCAATTTCCTCCCGCTGTGGAAAAATTGATTACGGCGAGGCTTATATGGTAGAACAGCGTTCTACCTTGAAAGAACTCCCCATCAGACAAGGCCGATTCGCATCACCGAGGGCCTACCAATCGACAATTGAGGATGGAACAAATCGGGAAGAATACCTCCCACTGTGGATGAATACACTCCAACAAGGAGTAATACAAGAGCGACGCCAACCGACGCCGCCGACGAAGGATTCACCGATCAACGGTTCGGATCCACGTAAGATCGCACGCCAGCCAACGCGTTGCACTCGCCGATTAAAGGCTAAAACCCATATAGTTTGAAGCCAATTAACGCGTCGTAGTGAACAACCCACCGACACGAGTCAACAACAAATGAACTCAATTAGCTTCTGATTCGAAATTCCAACAACGGTCAAGCAATAAATGCAAAGACCGCAACACCCCGGTATCCTACAAAGCACCGGAGAACCCGAGAATTGGAGGAATCAAATACTGCAGCCAATCTCAAAAAGAAATTTATCTACCGACTTCTGGCCAAGATCTCGACAACGGTCAGACAAAAATGCAAGATCAGTAATACCTTGACAATCCTACAAAGCACCGGAAAGACCGAAGGGTGGAGAGATCAAACGCCAAGGTCATTCACAAGTCCCATCACGCCGTCGAAGGGTGAAGGGCTCATCATGTCAAAGCATCGGACTTCGCCAAAGAATCGACCGAGACGCTTTGGAGGGGTATCTGTGGGCATAAAAAATTGCTTGTCAATACCCGAGAAAGACTCGTAACGATGGGTTGACAACTGACGATCCATTCGACAAACTGACGCCGCATAACACATGAAGTGGGTCAGCGAGGCGTACGAATCAACGAGACTACGTGTTATGGAATGAATCCAACAAGCGAAGCTTCAGCGAGATCGATCGATTCGAACGCCAACGAGATCGGATTTGAACATCGACCGATCGTCACTTAAACCGCTGACGGATGAAACCAATCAAAGCGAACCAAGCGGACTTAGAACGGCGATAACAAGATCGGAATGGGCGTCGCGGAAAAGTCCGAAAACCAAACCGAAGCCAAAACGGCGTCCGTGAAACCGGACACCGTTTGGTGTCGACAAGCCGGACACCAAATGGTGTCCGCCGGACACCAAATGGTGTCCGCCGGACACCAAATGGTGTCCGCCGGACACCAAATGGTGTCCGCCGGACACCAAATGGTGTCCGCCGGACACCAAATGGTGTCCGCCGGACACCAAATGGTGTCCGCCGGACACCAAATGGTGTCCGCCGGACACCAAATGGTGTCCGCCGGACACCAAATGGTGTCCGCCGGACACCAAATGGTGTCCGCCGGACACCAAATGGTGTCCGCCGGACACCAAATGGTGTCCGCCGGACACCAAATGGTGTCCGCCGGACACCAAATGGTGTCCGCCGGACACCAAATGGTGTCCGCCGGACACCAAATGGTGTCCGCCGGACACCAAATGGTGTCCGCCGGACACCAAATGGTGTCCGCCGGACACCAAATGGTGTCCGCCGGACACCAAATGGTGTCCGCCGGACACCAAATGGTGTCCGCCGGACACCAAATGGTGTCCGCCGGACACCAAATGGTGTCCGCCGGACACCAAATGGTGTCCGCCGGACACCAAATGGTGTCCGCCGGACACCAAATGGTGTCCGCCGGACACCAAATGGTGTCCGCCGGACACCAAATGGTGTCCGCCGGACACCAAATGGTGTCCGCCGGACACCAAATGGTGTCCGCCGGACACCAAATGGTGTCCGCCGGACACCAAATGGTGTCCGCCGGACACCAAATGGTGTCCGCCGGACACCAAATGGTGTCCGCCGGACACCAAATGGTGTCCGCCGGACACCAAATGGTGTCCGCCGGACACCAAATGGTGTCCGCCGGACACCAAATGGTGTCCGCCGGACACCAAATGGTGTCCGCCGGACACCAAATGGTGTCCGCCGGACACCAAATGGTGTCCGCCGGACACCAAATGGTGTCCGCCGGACACCAAATGGTGTCCGCCGGACACCAAATGGTGTCCGCCGGACACCAAATGGTGTCCGCCGGACACCAAATGGTGTCCGCCGGACACCAAATGGTGTCCGCCGGACACCAAATGGTGTCCGCCGGACACCAAATGGTGTCCGCCGGACACCAAATGGTGTCCGCCGGACACCAAATGGTGTCCGCCGGACACCAAATGGTGTCCGCCGGACACCAAATGGTGTCCGCCGGACACCAAATGGTGTCCGCCGGACACCAAATGGTGTCCGCCGGACACCAAATGGTGTCCGCCGGACACCAAATGGTGTCCGCCGGACACCAAATGGTGTCCGCCGGACACCAAATGGTGTCCGCCGGACACCAAATGGTGTCCGCCGGACACCAAATGGTGTCCGCCGGACACCAAATGGTGTCCGCCGGACACCAAATGGTGTCCGCCGGACACCAAATGGTGTCCGCCGGACACCAAATGGTGTCCGCCGGACACCAAATGCGGTAGTCCACGGACGAACAAAAGTCCGACACGGGCAAAGAACCCATAGCGAGGATCCCGTAAAATAGAGATCCTCGTGTTTGTTCATAAAAGGAAGAAGTTGTAATTTTTGTTTTCATTGTACGCCTGAAATAAAAAGGCATTTTTCTTTTGTTTGAATTTTGTTGTAGGCCAACGAAGCTGTAAACGAGTTCAAACGAGCAATGAATAACAAGTCTACTTTTCCCGCGAACACACCCATCCTTCGAGCCTATGCGCTCAGCACAAGAAAATAGATTCTATTGATTTTGAGAATTTGATCCGTTTGAGCTTGTTTTTTCATGCTTCTTTGGTTTTTTTGCTTGGATTATGCTATCAGTTATATAATTAAGATTGCTTCTTGCCATCTTGAGGTAAAATAGATCATATATTAGTCTCTTAGCTATAATTCATGTTTATGTTCGTTTCTTTGGATTCATGATATATCTATATCTAAGTATGCAAGTAAGGCATGTTGTGATATGTTATCACATAGTGTTATCCTATGATCTTGCTATGTTATGTTATGCTATGCCTTGACCTAGAATTCACGAACATTGTGCATGTTGGCATAGGTTATACCTTGGACTTTTATTTGCTTGGTATGTTGTCATGAAACTTGGCCCTAGGGGTATGCATGTTTAGGCACCATGATGTGGTATATATATGATGACGATGATTGCCTATGTTTGGATATTGAATGTGTTTCTCGTGACACTAAATCAAGAACATACTCTGTTTTGAAATCAAGAAAGTTCTCAGTTTGAGATACATTGCAACCGTGAGTGGAGGGTTGAGATTCTTCACCATCAAAAACTTGATCAAGTATAAAAAAACATGATAAACGAAGAAAAAAACTAAAACAGCGATCAAGTATCCACGTGGATCAAGTCATGATGACTTGCTATGGTATTTGACGGACACGTTTCATTTACTTTGAAAACCCAGTCGGACAGGGCACCTACTAGATGGATATTCTCTATGGATTGAGTTATTCGGGCCTAGTGCATAACATATCATGTATAACCAAGTAATAAAAATATTCATGTGGATTAATTAATGGGAGGGATTTGGACATCTCATAGATAATGTGTGGCCCAGCATTGTGTTTGAACACTAGTGTCAAATGAGTCTGTGTACACAAACCAAGTAAATTAATAATTAAAGTAATGTTCCCAGCGGGTATACCAAATACACATTAGCCCAATGAGAGTTTTTCGTAAATAAGATTAAGTAAAAGCTGATTAGTTAGATGCACACACTATCTTTGCATCACACTCTGGGAGCTAGTGCACTATCGTTGTTATCTCTGTGTTGATATCATTCTGATTATCTGCTATTATCTGTTCTTTATTCTGGATTTGTGAGGTGCATGTTCTTTTCATGAAAGCGAGTAAAGTGATACAATTATATAGCATTTCTTATGCTTAAACCAGTCATGGATTCGTAATACATGTTACATGTGTACAAACCATCCTTCATTTTACCACTTGCTAGCTAGACGGTTTTCTAACCATGCTGGTTTGCACACTAGTGACGAACCCGGACCTTCCACCCTTGCTTTCAGGCACACCGGGATCTAGTGATCTTTCGTAGATGAAGTTTCTATCGATCAGCTTGCCTATATGTTAATTTAGTTCTGTTTCAACCTTTTTACCAGACCTTGTTGTTTATGTTCATCTTTTCGCTGCTATGTAGTGACTCTGATGTACTTAACAGTTGTAGTAGTTGCTTCAGACTTATGAGTTCAAGTGGCCTACCTTTTATGTATCTGAGTTGATGACATTGTTATCAGACTCATGATATCTTTTATGTTATTCGTTGTCTATGGGACTTATTAATATTTATTGTGTATCTTGCTTCTGCTATATATTTGTACTGAATACTTGCATAGGCCATATATCAGTTTATTGTATTTGTGTTTATGTGTGATTTTGTGATTTTGTTCTATATATGGTGAATGAGATGTATGTGCTGATCATTATTATAGGCTTAAGTATATACTTTCGGATGATGTTTGGCCCGATTGTATATGCTGCCTAGCCTGGTCACGTGCCCGCCATGTGCTTTTGGGACACGGGGCATGACATATTCCTTTAACTTTAGTATATATAAATAAAACTTAGCCTTTAAAGTAGTTTTTCTTTTGGGCCACCTCCTACTTAGACTAACTTTGGCATAGTTAAAAAAAAAGTAGACTTGGCCTAGTCTCCTTTTGTAGTTGCCAAACGCGCCCATAGTAAACTTCCATCCAGTGGTATTTTAATCCTTAGATGCGGTTGAGGACACTTTAACCTAAGCAAACCACATTTTAGACTTTTTTTTTGTGCGAGGAACATTGAGTGTGTTTGGCAACTGAGAAACCAATGCAGTTTAGTTTTAAATCTAGTTACACATATGCTTGATTAAGCTAAACTAGTTTCTATAGAGACTAGTTTTGAGTTGAACCTAGTTTGATTTATTTTTGGCTAAACTAGTTTCTATTTGCACATCGCCTTTCTTTCCCCCCTACCCACTAGATTTTTAAGAACCATACTTATGCAATTCTATTTCACACAAGGGGCCTTGGTTTATTTCTCGCCCGATTAATAGGCAAAAATGCACCAATGAAAAACATTCGTTTGCCAAACATGCTCTCAGTACCAGCCAAGTAAACCCTAGACCCAAGTTAATAGTATAAGAATTGTAATACCTAATAATTAGAAATTGAGGACATATATATTATAGACCAGGTGAATGACACAATTATTACAATTACAATGCCTAATAATTAGAAAATCTAGACTTTGAAAAGCCCAATTACATTAGAGCACAGATCCACCCTAGACAGGGCCCAACCCAATCTTCTCCGAGATTCAGTCCCAAAAGGCAACTTCCTCCCTAATCAATCAAACCCCCCGAGCTACAAAAATGGTAACATCTCCTCGGTGACCACACCTCACCAAAAACTCAAGTCAGCGATTCACACCCAGAGAATCAAATAAAAGATCCAGGGAGAAAAAAAAACCTTAAAGAAAAAAACCTCCATTTTTTCTCCCTCCTCTCTCTCCTTCGATCCCCAATCCATGGCGGTAGACTACACCGGCGGCGCCGCCGCCGTCCCCACCGCCGATCCCGACGGCCCCGACGGCGTCCGCATGACGTGGAACGCCTGGCCCCGATCCAAGGTCGAGGCGTCGAAATGCGTGGTCCCTATCGCCGCCTCGATCGCCCCGATCCGATCCAATCCCGATCTCGTCACCCTCCCCTACGCCCCTCTCCGGTGCAAGCCCCCGTGCTCCGCCGTCCTCAACCCTTACTGCAGCGTCGATTTCATCGCCAAGATCTGGATCTGCCCTCTCTGCTTCTCTCGAAACCAGTTCCCCCACCATTACGCCGGGATCTCGGAGTCCAACGTCCCCGGCGAGCTCTACAGTCAGTGCTCCACCGTCGAGTATGCCCTCGATTCGTCGGCCGTGGGCCCCGCTCTGCCGCCGGTGTTTCTGTTTGTTCTCGATACGTGTCTTATCGAGGAGGAGCTCGAGTTTGTGAAGTCGGCGATGCGGCGGGCGATTGGATTGCTGCCTGAGAATGCCCTGGTTGGGTTGATTACTTATGGGACGCAGGTGCATTTGCATGAGTTGGGGTTTGCGGATATTTCGAAGCTGTATGTGTTTAGGGGGACTAAGGAGATCTCGAAAGATGAGATCTTGGAACAGTTGGGGCTGTCGTCGGCGGGGAGAGGGTTTGCGAAAGGGAGTGTGCAGCCGAATGGGATGCCGATGGTGCAGCAGCAGAATGTGATGGGGTCTTCGTCGGTGAATCGGTTTCTGTTGCCGGCATCGGATTGCGAGTACACGCTCAGTGCTGTAAGATTTGTTTTTTTGAGAAGGAAAAGATTTGGGTTTTGAGATTGTATGTTTGTTTATTGTTGTTGGTTTGTTTGTGCAGTTGTTGGATGAGTTGCAGACGGATCAATGGCCTGTGGAGGCTGGGTACCGGGCTCTGCGATGCACAGGTGTCGCTCTGAGTGTTGCTGCTGGACTTCTGGGTGCTTGCTTGCCGGGCACTGGGGCTAGAATCATAGCCTTGGTTGGTGGGCCGTGTACTGAGGGCCCGGGAATGGTGAGTAGATTTAATGTTTCTCTTTCATTGAGTTGGATTGAACAACATCACTTCGTAACTTATTAGACCTATTATATGTAGATTGTGTCCAAAGATCTCTCGGAACCCAGCCGCTCACATAAAGATCTTGATAAAGACGCAGCTTCGCATTTTCACAAGGCCGTGAAGTTTTATGATAACCTTGCCAAACAGCTGGTTAGCCAGGGTCATGTTTTGGATGTTTTTGCATCTGCACTCGATCAGGTATAAGTCATTTCTTTGCATTTTTGTTAATTATGCATGTTTTATTATGAGATAATCTTATAATTTTTAACTAGCACTATGCAGTATAAGATTTACTGATTTACTAATTTATCCCGTTTCATGTATGGGAAACAATTGCAGATTCTTGTGGCAATCTTTATCTCCATTCACCTATGAACTATTTTTGTAGTATAGGAGAGCTTCATGGTATTACACTTGTAGTTATTCTGTGTAAACTGTATGGTAGGATCCTCTTGCTTTGTGAATTGTGATTTGGGCCTCTAGTTGCTTTCTACCAGTTGCCTGTACATGCAAATGGCAGCTGTTAGATTCATCATGGTTGATCACAAGCCCTATATTTTGATCCAAAGTTAAGCTCTCTGTCAGTCTCATTGCCACCAGATGTACGTGAAATTTTTTAGAATCATTTTGTCTAACAAGTGTATCCTATGGAAGTGCTTTCCTAGAAATCCATTAACATTACCGAGACTAAAAGATTAAGCCTAAATGCGTGGAAGCCAAACTATAGTATTACGCTACAAGAGAAGAACATATTACAATCTCTCAATTTGAGTTCTCTTTCTCTCTTTGCTCTCTCTGAATCTCTCAATCTCTCCAACCCCCTTAAAACTCTCCTAAATATATTTAATTTTAGTATTTTACATCTGTTTATAAAATCTGCGCCCATTGACGGATATTATACTATATGTATAGAAAGGGTGAAACTAGCTTTGAGCCTTTGACAAAACAACCTTACCATGGTGTTTTGAAAACGGTTTTGGAGAAAACACCCTGGTGTTGTGTTTTCATAGAAAACTCCACAAAAAAATCACCATGGTATCCAATCACACCCTTAACTTTTGCCTGCTCATCTTTCTCTGTTTTTTCGTTCATCATCACTTAAGGATGGTTTTGACTTAAATTAATATTAGACTATATGTATAGAAGGGGTCAAACTAGCTTTGGCAAAACAAACTCACCATGGTGTTTTGAGAACGGTTTTGGAGAAAAACACCATGATGTTGTGTTTTCGTAGAAAAACACCACAAAAAAATCACCATGGTGTTGCGTTTTCGTAGAAAAACACCACAAAAAATCACCATGGTATCCAGACACACCCTTAACTTTTGCCTGCTCATCTTTCTCTGTTTTGTTATTTCATCATCACTTAAGGATGGTTTAGACTTTTGAGTCTCCTCCATTACTCTGTTAACAGCTCGGCTTTGTAGTTATTTTGGAGCTGAACTGCGAGCAAAATTACATCATAAAAGTAGCGAATTTTAAGTTATCCTGTAGAGACTAAGTGTAAGATGTCAGGAGAATTTCAAGATACCAATAGCTGGTATAGAAAGAAACTGGAGTTCTAGAGAAGAGTTCTGTGATACCAATAGCTGGTAAAGAAAGAAACTGGAGTTCTAGAGAAGAGTTATGTCATTCAGTCATGAGATTTCCAAGCTCGAAGGATGACTGCATTAATTATCGGTTTAAATGCTGTAAACAAGGAGTTCGCATTCTGCAGATTTTTTTACATTTTTGTAAACAGAAACACCATTTTGTCCACAAAACTGTATTTTGGTTTTGCCTTTCCTAGTAATTCGTTTTCACTTGTGCATGCCTTTCTTTTGTTATATTTGACTAATAGCTCAACTGATAAACTCTTCACTTGATTGTAACCTCATCCAGGTTGGGGTTGCAGAGATGAAAGTTGTCGTTGAAAGGACAGGTGGTCTTGTTATTCTAGCAGAGAGTTTTGGTCATCCGGTTTTCAAAGAATCTTTCAAGCGAATATATGAGGACAGTGAAAAGTCTCTTGGCCTTTCATTTAAGTAAGTATTGATTGCTTTCTTGGGGATAGGTCAAGTATGCCCCCTATATTTTGTCCAGTTGATTGGTCCTTATTTTTTGTACATGGAGATGTAATTCATATCAGTTAACGTAAATTTCAACCTTTGCTTTATAAAGTTGTAGTCATAAATTTAAGTTGTATTTAGTCACTAGCTCCTGATAAAGCCCACATTTTGAGTAGAGAATCTTCATACTTATGACAATATCCATTTGTCTTTCTAGTTTAGCATATGTTTACATTTCGATACAAATTTCTGAGTTGAGTTGCCTTCAGTACACCATCTCTGTTGCCTGTTGCTTTTCATCAAGTCATCTCAAATTCCTGTTTATTGTGGCCCATTCCGAACCTTGACATATTTATCCACCTCTACTATCTTTGATGAGGTTACCTTGTGATCCTTACAACCATTATACATCCTAGGATGAAGCTGTCAATTTCACACTCCAATGGTATTTGTTATCTGCATTAGCCTTCTTACCAAGTTTTAATCCTGATTGGATCACTTAATCCATTAACAATCTGTTTGCAAATTGACTGAATGTGGGTATGGATAAAAGTCATAAAACTATTACTGAACCAGATGCATCCTGCAGTTATAGTATGTCATTGACTCTGCTCCTATTTTAGCAGTAATTAAATCTGTTCTTCCCCGTTGTTTTAGTAGCCTTTGACTATCTGTTTTTGGTCTCACAAATTAATCCATATATTTAAAAGAAAATAAGTATTGAGTGGCCACGCGTAACAATATGTTTGCAGTGGGCAAAAACTGCTATTTCATCCTAACTGCTGGGTAGCAAGCATACTTTATTTTGCATTTGTAACCATGATATCCATTGGTATTCTTGTTAGGTAAACACTGCAATATTTGGATAATTTTTTACTGTTGGGTCAAGGATGCAGCTCATCCATAATCTTTTTTTCTGGACCATACCTTCTTTTAACCGTGATGTACTTCTTCCCCCAGCTTGCATTTTATTCTTATAGCTCCCTTGTCATTTTTCATTATGCACTTTTTCTTGCACAACGCAGTACAATTAAACCCATCTTCAGTTCACATGATATAGAAGAGGTTGAAGTCATTTAGCTGTCTGGGCAAAATTCATCTGATAGAAATGCCTTCATCAACCCCCTCCTAGATCACTTCCATTAACACCATATCATATATTTGCCTGAAAGAGATAACATGTTTAACCACTTGGAGCATTTTGCTTTTGTCATCATAAGGAAGTTCACTTCTCAATATGATAAGTTATGTATACTAGATATGTCCATTCTTTGTTCTAGTGTCTAAATGTTGCAAGGATTTGTTTATAATGAATAGATATACACCTACTTCCATTTTCCCCAATTTGAGTTTGCCACTGCATTTCCATCTATGGTTTGATAAAATAGAATTTGGTTGCAAGGATGTTTATGGTGCTGTAACAATGTGCACAGAAAACATCACATCTTCCTAGATTTCATTGGTCAAGTTTATTTCGTCTTCTCAGAACTACTATTTTGATGTTTCATGACCAATAAGCCGTGCAATGCTCATGATGACTTTTGTTTCAGCGGTACACTTGAGATAAACTGCTCAAAGGACATCAAGATTCAGGGTATCATTGGTCCATGTACATCTTTGGAAAAGGTTCTCTCTCTGCAAAAATACTTTATTGTTGATTGATAACATAAGACAAAAATCTTTTGCAGCTACTTCTTTCACTATCAACTATCTTAAAAGTTATTTGAGTCAATGTGAGTTGTCATGCATGCAGAAAGGAGCTCTTTGTGCTGATACAGTGGTTGGGCAAGGAAATACAACCCAGTGGAAAATGTGTGGTCTAGATAGGAGAACTTGTTTGACGGTATTCTTTGATATATCACCCAGTGATAAATCAAATCAGCCGGGAATTCCAAATCAGCAGTTGTACATACAGTTTGTTACGAAGTATGTTATTTATTTTCATTTCTGGTTTTTTCTATTTATTTCTTGTGTAGTCATATTGCTTGGAACTACAGCATTCATTTCCTTGTAGTTACCAAAACTCTGAAGGTCAAATGAGGCTACGAGTTACAACTGTTATGAGAAAATGGGTGGATGACTCTTCTAACACGGAGGTTAGTTATAACTTTTCGTAACCTTCCTATGGTTTTGTTGTGTACCCTTAAAATTTTTTCAAAGTGTATTCTACTTTTTATAGTGAAAAGCCCCAGCCACCCACTTCTTAGCACTTTTTCCGGTTCAGAATCTTGGATGCTGATTGATAACAGCATAGGATGCTTAAATCCACTGTTGTAAATAGCGGTAAATAGCCCCGCAATAGCGGCGCTAATAGCGTTAGCGGTCCCTTCCCGCGACGCTATTGCCCGCTATCGGTGACATTGCGGAATATGCGCTTTCTGCTCGTAAAAGCGGCCAATAGCGCGCCATAGCAGTGAATAGTGGGCGATTGCGAGCAAGATCCGCTTTTCGACCTCTATTAAAAGCGGTTTGAGGTTTATTTTTTTAAAATTAAACTTGACCTGCAACCACTGCATCTCACCGCCTCCCGCGATTTCTTGACCGCTATTTAAAAGCAATTTGAGGTTTATTTTTTTAAATTAAACCTGACCCGTAACTACTGCATCCCACCGCCTCTCGCGATTTCCGGCGTACTCCCGCCACCTCCCATAGCCTCCGGCACCTCCCTCAGCACTTCCTCTCACCTCCTCTCGCTGTGAGCTCCTCCTACTGTAGTCCTCTCACCGCTCAGCTCATCTTCTCGAAGACGACGACTCTTTGACTCCTCCTCCAGTCGTCTTCGGTATTATGTGACGGTTACATGTCTATTTCATATTTAGGATCTCTTTAAATCATCAAATATGCACTTTTAGATTTTCGAGATTTTTCTTTAAATTTTTTTTTAAATATTTATACATATCTAAATTAGACCGCTATTTGACTTTGTGCTTTTTACCGCTATTTTGCCGCAATAGCCCCAAATAGCCTTAGCGATGCCTCACCGCTACGCGACGCTATCCGCTATCGATAACCTTGCTTAAATCATATTTTTGGTTTCACCCTTTCTGTTGTAGGCATGATCAATAACATAATATTTTGTTGCCGCATCTTTCATGATGTATAAGAGAATGTAGTCTAGAGAACCCCTAAGTTCTACCCTTCTTTTCGAAGAAGCCCCCAACATTTCTTTTTTGACAGTGAAGCCCCTAAGTTCTACCCCTCTCTTTTAAGAAACCTCAACTTTCTTTTTTTTGATAACGATGCGCTCAAGTTTTCCATTCTCTTCTAAGACGCTCCCAACTTTTTTTGTGACAATGAAGCCCTTAAGTTTAACATGAAGAATTGAGGGGTTTTTGAATCCAAATTATTCATAGTCCTGAATTTGAATGAAGCGAGGGAGGTCACTATATGGAAAGGCAGGTCAATAGTGTTTGACCAGACGTCTGGAGTAGGACGTGTCTATTTAAAGGAGGCATATGTTCCAAAGGCCAAAATGTGAGTGTTATCCATCCGGACAATGATAAGTTTGCCGAATTTGCTCTCACACAAGATGTATTTCTTAGGAAAATATTTCGGCGCATCTTGATGTTCCTAACTGCCCGCTGACACCTTAGCTAGCACCACAGTGGCAGCTTTATTTGGCAATTGGTTCTTTTTTCCCAGGGCTGATGGACATTTAACCTTCATATTCCATAAGCTTGTAGTCAAGTAATAGACATTTTTTTTGTCCGTATGTATTCACCATTCTACTTTACATTTATGGTTTCTCTCTGTTGATAATGAAAATTCATTCCAAATGCAGGAATTGGTGGACGGGTTTGACCAAGAGACTGCAGCTGTTGTACTAGCAAGATTTATCTCCTTGAAAATGGAAATGGAGGTAGACTCTGGTCACTTTGATGGAAAAATTGTAGCTTTATTGTTGCTTGCTTTTGTTAAATCATATACTTCTACGCAGATTATTGCTCCAGGGATATGCTTTATTTTTCTGAGATTAAAATATAATTCAATAATTCACACAATGGTTTCATGAGAAATGTAGTCAACACTTCTACTGCTCCATGTTCTTTCATATACACCAAACACTGTTATATGTGGTAATCATCAGACACTGGCACAAACTTAAAAACTACTTATTTTTCTGTAGATAACATTTTCATTTCCTTTTGCACTGAAGAATTGTTTCATTAGGATTTCATTTGTCATGATTTCATAAGCATATTTTGTTTCAATTGTCTTATAATTATAAAACTGTTTTCTGCTTTTTTTTTATCAGGAAGAGTTTGATGCAACGCGGTGGTTGGATAGGTCGCTCATTCGCCTATGTTCACGGTTTGGTGATTATAGAAAAGATGATCCTACTTCTTTTGTAATTAACCCAAATTTTTCACTATTCCCACAGTTCATGTTTAATCTGCGGCGGTCGCAATTTGTACAGGTGATTTGCAACATTATTTTCAGATCTGAAGTATGCACATTTTTCACTAGTTTGTAACATGCTTTATTACTGCAGGTTTTCAACAACAGTCCTGATGAAACTGCTTATTTCCGTATGTTGTTGAACCGGGAAAGCATTACCAATTCTGCTGTCATGATTCAGCCTTTCCTGCTTGCCTATTCTTTTAATGGACCGCCAACTCCTGCGCTATTGGATGTAGCATCTATTGCTGCAGATCGGATACTCTTGCTTGATGCATATTTTAGTGTTGTTGTTTTTCATGGTATGACAATTGCTCAGTGGCGTAATTTGGGTTACCATAATCAGCCTGAACATCAGGTAACTTTGTGGCAAGCATTGTTAAGAATTTAGTTTATTTAGCTGCTCTTTATCAGCAATCTCTATCTCTATGCAACTTGCCATGTCATTTGACACATGCGACATGAATTTCATTTGCAAATTCATGTTTAAGTTCTTGATAATGCTAGCTGTTGTTGTTGCTTGCTTTTAGTTGAAGTGCAATAACAAGAGCAATAAAGCCTTCATCCCGAATTTCAGGGTGGACTAAGAAATCGTTTTCGCCATTAACCTCTATCAACATTCATCTCTTTGGTTAATAAGATGCTCTAATAAATGCTCTTTAGGGTTAATTTCATAGATATTGGACTATGTTGCGGTAGGGGACTCATAACTTAATAGCATTAGCCACATAGTCTTTCTGAGTAATGATATGTTATTCTAGACTCCCATGAGTTTTCGTTGATTAGGATGATTAGTATGACTTCTGGAGAGAGTAACCAATTATCTATATCTTCATGTTTTTTTCTGGCCCTTTGCTTGCCATCTAGCCTCCAATGATTTACCCAGAACTAAGTATCATACTCATTATCATTAGCATCATAACCTTCTTTCTTTACCATGGTGGTTGTGGATCATACCCTAAAGTTGTGTAAGCTCCACAAAAAGAATTGGTCATATATTTAGAACCACAAATGTTTTTAGCCTCAAATGGCAACTGGGTTCGGGCCGAGGTGGACAGGGTCCTCAGCTGTGAGAGTGATCACCTCAGTGATTGTGGGTGGGTTTTTAACAATGAAGACAACGAGGGTCCTAAGTGACATCAGGGTGGTTGACGATGATGGGTTTTGCAAACAACCAGGAATGACATATGGTGGCAATGGTTATGGCCTCAAATTACATGAAGTCATGAACAGCATCAGCAGTCACCGGCAATGTGACTATATGGTTATCTGACAATGACAAAAATAGAGTGGATTGCTGGTAGCAGCAGAAAGGCTTTCCATAGTAATGTGAGTGTTTTTACTGTGATGGATTGCATAGAATGAGCCTTATTGCCTCCAGCTGGGATCTATTGACCCTTGGCAGCAGAAATGGTTCCAGGCCGAGGGTTAGATGTGAGGGTGCCATCATTTCTATGAGTGCCTTCACTTTGGAGGTTTCTCAGGCCGAACAGTAGGATTCCTTGGTTGCAGCTTGCTTTGACAATGGCTGCTGTTATTAATCTTAGAGGCCAGAGTCTTAGCGGAAGAATTGCCTTGCGTTGTTGATCTTAGAGGTCAAATCTTAACATCAGTGACCATTCCCGGCGGTACCGGTCTAGCAATGTTCCGGTGGGACAAATGTATTGCTGGAGGAAAGGAACGAGGCTGAAAATGAAAATAGCGCGGCCTCTGAAATTTTTGGATGCAACTATGCAAGAAAGGGAACTTGAGATGGGGAACTTCTCTCTTCTCTATTACAATTTGGGATAGGGAGTTTTAGGATTTCATCCAAGCATTGTAAATTCTAGTCCCTCTAAACAGTGTTCATTAATGTGATTTTCAAATGCCTTGAGGCTAGCACAGCTGCACAGTATGTCTGAGTTCAAGCTTTGATTGTCTCTAAAAGTTTCACAACCAACTGCATTTCAGATTGTGCCAATTTGACGGATAAATCTTTCTACAAATATGTCAATTGGTTCTTACGGAAGTACAGATAAATGCAGTAGATGTTTTTTAGTGTTTGAAGGGACATCTACCTGTGGTCACAGATATTTGAATCAATAAGGAGATAATAATGAGAATATACGTGAAGGTTTTGACGCATTTTATATTATCTAGGTGAATGATTGGATTCTCACATATTATGTATATGTTAATTTAAGAGTAAAATTGAAATTAACTTATCCAAGCTGTTTGGTTATCTGACACTGGGCATCTTTCCTCTTTGCTTATCGTGACGTCTGAATTCTGTTTATTCTTCTCCCTCTTTCAAATCATTGGAGATATTGTGTGAGAATAAAATCTGCAATATGTGAGTATCCAGTAGCTAACTTGGACTGCTCCATGGTCAAAGTTTTGATGGTTTTCAAACATTTCTTGGTTGGGAAGAGGTCTATCATTCTTAAGCTTAAGCTGGGGGCAACAACGAAAACCTGCCTTGGGCAATGGGAGGCAATCATCAAGAGGAGGAGGAGGTTTTTGGTCGTTTGGAAGTGGGTGGGTTTGTTTTGGGGAAGGGTGTTTTTATTTTACAAGCTCTTCGGCAAAAGAACTATTGCCCACATGCTTGCATTAGACTCTCTTTTTCTATTTCAATTATTTCATTTGCATCAACCTTTATGTTGAATTAGCCATAGCTGTGGTGATTTATGCATCTCATTATATCTATTTTGTTTCCAGGCTTTTGCTCAGCTATTGCAAGCACCGCTAGATGAGGCGCAAATGATCATCAAGGATCGTTTTCCAGTTCCCAGATTAGTTGTCTGTGATCAACATGGCTCTCAGGTACATAGTTAATCTTGTTTCCCCATAAGTCATAGTATTTTATTTTTTATTCTCTTCCTTTATCCCTATCCCATATGTACAACATTTGACTCAGTAGAGAACCTTTTCATATGTATGAATCAAAATTATTACATTCCAATTCCTTCCCGATACCTCCCAAGGAGCACCGAATTGGATCCGAAATTGACGATTAATGTGAGCTTATCCATGCGGTTATGTACTCTTTGAATAGGAATCCACCTTCTGAAAGATTTATGGTTATAAACCACCAAGCAATGTGAATGGCATTGCCCCATCTGGGGATTAATTCAGCTCTTATTGAGAGAACTTATTTCTGTCATGGGGTCAATTTTAATCTCTATAACGGGTTATTTGCAATCTATAGATAATTTATGGGATATTCTGCTGGTTATACTCAATTCAGGGGTGCTAAAATAATTTGTTGTAAACAGGACGACTTACTTGAGAAGCTATCAGATGATAGATCTAGCTGTAGCCTGTAGTAATTGAGTGATAAGATCTCATAGAAATATCTTGCTGTGACCTTCTAGCTTTGAGAGAATATTGTGATCATGAGCAGACAGCTTCAATTACTGTTTCATATTCTTATCCTTTAGAAAGTTGATGTTTTGTAAGTTGGATAGGATTCCCCATCACTTAGGTATCTGATTATGGATTGTTATCGGCTATTTTTAGGATGTTATTCCTTTATTTCGGCTTATGATGACATTAATGAGGGATATTAGTTTTGAGTATTTTCCTCGTCTTCCTATTGTCCTTTTCTTTTTATGTCTAGTCATGTTGTTTGTATCTTAATCTTTGGTTAAAGATGTAAAACCATTATTTTTGTTCTTGTTTTTAAAATAACTTGATAATGTCTTCTATGTTTTATGCATAGTATCTTTAGGACAAACTTATTGAGCAAAATCTATAGATATTTATAGATATTTTGTAGATAACATAAGAATTATCTAATCATGCAGAACATAATATTTTTTGCTTCCCTAATTCGTCTTCGAGTATTCCTTGAGAAAATAAGAAAATTGCATGATGTGAAGGTTTCTGAACCTTGTTAAAAAAAAATAGATAAGAACCATAGCTGCTGACGACTTTTAGATTTTTGTTCTTGTAGAACACACTAAATTCTTGGTATAATCTGCAGGCAAGATTTCTATTGGCAAAGTTGAACCCATCGGCTAACTACAACTCAGCGCATGAGATGTCTCCGGGTGCAGATGTAATCTTCACAGATGATGTGAGCCTTCAAGTATTCTGCGAGCATCTTCAGAAGCTGGCCGTGCAATCATGAGGAACACATTAAAACTGTTAAAAGTCTTCTTTTCTCCTTCTAAATTTGTTTCTCTTTTCCTTTTACCTCAACTTAGGTCGGAATGTTGATATTTCTGGAAGTTCTTTGAGTCTGTGTCGCCTCTCCCTCTCCCCTTCACATTTTTCTTGTACCAAACCAGTCAGTTCTATGACAAAATAAGATTATGCGGTGTTAAGTTCTTTTTTGGATATCGTCAAAGAGGCATTAGATCCATGTATTTGAATTTTTAGTTTAAATACCTCCTAGAGTCGGAACTTAGAACAAAGTAATGTCTTTCTTGTTCATTTTGCAGATCTTGCACCCCATTGTCTCTGTTTGTTGGGGGTGAATACATGAAGATATTCATGTGCAAATCCATTATAAAAAGAGAAAAATACTAGGACATTTTACCATTTCCCCCCCTTCACCTTGTTTCCTCTTTATACATAAATCCCATAAAGCTGTGTATTGGTTCGCAGGTTATATACCTGAATATTTAAGAGGTACTATAATTGTCAACGTAGTGATGGTTGCCTTTCATGCTTCTGGTATAAGTTCACTAATTCTTCACTTTTATGTGGTTCATCATATCAAAAATGTGTCTATTGGGCTAGGATAATACTTGTTTCATTTGACTAGGCTTGAACTTTTCGACACTTACAAGCAGGAGATTATATGTAAGTGAGAATTATTATTGACTAGTTGACCATCTAAAAGTGGACATCAAACTGCTGGAGAAATTACTCATGGCTTCTGATGCTTTCAGATCACAAATCAAGATCTACTTAAAAAAAAATATTAGATCATATGCAGTCTAAAGACGAGTCATATTGCATGGCTTATAGTCTTATTGTGCATTTAGTGTATAGCCACAAGATATCTTAACACTAGAGCCTCAACACTTGCTTTGATCCTCAAGAACAACACCAACTTTTAGCATAATACTTCTCTTGGTTATTCCTCTATATGGCCAATTGGTTAACTATTTAATCATTTATAATAGGCCTATTAGTGTACAAATTGGACACCAATACAAATGCATCTTTGTCCATAACTTGTGTCTAATATATACAATCTTTTAAGTAGCACCAAGCTTTTCTCCACCGAAAGAATTCAAAATTTGGTGCTCCTCAGCAGCAAAAGAAAAGCAAGCAAGATCTGAAAGCTTTTCCTGCAACCTTTAGCACGCCTGAGCCCAAGTCTAGCTTACCATCTGTATCGTCAGCAATCCTATGTATGGCGCGATGACACGGCATGAACTAACGTGAAAACAGTGTGTGATGACTAGGCTCCGCGCCTTTTGTGTGTGTGTAAATCCTATAGAAGGCTGAAGGCCCTTTATAGAAAATCATGTAAGGAGGAAGGACAATGTAACATGTGTCTCACTATTAACTTTAAATCAGGGCAAACAATTACAATATCAGTGAAAACAGGAAATATAATAGTAAATAATTAAAATATCGGTATGTATTGAGCCAATGCAAACAATGCATACAATCAATTCAACAAATTTAATATAGGTAATAAGACAAGTGTAAGATTCTATGTACTTCCCATATCTATTTCTCTAGAGTCCTTAGTAAGTTTTTCTTTTCTTTTTCCTTTTACATTGCCAATGGTCTCTACATTTGCATGCACAAAAACAACCATGACAAAATGACAGACTCTATGCGTCGAGTATCAACTTCTCACTAGAGAATAAAGTTTGCATTTATCCTCCAATTGGCATGGAGAGTGGAAGAAGCCAAAGAAGCATCGGTGCTTCTGTTTGAATAAAAATAATTGCATGCATATATGAATTAGAGATGCCAAAAGGGTTTAATGCACTAAGTGTCAGTAAAGAAAGAAATAGCCACACACATCACATGAAAACTGAAAAGAAAGCCGTGGTGTTGGAGAAAAGGAACAAACGGAAAGGACTGCAAGAGACAAGATCAAGTAAAGGTACCTTTTACAACAACCCAAGGATGAGAAGGGACACACAAGTCTCAATCAGAGACCCAATAGGGCATAGAACTGTGTTCTTTGATGCGTTGAAGGGACCCACTATCACTATTAGGGGAATAACAACGACATAATATGGAATATTTATGTTAGATGTTTGTGTAGAGGCCTCCACAAACTAAGAGTGTTTACCACATAATTATTATGCCCCATCCTCCTTTTCTCAGACGATTTGTGGTCATGCTTTAATATATATATATATATATATATATATATATATATATATATATATATATATATATATATATATAGCAAATCTCCTATAAATTTAAGTTTATAGAGAATAGTATACACCACTTTTTTATCCTTTGATGTTGCTTTTAGATGTTGTGCCATCAAGAGATGCACAAATTTCAAAATGGACTTCATATCTTTCGTGGATCCCAAGGTAACATCAATGGATAGAAAAGTTGGTGTATGACTATTCCATATAAACTTAAGTTTATAGGAGATTTCTTATATATATATATATATATATATATATATATATATATATATATATATATATATATATATATATATATATATATATATATATATATATATATATATATATATATATATAATGTAGAGTAATAATAAGTGTACTATACTCTTCATATTATTTTGACATTACCACAAACAAAGAGTGGAGTCCTTCCTTAAAAATTGTAAAAAAAAAAAAGAAATGGTGACTCATCATGTATCCACCTTTTGTTTATGGTAGTGGCAAAGTAGTATGAAAAGTATAGTACACTTATAATTACTCATCACGTAAGAGTTCATTGGGAATACACTCAATGTAGGTGGTATAATCATTTCAACATTCAACCCCATAATTTTCTATTGGCATTTACACCCTCTGAATCAAAGATGACTTTATTATTTTTCCCCTCAATGTAAAGGGAATTTTTTCCTCCCGTTAAATTGAGAGCAAAAGATAGTTCATCGAAAGTTGAATCTCAGGTGACATCTCAATCTAACTAGGGAAATACTACCGTCAGGAGTACTTAATAAAATAATTAAGGTTTATAAGTGGATACATCCTCATAATACAAAATGTGTATCTGCAATTAATCCTATATATAATCATGTGAAAATTTGTTCTGATAATTAGAACTCTGATTTGGGTTGTGGGGATACCATCTTTCCATCAATTCTCTATGAAGTCTCAATTTTATTACACAAAAGCTGTAGGGTTAGAAAGGATGAACAAGAGCTAGTGGTTCTCAATGTGCATGATATTTACTTAATGTTTAGTTTAAAGAATATAGTCAATGGCAAGATATCCAATTAGCTGACAGTATCAATGTTGGTTTCAGATGCTTGAAAAGCTATTCATTAAAATTTCTAGATAGAAGTTCTTTAATGCTTTTAAAGCTTTCATGACTGCATCAGCTTGCTTTTTAATTTCTCCCACAAAGTTACAGCGTTGCATGCATCTCCAGCTACGTATATAATATTCTAGAGGAAATACCAAAATTTTGATTAGTATGAGAAAAACTTAAGTCTCTTGAATCAAGATCTTGACTTGTTTCTTGTTCAAAAATATCAAGAAGTTCTCTAAATCCACAAAGTACATAAGCATTGTAACTAGATTTCACTATTCATAGTCTGTTGTGTATCCAACTATGCCAATAATTGTATCAAAACCCCTAATCAGGGATTTAACCCGTTATCAACCATAACTTTTCTCCTAGATATAAGATGTGCTTTTTCCAAATGAAGACAGAATCAATCTCTCCCTCTCTTGAAACACCCCCATTCAAGTATCTTAGTCTCCCTCTAAAATGAGGTTCGCTCTCAAAACACGACTGACAACCAATTGTTGATAAACTCAATAAGAAATTATCTATGGAAAAGTAGTTAATTATTTATTGGAGGGCATTTATCTCTTTTAAACTCTGTTCTCACATGCTTACCTTTATATTTTATGTCTTTTTTCAAACTCCTTCATGACTTATCAAGGCTTTGGATAAAATTAGATGCAATTTCTTGTTTGGGGTGGTGGTGGGATCCTCTGCCTCTTCTAAGGGCAAAGCTCTTATCAAATAGAATTTAGTGTGTAAATTCAAGCATGAAGGAGGTTTGGGTATTCTTAATTTTCAGATTTTCAACCAAGCTCTCCTCTCTAAATGGTTTTGGATTTTTCTCCAACAAAACTCCCTTGTTAGTAAGGTTCTCATTTCTCTGTATTCTAATGATCGCTCTATCTTAAGTTGCGCACCAACCCACTCAAATGCATCTAGATTTTGGCAAGATGCAACCTCTATCAGTCAGGCTTTAGTGGGTTTTCGTCAATGAAAATTAGGAGAGGGTAACAACATTAGGTTCGAGAAGATAAATGGATTGGATATAATTCTTTGGCCTCTCTTTTTCCATGTGTATATGATCTAGCATTCTCTAAAAATGTTAGCGTCAAATCACAAGGGTTCTTTCAACATGATGATTGGAGGTGGCACCCTCTAATCCGCAGACCCATTTCAAGAGAACAAGTTTCTTCCATGCTTCAGCTCCTCAATAACTTTAAAATTCATCCAATTTCAACCAAGGATGACGTTTGGTGGCCTTTTACTTCATCATGTATCTTTTATGTTAATTATTTATACAAGATCATTAATGGTGGAGGGATATATTTTGGAGGCCATAATTTTATTTGGAAATCTTGCATCCAATTAAGGTGAAGGCTTTCCTCTAGATTCTTTCCAAACGAAAACTTCAGACCAAGATGAATCTTGTGTCTAAGGGCTGGGAGGAAAATCCTCTTTGTTCTTTTTGTCATACACATTTGGAGAGTGATGATCATCTTTTCTTTGATTGTGTCTTTCCCAAAAGATATGGAGTTTATTCATACATGCTTTTGGTCATGTGAATTGGCCTAATAATTTTAATAGCATGCTGGAATCGTATGGATCTTTCATTCATGATGGCACAACAAGGCACCTTTGGTCTACATTCTTTGCATCCTTTTGCTGGTGTCTATGGAGAGCCGCAACAAGCTAATTTTTGTAGAGCAAATGGCAACAGCTCGTCACCTAGCTTCATCAATTGCTTACTTCACTATGTTCTGGGCAGGGAGTTCAAAGAAAAAGTATGCAGCTAGGATGCATGCACTGGCCAAGGAGCGAGGGATGTTGAATCCCATTCAAGAAGAAGACTAAGCTGCTTTTGTTGGTGAAAATTTCTAACAAAGTGATATCACTGCTACTTCTTCTATTTTCTGTTAATCTTTTTGTATAATCTTTGTGTAGGCTCTAGTCCTTAATACTGTTATGGTTGTGTTTATGTTTCTGGCTGTTAAACTAGACTTTTTGTATATGCTTTTCCTAGGATGTATGGAGTATAAAAGTTGAAGATATCACCCATCTATGATTTAAGTTATAGGAAACGACAAAGTCCTCTCCCTATTCTTGTTTATGAATTGGTTGATGTTTTCTCCTCTTCTTCCCTCCTACATCTCTTTGTAATCCTACTTTTGTTATATTAATAGAATGAACATGGTAACTTGCCATGTTTCTTTTTGTCCAAAAAAAAAAAAAAACTCTCTCTCTTCCTTCCTACATCTCTTTGTAATCCAATTCGAAATTGAACCCAAGACCGTGTCTGCTATATTATATTGGAACCTCATAACCATACATCCGGGTCATCTGCCGTTGGTAAGACAGAATGACGCTTGTTAATAAGTTAAGAGGATAATTTGTGTCATATTAGATGAGGATTAAACGTGAAGATAGTTGTTAGTCATTCTGTTTTAGCCACTTCAGTTAATAAAAGTTTACGAGAAAGGGAGCAAATGCTGCTTCTTCTCATGAAAAAGCGTGTATTCTCATGTCCTTCTCAACCCTCAATATTACATCATCAAAGTGAGACTGGCCAAATCCAATAATTAACAAATTGATCATTCCTTATTCCAATTAGCCCTCTCCTCAAGCCTCAAACATTTCCGTGCCTATCCTCAAAACACAAACACCATATATTGTCCACATGAAGAGGTATATTCTTAATGTCTCTTTTCACTGTATCAAAATTCTAAAGTCTAATGTTGAGGGTTATGACTATAAAATCTAGGCTATTTATTCAAAGCATTGTTTGATAGTATTTGAACCTAGATTAGTATATATTTTTTAAGTATCTTACCACTGCACCAAAAACTCTGAAATTGTGGCGAGTTACCTTGATTATAATTTTAAAAATCTTAGATTCAGAGATTGGAAGAATAGTCTATCATTGATTCGTATGACAAGTGGTTAAATATATATATTTTTATACATGTTAGGAGACTTAATATAGAAAAAATATACATCTTGTTATATTTGACAGAACAATATGTTTCCTTTAAATTTCTCAGGCAAAACAATATGTTTCCTTTAAATCTGTTATAAGCGTGAAATTTGAAATCAGAATTATTCTAATACCATCTTAATATCTCTCTCACTACACCAAAATTTTGAAATTATGGTAAGAATTGGGAGTTATAATCTCATTCTCCATCACATTCCCACATGCATTACCTTTTTCATCATTAATTCTACATGTTCCCTTCTCTCCTCCTATATATATACACAACCCCTCTACGTTCCTCTTCATCATCATCATCAACTTAATTTAAAAAAGAAGAAGAAGAAAGAATACAAAAAGAAAGATGATAGGATGGGGAGACATATACAAGGTGGTTCAAGCCATGGTGCCCCTCTACTTCGCCCTCTTCCTCGGCTACGGCTCCATCGGGTGGTGGCGGATCTTCACCCCGCAACAAGCCGACGCCATCAACCGCCTCGTCGCCTTCTTCGCCCTCCCCTTCTTCACCTTCCACTTCACCTTAACCATCAACCCCTTCACCATGAACTTTCGCTTTCTCGCCGCTGACTCCCTCTCCAAAATCCTCATCGTGGTCGTTCTCTTTCTCTACGCCAAGTTCTCCGGGAGTACTGATACTAGTAAGGATAGGTGTTGTTGGGCCATAACGGGGTTTTCTCTTTTGACGCTGACGAACTCGCTGGTGGTGGGGGCGCCGTTGTTGGACGCGATGTATGGGAAGTGGGCGGAGGAGCTGGTGGTGCAGACGTCGGTGGTGCAGGCGATTGTCTGGTTGACGTTGCTGCTTTTTGTTTTTGAGGTCAGGAAGGCGGCGGTCGAGGGGGAGGAGGTGGCGGGTGGAGGTGCCGAGAAGGAGGGGGTGGTGGTGTTGGCGGCGATGGAGGAGGGGAAAGATGTTGAGGAGGAGGAGGAGTTGAGGCCCTCCAGGCCCACGTTTTGGATGTTGATGAAGACTGTTTGGGTTAAGCTTGCGCTTAATCCTAATACTTATGCTAGCGTGCTTGGTGTTTCTTGGGCTCTCATTGCTAATAGGTAAGTGTATATGATTCCAAATCTCTCATACATCGACTTGCAAAGGCTTTACGTACAAAAACTGTCATAAACAGTATATGTTTAGGCTAAATTGCAGATAACCCCCTCATCTATATCTTCTGTATCAGATAACACCACCCGAGTCTATGCTTTCAATAGCAGATAACCCCCCTAAACTTAGTGTTCCCTGCAATTTATATATCTTTGTAAAAATAGTAATTCAGGGATGTTAACGTGTTGATAAATGAATGAGGGGAGTTAAGGTACAGACGAAGAGGGTTATCTGCAACTTACGCCTATTTGCATTAGACGATCATCATAACTTATCAACAGAAAGCAACGGATACAAATCCTATCAGAATATTCTCTATTTTCGAGCGTAAACGAATATTTGAAATTCCTAAAACTGTCTCAAGTAATCTATAAATGACACCAAACATCCAGTTTCATGTACAACTGCATGCTACATTATGCTAGACCAAAGGTTATTTGAATAAACTTTTAGATTTTACCTGATGGCATACATTAGAGAGTAGACTTCAGTTGACAGTTTTCATGACAAAAATTTGGTCAGGAGGAAAAATGAATTAAATTTTTTTTTAAACTCACGAAGTTTGATTATTTATTCGACGGCTTGAATTTTGTCAGGTGGCACTTCCCGATGCCGGTTATCATGGATAATTCGGTCTTAATCATGGCAAAATCAGGAACTGGAATGGCTATGTTTAGCATGGGTAAGATTACTAGCACCTTGTTACGCGATCTCGATTATCAAAATTAGCAAAGCGATCACTACTTTTTTACCGCTAACTATTGTTTAGTTGACAATTATAGTTTACCTTGAAGCGAAAGTCAATGCAAATGCATAGGATTATAATAAATATCAAACTTTGTAATGTATGGCAACCGACCACTAAATAATATGCAGTTTTCCTATTGACTACTCTAATACAATCTTTGTGCTAAAGTTTTGGTCTAACATTCCAATATGTGATATAGGGCTGTTTATGGCGCAACAGAAGAAGATAATCGCTTGTGGGCCTGGTTTAACGGCCATCGGCATGGTTTTGAGGTTCGTTGCCGGGCCTGCTGCAATGGCCATTGGGTCTATTGCTGTGGGCCTCCGTGGCGATGTTCTCCGAGTTGCAATTATACAGGTAACATAATTGTATAACCATTGATCTTGTCTTAAGAATCCCTCCCGAGTCTTGACTGGTGTGTCATTGAGAAGACGCGTAACCAGATAATTACAAGTTAAATCATTAATAGTTGATGGATTGAATGTGCATCACGTCAGTGATATTGATATGATGTATATCGAACATTCACCTACGATTTGACTATATTAATGATGCGAGTGATCAAGATTGAGATGTGCAACCCATGAGCAGACATGAAACTGGAGTGACACAATAGCTTCTGTTTAGCAAAATAATGATGACACTAACTCATCCTTGTCTTAACTATTTTTTTTTCCTTCTTTTGTTTTTAATTGTGCAGGCTGCAGTACCTCAATCCATTACCTCGTTTATATTTGCAAAGGAGTATCGTTTGCATGCTGATGTGCTTAGCACGGCGTAAGTAAATAGATACAATCTTACAAGTTTTCAGTTCATCAAATTACTTGTGCGCTCAACTCTAATATATACATTTTTTTTTCTCAATTTTTTGCAGGGTAATATTTGGGATGCTGGTCTCTTTACCGATACTCGTCGTATATTATATACTCTTAGAATTCATGCATTAATTGTAAAGGAAGGAAAACTAACCTCCTTGATCCCTTCTCTTTTCTCTTTTTCTTTCTTTTTGTATTTTTACTAATTCCACAAGGAATTTGTTGGCTGTCCTCCAATAGAAGAATTATACTGCAATGAGTTTTTGGTTATCTTACTTGGCGTTAGAAAAAAAATGTGGCATCAAGGACACCGTCTTTATCTCTCATGAAGATTAAGAAGATTAAGATGGAAATCTCTATTATTGCAAGGAAGCATATGAACAAAACAACGGGGAACACAAGTAGGGAATTTTAGAGAATTTATCCTCCCACTAATGCAATTGTTAACTCAACAAGTATCAAATGCGGCTAGTATTATTGGACCTCTGGCATAACCCTTTCGAATAGTAAATGGGTGTTAACATGAGATTCTTTTCCTCGAGTGGTGAGTGACAAGCGATACTTTACAATGTGTTTGGATGAAGGGTAGCCAAGAGTAAGGGAACGAAAGTTTACACTTAACTCCGCTTGGGAGTTTTTTTTTTTCAAAGAAGGTAATGGAGGGTAGGGGAAGTAAAATTATATTATATTTGCTCTCCCCTTCCCTACCTTTCCTTTCCCTATCTTTCCTTTCCCTATTTTATCTTACCTTTCCTTCCTCTAGTGAACTCCCAAACACAGAGTTAAATTAAATTCGAAACCATTTTACTTGAAAACAATATTTAGACTATGCTCACATACCAGATATACGTAAATAGAGACAGGTCAAAACTTAGGTAATAAATTGTAAAGACCTAGTATATGCATGCTGTAACATATCAAATTTGTATGGTTGCTTCTATGAACTAAGTCCAATATACTACAAATGGCGAAAATTAAGTTTGTGATGGCGGCATTTGGCTAAAATTAAACAATAGGGCTAGTATACTTTAGACAAAATACATATTCCAGCTGGGTCAATTACAAAGCACAAATCTAACTTGTTGTCCCAATTATGCAACTAATTCAACATTCAAACCCAATATCGTAATGGAAGAACCATGGGAATTTCTAGCTATTGAGTAAACATGACAAATTATCCAGTAGAATATTATATTGAGTCGCTCTTGAATAAAGATTACTATGTGCAATACCCAGTACAATATCATATTGCTAACTCGGTTCAAGTAGCACAATTGTGTATGTTGAACTAACATAGAATCATGCAACTTATGACATGATTTATTTATCTGCAAGATTCATATACCTTCAGTAAGTTGGAGTTTTTCACATTCTCCAATTGAAATGAAATAGGATCAGGTAACTACCAAAGTATATCTATTTGACTTTACCAATAATTCGTGCAATGATCTTTCCGAGCTCTTCTCCTGAATCCTCTTGCACATGATGACCCGCCTGCGATATTCCACAGAAGAACTTTAAGCTTACCATCAAACCGTATATTTTATTCTCATGAAATAGTTCAAGCACTTAATGAATACTTATATAGAAAATTTTATTTGAACCACATTCCATCTGCGTTACCTGCATGCAGTGGTGGATCCAGAAAAAATTTTCTTGAAGGGGCAGACGACAAGCATCTACTTCGAGGGAGGGAGGGAGGGAGATGCTAATGGGAAAGTGTAAGTATTGGTTTTTGGTTTGGGTTTTTGATAGGCTAACTTTAAATGGGCCAAGTCCATTTGAGCTCATTACTTGAAATAAAGACGGGCTTCTAACTTCAAACCGGCTAAATGCAAATGTGTTTAATTTGTGTTATGTAAGTTAAGAATGGCATTGGGGGTGCCAATTTTTAAAGGATTTTTTGGGGGAGCGCAGTTTTTGAAGGCTTTTAAATGGAAAATTTGAGAATGTTAGTGTACAGCTGTCCCCCTGACTACACATATAGATTATCCCCTACCTGCATGCATTTAGCGAAGTTCTATGTATGTAGCATGTCTGTTACCATTTAGCTGTTTCTAATGATTGTTAACCGTAACAAAAAAAAATGATTGTTAACCGTAACAAAAAAATGATTGTTAACCGTAAGTCCCATTTAAACCTGATTATGTGTATTTTAGCATCAATTTTAATTGCTAACTAATATATTGGCACCCAAAAATATTACCAGTAATAGTTAACTATTAAAAGCCTCAAAGTTTACAGAGAAAATCTTATGTGATGAGCTATTCAGAAAAACTATTCAACATTGCATATTATTGTTTCCTAATTGCTTATCAATGTTTACTGTTCTTCAACATATATTCAATTTTAAGGATCTAATGGTGCTACTTTGTGGAAACAAGTGTTGAAACAAGAGAGAGACCACCGCTAGTTAAAGTTGGTCTATTGAATTTCAAGAAATGTTTCTTAGCTAAGCATAAAATAGCAATACTTAAAAATAATGAGGTATTCATAAACAAATACTAGAACAAAGCACTTGATGGAGAAATAACAATCATTATAAGCATATGATAAAATGAGGGAGAGTGAGAGAGCAAACCATTGGCAATTCCACCAGTTTATGGTTTAAAGACTTGCAATAATCTTCAACACCGTCATAGCTCAACCATCGATCTCTTAGACCCCAGCATATTGTTGTGTCTATCTTCCAAGATTCGCTGGCTAATATTGTCCTCATGGATTCAACGTAAACCTATTAGAGATGATTCAAAAAGAGGTTAACTCGATTGTACACGCAAGTAAGAACCCTGGCATAAAAAATAGTTCAACCAAAGAATCTTACGAGAATAAAATGTGTGAAACAAGTGTATGGTATTAAAGTTTATCTGCAGTCTGCAGAGGAACTTTTGATAAACAAAGCTCTCTCTAGATACTAGCCAGTCTTAATCAATCGGAAGCAGTAAACTAAGCCTACTGGCCTAACAAATCCTCTGCAGGTCAATTCGCCTTGAACAAGGAAAACATTCAAAACCCTGGCTGTCTATTCCCAGGCAGAAATTCTAGTAACTATGTGTGGTTGATTATTCTCTTAATAATTTGAGTGAAAAGGTGGAAGTCATGGAGCACGAGTTTTTTCAATGATTTTCTTCAAGTCTCACTTCCATATAATTTGTTTTGTGATGGACATCCAAATAGAGCCAATAAGGACGAGCTATTTAGATCATGCTGATGTCTTTACAAACTCAATTATGAACTGAAGATAATTAAGAAGAAGAGTGTAAAACAAAGAGACAAGTAGATTGCTTTCTTATATATTTGATGCTAGAAACATAAAAGACAGTATGTCTCATACTATATCAAACACAATGGACAGTGTAAGTCCAACAATCAAAGAGATCAACAATCTCATACAGGGGTGCAACATACAATTGCATGACTGAGAGAAAAAATAGATCAAACATTAGTTTAGACCTCTTATTTGGTAACTGATTCAGTTACCAAATATGTCCAACTTTGTAAGCCAAACGAAACAATGTAATGGAAACGAGTTGTTTTAAAGATTGGTTCTTTGAAAAAGAAAAAATATGATAATGTCGACAGGTATAATAGGGATGGTGATGATACAAACGAAACTGCAGGGGAATGAAATGAACCTATTCAAGTAAACAACTAACAAAAGATACAATTGCATATTCTCATACGTAGATAAGCAACTTTTTTGCAAATTGCACTTCGATCAGATCAGGACAATTGGAATCTATATTTCCAGAAGATGAAATAGCAAATACTCAAATGAACTCCTCAAGTGAGATAGGTAGTGCAACACTCCAAGCAACATTAATCTGAACGATATTCCAAATAATGAAAAAAAAAATACAAAAATTAATCCATACGATATTAATGCTGGAATTCCAAAGAAACTTGTGATTAATGACTGTTAATGAATATATTATGGAAATCTATGATGTTATAGTTCTATTAGGAATAATATATTAGGATTATGTGGTTGAGAGATATTAGGGATGTGATTGAGAGAATATAGGAATATGCTAAGAATATGTTTAGGTAGCATATTCCTAATAATATGTAACATGTGTTTATTTGCTCTTAGTATAAATATAAGAGATCAACAGAGCTCTAGATAGAGTCTCTGGTTTCCCTCAGAATTAATTTCAACAATGACCAGTATACAGTAAGTCAGAACCTGTCCTAATGGGGGAAAAAAGGCTTCATCATTGAACTAAAAATGCCAGCATACATCAAGTGGTAATCATCCCTAATCCGAAAATGTTCATCGTTACGCTAATATAATGTCTTGGGATCATTGCATAAAAAATGTCAGCTGCACTTTCAGAAATAATACTGATGTCAAAAGTTAGAAGAATGAGATTCTGTGCTAATGACCGTGTACACGCTATTTTCAAACTCGGAAATTCCTCTGGATGCAGTGTTCGAAAGGATCTTTTGTAGTGTTGATTTACTGAATAAGAATTTAACAGATTGACTTTAATAGTATAAAGCTAAGACCTCTATGAGAAAAATAAATGCTTTGCGCGAGCAAATAGGTACAGTGAGTTTAGATTATGACATTAGCATATGTAGTTCCAAGATCAGCGTAGAAGCATACATCACCGAATGATTAACCATATTTCAATGACATGTCACATAATAGAACTAAACATAAATTCAGGTAAATATAGGCTGAAAATCACAAGTTTGAAAAAACAATAAAATACAAAGAAAAACGAGCAAAAGAAACAACAATTCATACAAAAGAGACTTCACCTTCAACTCCTTACTCATGGTTCTACTTATCGCATTTAATGCAAAACCAGAAGATCCAGATGTAAGATATGGTCTTCTATAAACCATTGCATCCTCCTCTTTCATTTTATATGGCCCGCAACTAGTCAAAGCCTTATCACTAGCTCTGAGAGGATCCTGCAAGTAGAAACAACCACAAGTACTTTTAAAAAAAAGGTCCTTTTCCCCCTTATGATTTGAAGTTTTGAACCTTAAGAAAGAATTACATGAGATGCAATTGAGGATGGCAAAGTCCTCTAACCTGGGAGAATATCTCACCCAACAAGAAGTTGCTGAATATGGACAAAGTTGATGGTAACTTGATGTGCTTTTCCATTAGCTTTTATTTGAGAAGAAACATATAAAATGATGTTTCAGTTTTTAGTACAAAATGAAAGAAACTTTCAGGGAGTCACACAAATAAAACTAAGAAACATAGATTTATGAAAGCATGTTATCCCAAGATATACAATATTTTCTGGAGAAAGATAAGATAGATGTTTGCAATTTTCTTACAGGGGGATTGATGAGTATAAGATTTTTCAGTTTTTCTTGGTGACAGCTGGCATATTTGACAACTATTGGAGCAAAATAGCCCTGCAAAACATTTGATTGTAAACAAATCTTTTTCTCCAAGGAAAATGCAATCACAAAGACATGTTGAAAGTTGTAGCAAAAAACCTGGACAACAAGTGAAAATTTATCTTGACCAAGTGCATCTATAAGTGACTCCAAAGATGAAACAAATTCTGTAACATGTAAGTGCCTCTATAAGTAGAAAGTATCAAGTTTTGGCAGAATATGCAAGAAGTATGTTTCTGAAACAGTTACCATCCAATGTATAGTCAAACCCATACTTTGGCTGAGGCTTCTCTGAAAATCCAAAACCTGGAAGCAGGAAAGGAGTTGATTTGTCAACATGATACATGCAGGAATGGAATTCTTCGGTATAAATTGGAAAGAAATTATAAATTATCTAAAAGCAAAAATTTGGGTTGATTAGATTTGAAGTTTTAGTTAAGATATTATATTTTATCTTTTTCAGTTAGGATAATGAAGTTGCAATTTTAGTTCCAATTTGGTTAGGATGTTTTAAGTTTTCTTTAGATGATATCTTTTAGGTATGGAGTTTATTTGATGTCATCCGTAATGCATTAGGTTTTTTTAATAAATAACCTGTAATCTCTATTTTGGAGGACAAAGATTGATTAATGAAAATTGGAGTTTTGGGAAACCACCCTTGCGTAAGCATGTGACTTGCTAGGTGTAAAGCCAAATTTATCTTTATTCTTTATTTATCATTGTTCTTTGTTTCTCTCCTCAAATTAATCCGCCTCCCATTTTAAAAAACACGAATTCACTGTTCAAGGGTTATTATTCACCCGAAACTGTTTGCAGACAGTGTTCATCAGTCACAGGTTATTGTTAACATGTTACTGTTCACGTGAAAATTCCTCTCCAACCTCAAACGATCAATGACAAATCTTTTCGGATCAGCGTCCTCTCAGTCCGTTCCTCATCATTAGCACTGTTCACCCTGTTACTGTTTCATCTTGGAGTTTTTTTGATGCCGTGCCGTTCCAATCAATTGGTATCCGAACAAGTTTAGCGGTCCACGATAATCATGGGTAAATATCCACTTCCTCCATCACAACAACTTGAATTTAATCCTTTGAAATTTGGCAATGTGTCTTATTTTTATGGATTTGATGGATATGAAGAAAGATATTATTTTGAGCTATGGATGCAAGACTTAGAAGATTTATTTACTATTTATGATTTGTCGGATTGGGAGATGTATATATATGCTAAGTGTAGGTTAAAAGGAGAAGCTGAGAATTGGTGGTTTCACAATTATTCTAGTCATCAGTCATATATACGTTCATGGACACCAATGAAGTCTCTGCTTGAAAGGAGATATTCTAGTTACAACTAGAACTAGAAAACATTACTATTTTTCTTCAAAGCCCAAGACATAAGCGTCCTAGACCTGGTCAAATGTGGATCTACAATATGAACCCAAGTCAAATTCAGAGTCAAGATCGGAGCCACACCAAAATCGGAAGTGGAATCTAAACCAATTTTGGAGCTAGAACCATATCATGAAGCCAATCCAGTGCCCAAATCTGACCAAGATTTAGAAGAACAAGAAAATCAGAAGATAGATTCAACGCACGAACTTGAACTCGAGCTTGAACCAAAGACTGGGCACAAGGTTGACCCAGAGGCCAAGCTTGAATCAAACCCAAAGCCTGAGTCCAAAGTTGAAGTGCAGTTCAAGATACGTCTAATCTATAGTAATTCGATAATAGTGTTTGTCATCCCAAATCCTCCGCCACCTACACGTTATCGAATTATGCAAATAATTTTAAAGATCCTGCAGTGCATACAACAATATTACCCACTCATTGAAGGAAATTTTAAGCTCTCCCTTTATAAAACTCGAGGTCGAGTTTTCTCTAACAATGGGAGATTTGATGCAGGACAAATTAAGATTGAGTTGATTTTATTTGGCACTTTAGTTCGGATTTTATTTAGGAGATTTTATTTTAATTGATAGAGATTGAGTTTATCTTTTTAGATGTTTTTGATAGATATTTGGTTAGGATAATATTTTCAGTTTTATTAGATAAAATTTTGGTGATTTGATGTTATCTTTAGTGTTAAGTTTATTATATAGATAAGTTGTATCCTCCATGAGGAAAGGACATGCATTAATTAATGAAAATTTGTGAGTTTGAGAAATCTCTCTTTAAAGCATGAGTTGGTAGGCGTTAAGCCATCTTTTGAGTTAGATGTTGTCTACCCTTAATTATCCAGTTGTTTTATCTTTCTTTAGTTTGATTTTTATTAAATAAAAAATTGTTCATCCGAGATTCCTATTCACATGAACTTACTGCTCATTTGGGCTACTGTTCATCTTGATGTTTTTCTTGACTATTGCCGTTCCCTGTCAATCTTTTTCTACTACTATGATGCAGTCTTTTCACTAGTATCTTGACAGCTCTTCCATCTAAACAGAAGCCCACCTCCTTCAAAATGCTCAAATATTATACCCATTTTTTCAGACCTCTTCAAAACATTCATTCCTCATCTTGTCAACATTTCAAATTTAGTCCATCTTTGCACCTTATTCGCTCGTCATGTTCATTGATGTTTACAAAGTTTTCAATAGCCAAGCTTTAAACTCATTCATAACACCTAAGAAATAATGGCCAACTCCATTCACCAAGCTCTAGTGCTTACAAGTGTCCCTCATAACCTTTAAAGCAGTAATTTAATACAAGATAGCAGTAAGATTGTCAAATCAAATCCCTTGCCCATAAATTTTGTTCAAGGCCTACCTACCTTTCCGCTGAAAATGTACATGTTTCATTTATCTTTTCGCTACCAACTTTCCTAAACTTGTACACTATCAACATAGTTCTAGTTTTCTACTTAATCTAATTGTTAGCATGGTCAGTTAAACACCAAATATCTTTTTTCTACTACCAACTTCCCTAAACTTGTACGCCATCAACATAGTTCTAGTGTCCTACTTAATCTAATTGTTAACATGGCCAGTGTAACACTAAATATCTGCAAACATATGATTTTGAACTATCCAATTATATGTTAGTAGACAGTTTGAGCTATGAAATCTACTTAGTTCCTTTCTTGACCTCTCCCCACGTCCCCCCAAAACCACCCACCTACCCCCACACCCACATCCACACCCGCCCACACATCCCAAAAGCTAGCACATATACGGGTGCGGACAAGAACATAGACACGGGACACAACAAATTTGTAAAATATAGGATACGGGGACACATCCATATATATATATATATATATATATATATATATATATATATATATATATATATATATATATATATATATATATATATATATAGAATGATGGGTATGAGGTGGCTCATTTTGCTAAATGAGCTACCAAAAGATAGAGTGGTGAAGTCCACACATTTTGATGTGACTAGCAAGGTGGGCCTCACCACATGACTATCTCTTAGTAGCTCATTTCACAAAATATCTTTGCCACCTTATACACATTATATATATATATATATATATATATATATATATATATATATATATATATATATATATATATATATATATATATATATATATATATATATATATATATATATATATATAGAGCAAGGCTCCTATAAACTTAAGTTGATAGGGAGGAGTGTCCAACTTTTATATCCATTGATTTTGCCTTGGGATTTGTGAAATCAAGATATGCACAAATCTCAAAGGTGGGCTTTATATCTTTCACGGATCCCAAGGCAACATCAATGGATAGAAAAGTTGGTGGATGACTATTCCCTATCAACTTAAGTCTATATATATATATTTATATATATATATATATATATATATATATATATATATATATATATATATATATATATATATATATATATATATCATACTCCTTTAAAAGCACGAGTTCGAGAAAATCTTGTCATGGCCAATATTACCCTTGATCCCTTTGGATATTACATTGTTATCCTATTTTAATTAATATATTTAATGAGTCATCAATCTACAAATTAACTATCTATCAATTAGCCGTGACCCTCAGGTAGCACAATAACTAAAGAGATTTAGGATGCGCTTATTCAAAACTAGGTAGTAGGATAAACCAGTAATTAAAGAAATTTATCTTTAAATTACTTTTGAATATAAAGCAACGTAGGCAAGTGTTCGGCAGCTCTCCATCTTTGATGGCTAAATTACATAAAAAATCCTCTTGAAATTCCTTTTGCATGTAACCCCTATTCATAATAATAAACCTCAATTACAATCTTCTCAAACTAATTATCTCAATCATGTCTTTGCGACCCTACTCTCTATTATAACTGGTTTATCCAAAAGTAATTTTAAAACATTTGGTATATGGTTTATAATTATAATTATTACTTGAAAATACGTCCACATAGGTTATAATTACTATAAATTATAGTTATTACTTATATAACTATATAATTATGTATCCTATTATTTATGAGTCTAAGTTAAAACATCTCAGATATGGGTTTTCTTATTACACCTTAATAGATTTGAGGGTTCAATTTACAAATATAAAGAGTTTGGGGTTTGTAGTATAGAATTAACAAAGATTTGGAGTATAATATGACAAAACCCTTTTAAATATTTTTATACAAGTCCCTTAAAATTATACAAAAAGAAAAATAGATTTGTAAAATAATATACACTCAAAAAATATTCGCAAGAATGGCCCGACAATCTGGATTCTTTACATAGATAATACCACCAATTTCTATTGACAATTTTTGTTTTAATGATTTTGAGTTAATTGCAAATAAACCCCCTATAGTATCAACCAATTGTGAATAGACTCCATATAGTTCTATTTGTGTGAATAGACCCCGTGCACTATTGGCCCAAATTAAAATACGCACCTTTAGTGAACTTTTTCAACTTTTTTAAAGGTAAAAAAATTAGCAATTTGCGTGGGTGGTGGGTGGGTTTATCCTCACCAATAAAACTGTAAGGGGTTTATCTGACTCCTCAAAACCTTTATAATGATTTCAAGAGTAAAAAAAACCCAGGGGGTCTATTCACACAAATAGACCTATGAGGTGTCCATTCGCAGTTGGGTGATACTACAGGGCATCTATGCAGGTAACCCATTTAAATAATATAAACTTATGAAACTGGATCATCATATCTGACAAGACACAAGCATTGTTTGTGCAATCCACGAAGCAAGAAATAATATTTTTATCTATGAAACTATTGGTAATTATGTTACTATTTCCAAGTTATATGTAACTTTAACTTCAGAGGATGTCATTTGTCAAAAAAACACCTTTAGAAGATGTCTATAAAAAAACTAAAATCCGTGATATTTGACCACGTGCCACACACGTATGTCCCAACTAGTATATATATATATATATATATATATATATATATAGAGAGAGAGAGAGAGATGAGCTCCTATCAACTTAAGTGGATAGGAGCTCTTGTCCACCAAACTTTTTATCCACTCATCTTGTGTTTAGATTTGTGCCATCAAGAGATGCACAAATCTCAAAAGACTCTTCATATCTTTCATGGATCCCAAGGCAACATCAATGGATAAAAAAGTTGGTGGATGACTATTTCCTATCCACTTAAGTTTATAGGAGCTTTCCACTATATATATATATATATATATATATATATATATATATATATATATATATATATATATATATAGAGAGAGAGAATAATGGGTATGCTTGGTATCAAGCACAAAATTGGTACTTGGTAGTGAGGTGGCTCATTCTTATCCACTTATTTAAAGGGAGGGGGGGACCACATTCACATGAGTGTACATGAGTTGAATAATTGAATGAGTGGATGAGAATTGGCCACCTCACTACCAAACACCAAATTTGGCTTGGTACCAAGCATGCCCATTATTCTCATATATATATATATATATATATATATATATATATATATATATATATATATATATATATAGTAAGGCTCTATGAACTTAAGTTCATAATGAATAGTAGTGCACCAACTTTTCTAACCACTCATCTTGCTTTGGGATCCGTGAAAGATATAAAGCCCACTTTGAGATTTGTGCATCACAAATCTCAAGACAAGATGAGTGGATTAAAAGTTGGTGCACCACTATTCATTATGAACTTAAGTTCATAGGAGCCTTACTCTCTCTCTCTCTCTCTCTCTCTCTATATATATATATATATATATATATATATATATATATATATATATATATATATATATATATGAAAAATAAAGAAAAAGTTCATAAATTGCATATGCTAAAGATTGAGGAAAGCTTAATGATAATATATACATGACCATACCAAGCCAATCAAAAGCAATAGTGTGATAATCTTCACAAAGAACAGGAAGGACTTTGCGAAATGAATATGCCTGTTACCAAAGATCCAAAAGGAAAAATAGTTCAGTAGGCAGATTTTACTTCCTATCAGATTGAGAACGTAAGATAACATAAGAAATATGTAATAAACAGCTTTATGTTAGTACCATATTTAGATAAATGCATTAATTGCAACCTCAGAAAAGTAAGCATATAGCCACTGGAATTGGAAATGATAGTACCTAGCACAATAGGATGCTGGTATTGTTAGATGGTGCTGGGAAACGTTCACGACTAGCAAAAAAATCCTTCACAAGGCAATTGCATCTGCTTATCATGGCATATTTAATAGATTGTGACACCTATACACTGTATGACATATCTATTAGAGAAATGTCATGTAAGGAAATCAAGCATTTTCACCATGATGCAGAAATATTGCTCCCATCTTGCCATAAAGCACCACGTTGTAGTGGATGTTAAAATTCATGCTGACTATACAATAAGAATCTAAGATATGAATGTGATTTGCATTCTAATGCATTCAGGAAGATCTTCAGTTATATTTAGGATCAACCTGGACCCACCAGATTGGACTTCTTTTTAATACACTTCACACCCATGTTAAAACACAAAACGACCTGATTTGCTGAATCATATTGGGTGACTGAGTAGCCAATTTAAACTCCTTACAAAAACATTGTTCTTTATCAACTTAGTCTGATCATCCTTATTCTCTAGGTGACCTGCAGAATCTGTTCTAAACCCTATAAGAGAAAATGCATAAATATAGTAAGAATCTATCTCTACTTGTCAAAATGACTAATTTAAAATTTGTCTGAAATGGACCTGAATTCAGCACACTTGGGGATGGGCTCTATGTAACTCCAATATGCGGAAAAAGAAGCAATATAAAACGTGTGCACACCATTAATGTCTTATATAAGAGCCCACTTGGAATCACCCCAAACAAAGCACTGTTAATGATTCATGAAATCAAGACATAGGGATAGCATCATGTTGACCTTACCAGACTATTTCTCCTTTACATACAGTGTACTATTAACCAGCATCATGTAACATGACATTGGTAGCTTGATTCTATGATATTGGTAGTATCTAGTTGATCCCTTCTGAAAAAATATTGAAAGGCAAAACAGAAATGATACATGCTTCTCACAGATAAACAGTATCCATAACAACAAAGATATAAGCCATTTGCTAGTTTCTGAAACAAATGCTAAAACCATTCAGATTTCTACTATATAGGAGGCTCTCATAAGTTCAATAATGATCCTTACCTGAGATGGTAAACCATGAATTAATATGACCGAATGATTAGAGGAGTTTCCAGATTCAACGCAAAACCATCTACAGCCACAAGCATAACATTTGTATGAGGTATTCTAGCAACGCATGAAAGGTACCATAACCTTATTCTAACATGGGAACCGGGACCTATGGCATGTAGGTTTCCTGATTACAACTCCAAACTAGCTGATAGTCTGCTTACCACTCAGAACGCTGATTCACCTGAAAACATCATCTGTGGATTGCGAGCCAGCTCCCATGGTAAGACCAAAAATTGGATCCTTTGCCCTCCCTTTGCCGCCATAGACAGGATGAGCTTTTATCTAGTATAATAAGAAAGTTAATAATGCTAAAATAAGATTTGAAACTAGATTCTTTAAGAAGCAAGCAAATATCAGCAGGACAATAGTTGATAAGATACAAGAGCATGCATGAGGATATACAAGAAATATAAATATAAACACAATTAGAGCCGTAGATTTCTGCTAACAGATTTGATCTCATTATTTTCTATGGAAGAACAATTTAAACCAATAACACTCACAAATCTTGCAACTCCCCAGCCTTGTACAACCTTCTATATCTTCAGAACCTTTAGATAGCACACCTCACTTCTACCAGGTTGTTACAATAAGTTGGCAACTCCCTTAAATCCCACTTCAACTTAATTGGTGAAGAATGTTAAAAAATAGCAGAAAGAAGAAAAAAAATCTCTTCCTTATGTTTCATGCATAGTAGCAAAATTGTCCCTTATGACATATAGATGTTCACCTACTGCATACTAATATACTATGTTTCAATAACTAAATTTTAAATCAATTGATCATTCTAATCTACCTGAGGTAAAAAAAACATATGTTTTTCCAGGTGAGAACCTCTTTCTCCCAAAATTTTGCCACATATTATTGATTTTTCGCAATATTAATGTTTTCTAAAATTAAATTTCTTTGGAGAAAAGATGTACGATTGGCATACTCTTCTTGGACTTTGATATTTGACTAGTGGATTCTATTTAAGCCTCTAGAACTAATAAGTTAACATCTTATTATAATTTCATCATGATCAATCGCTTAAATACATTGAAATAAAACCCTAATAAGTTATGTTCTTTCAAGTAATTATTTATTCTTCAGTAATAGCGTGGATTAACGACGTAGCGCAATACCATTTTCCCTTTAGCAAACCACTCATCGGATGGACTCTTCCCATCAGAATACTTCCCTGTTCCAATTTCAAAATTTTCATCACCTAAAACCTCTTAATTTACAGCAAAAAACAAAGAAGCAGACCGAACCTCCACTGAAGGAGAATCCATCCCCGATCGAAACCGGTGCATCGATCAAATACTCCTGCAAACTCCAATCCATGAGTAAAACAACCAGTTTTCTCTCCAACTCGATCGATTAGGGTTTAGGGTTTACCTCTTCGCCGTCGACGCTCGATCGGCACTTGAACCTGAACCTCTGTCGCCGGGACCGGCGGCCGGCGGCCAATCGGGAAGGGGAGAAGGCGGTCGAGATGCTAACCTGCGCCGACATCGAGAGGGAATGGATTTGGGTCTGGAGTAGGGTTTCATGGCTGAGGTTAGGGTTAGGGTTTGTTTTTGTTTTCTCGATTGAAAGCAGGATAGGGTTTCTTTGGTTCTCGCTCGTCTCGGATTTTTGAACGCTCGAAAAGAGACGTTTTTTTCTCCCGGGAATTAGTTTGTTTTATTTTTGGGTAAACTACACTAAACCCCCAAGAACTTCAGCGTTTTGTGGTAGACCTCTAAAAACTTCTAAAATCGCACTAAACCTCCAATAACTATTGGAATTGTAGAAAATCCCCTAATAATTTACCACATTTTGCAGATACCCCCTTGATGGCGTTAATATATCCACATTTAAGATATAAAATATAGTGCAAAAGCAAAATGTGGACTTAACCTGTCATGGGAGTTATTTGGAAAATGCGAAAACTTATTGAGAGTTCCTACAATTCTAATAGTTATTAGGGGTTTAGTGTGATTTTAGAAGTTTTTGGGGGATTATTGAAAAATGCTAAAAGCTCTTGAGGGTTTAGTGCAGTTTACTTTTTATTTTATTATTTTTTTATAACCCAACACGGAATCGGACCTAAAATCGTGGGAGTCATATTAAAACCTTTTAACCATTCAAATCACCTGCTGTGAGTAATTTACCTTTTATTTTATTTTCATATCAGGAAATTTGGATGGGATGTGAGTTAATCCTAGAATCCAAATTATTTTTCTAGTTGGAAAAAACACCTAATGAAATAAATATCTACATGTAATTATATCTTAAGATAAATAATCTCAATGAATGAGTTAGCTATGAATAATATCAACTACTATATTATAATATAAATAAATGTATTCCTAATTTTCTTTTTGAAGTAGCTATTCGAATGTTTGGGAAAATTCAAACCAAAATTTAATTTAATCCGAGATTTGAATCTGCTTAATGGTTAACATAGATTCAAAATTGGAAAATGACAAGTGTAGTACAAGAGTTGTACTATTTTTGCACTCCTAGACACAAAGAAGTGGGATCCATTGCAACTCATAATTTTTTTTTTGACATTTTACGAAAAAGGTCCCACTTTTTTGTGTGTAGGAGTACAATAGTAGTATAACTCTTGTGTATAGTTATCACTACTCTTCAAAATTTGGGATGAACTTTTCTAGGTAATGAACATGAAAACTAAGTAAGAACGTAAAATCGCTACATAATTTTTTTCTTATCATCAACAAACATAGCATATAGGTATTTGTCCACAATAACTACAACTCTTCATACTCCTTCAGAGCACGCCTTTGAACATGTCGGTCACCTCAAACTTGTTCTCGATTTGTAGCGAAAGTGCTCTGCAAAATGTCAAGAGGTTCTTCAAACCATACTTGATACTCCTCAAAATCAATAGCCTTTCTAGCAAGAACATGAGCTGCTTTATTCCCTGTTGGACAAACCATGTTGAACTGATGGTACTCAAATGCATCACAGAGACATTAGACATCCTTAACAATATGCCCCAAAGCGGAGTATACATTATCCATTCCTCACATAATGAGATGACCTTTTCAGCATCACCTTCGAATTGAGCCTTCTGAAAGCCAGTCTTCAACTCAAATTGAACTGCCTCTTTCATGGGTCTGAATTCTGCAAACTCTGCATCACCGTGCACACATACCAAGACCTGCAAAGAAATAACTGTGGTGATCTCAAATCACAATGCCTACTCTGATGGCATGCTGATTATCAAAGACTGTCCAATCGACATTGACCTTAATGTTGTTTGATCTATGAGGGATCCATTGTGTAGGTACTGGCTTTATAGGTGGCTGTGGCTGTGCCTCTTGAGCAACAAGATACTCATATCAATAGTCTGTTGCCCTACGGTATAAATCTTCTGCCCCTCTCCATTTCCCTTGATGTTTAACCTCATTTCTATTTCTCCATAAGAGCCAACATATCACAATAATCAAATCGATCTCAGTGCTTTCCTCCACCTGCAAAAGGGTACACCAACAATCTCTCACACTACTCCCTTCTCTCCACTGCAGTGATGAGGGTATGTGTGCAATTGCCAAAGCCTATTGTGCGAACGGGCATTACCGATAGAACATGATATATAGATTCTCCCTCTGCTTTGTGTAGGCATCAAAAATTGCTGAAAAACCTCAAATATGACTAAATTATGAGAAGATCGAAGGATAACGTTGTCGAAATCTCAAGAAGTCAACACATGGGGAGATTGTGTCTCTCACAGTCGCGAGACACTTGTTTGTGTCTCGCCACGGCGAGACACCTTGATGTCTCATTAGCGAAGATGCTTGTGTGCCTACGCCGCGGCGAGACACCTTGATGTGTCTCGCTATAGACGAGGCATTTACTTGTGTTTCGCCAAAGGCGACACCCGTAATACTTGGAACGAGCTCTTGAAGGGTCTAAATCAATGCCGATGGGGCCACTTGACTCTATCAATGCGAGAGACGCTCGTGATACTCTAATGGGCGGTTACACGCCGAAGATACCGCCAGGCGTGATTCTAGGGCATTTAATCGTGCCTAAAAGCGGGAAAACCGTTACGGCAGGCGGAGGGCGACATTGCCTCGCCGATTAGCGGCGGCCATCTGCCTCGGCGCGCGGCGAAGCGGATCTGTCTCGCCCGGCCGGCGGCGGCTGTATGGCGGCTCGACGCAGCGCTAACTGCAAATGTGGAGCACTTGTGACCCTTGTGTTTCTTCGAGGGCACGCTTCCAAAGGCTATAAATACCTTCCTACATCCACTTGGTGGGTCGGCTATCGAAGGGGCAATCAATCCAAGCTTGGAGTTCAAGAACACGATCCACACGGAGATTCCTCGAGTTTAAGCCTTGACTTATTCTTGAGAAGAGTAGATATCTTACCTTGCTAAGATATTTCTTTGAAGTTCTTGTTTCCTTTGCGAAGCATCAACTAAAACCCCGTCGATTCGACGATCATTTCGGTGGTCCACGGATTACGCGTCCCCGCAGGCAAAGTCCGCAGCAGATCTACACTTGTAGCGTCTTTTGTTCGAGTTTGTGAGAGTTATTAAATTTCTTTGTGGCGAGAACCAAAAGTGTAATTTTCTTAAGTTTTGTAATGGAAGCGACAAAGAAATCAACTTTCGACCCAAACACGATGGCGACCACGATGGGAGCCAGCGGTCTCGAGCCGAGATCGTTGTGTCGCTGACCTTGCGGCGATCAAGCCGACCTCATGGTCGATGGATCGGACTATTTCTTCGATCAAGCCAAGTTGAAGAATATCTCTCCTCTTCTTCATCGAACTCCCCTCGCCCCAAGCACGGAGGATTTCATCTCCTAAGAGGGAGGTTCGTTACGTTGTGATCTTAGCGATTCTCGTTAAGCTTGCGGCGGCGATTTCCCCTCTCAACATCCCGGTGGATCTCAAAGCCGTAAGCTCTGTTCAAACAAACTCCTTTCAGAAGAAGGAGTCACACAACAAGATCTCAATCGCTCGCGGCGAAGGGCTCGTCGAGCGGCGTCGAAGTTGGCCCGTCAGTTTGCCAAGGCCATGGAGTCAACAGACGGAGTTCATTACAACATGAACTCACGTGATCAGAGGCGTCAACAAACTTTAGCGCCTCAATTTCAATCCGCCAACACTCCTCCTAACGAAGAATGGGTTCTCGTCAAAAGGACCCGATTGACAAAGGAAGGCCTTAAAGCGCCCGTTACGCGCGTTGCACCGTGCCGCGTCTTGTTCGCAGAGGGCACAAGAGTCGAAATCAACCGTGGAATCGACTCAAAATCACAAAGTTTGGGTCGAAGTCGATATCAAAATCGGCCCGGACATCTTCTGCGGCCGAGGCGGCTCGAGTGCCTTCGGCGTTAGCGAGACGACTAAACTCCTCCCAGCAATGGCGGTGTAAGCATCTCGCCAGGAACAGTATGAGCCTGCATGCAACAGCGATGTAAGCTGTCCTCGCCGGAAACCACGAGCTGCCTCATGCCAACAAAGCGATCCTTCATGCCTTTGCAAAACAAGACATTCGAAGTGTCGCTTGGATTATTTTGTTCGACGCTCTCAAACAAAGACGTGTCCTCCAGTCAAGGACAACGTTACATTTGGGGGTGGAAATGTTATTTGCAATAATCCACATCAACCGTGTAATCAGGCTGGGGGTGGCAACACACGAAAGAGGACGATCGACGAAATAGATTGTTCATGCTCGTGTGTACAATTGATTAAGACGCTGTTATCAGGATGTGCCTGTTCTGAGTCGAACGCTCATCCACAAAGAGCTTCAGTATTCGAATGGCTTTCCACGTCGACAGCGGAAGATCTCAAGCCGATCAAGGCGACATTGAAGAAGAAAGAGATCATCCATCCAATTTGATGAGTTTCCCGAAGTGACTATCAACATGGTGAACAAAGGGAAAGGACCGGCGACAGATGCAGATCCTGACTTCACTCCTGGAGGAAAGATCGGGTCTCAGATTTCTCAGAGAATGTCTCAATTACAATTGCGAGCTACTCAACGTATCGATTATAGAAGGATGCATGAAGGAGAGTCGTCGATGTGAAGCCGACATCAATTCGGCGATAGCTTCCGATGACACAATATCAAGTGTTGGTCGCCATCCCAGAGAAGCTTTTGCAATTACTCCCGATGTCCTGGCTCAAATGTTACAAGAAGCCTTAGCCAAGCAAAGAGAAGAGCTTAAGGCCGAAATGAGAACAGAGATGGAGCTAGCCATGCAACAGATGAGAGAGTTGCAAACCCATACGGTTGCACAACCTGGGTCCAGTCAACAGCCTGGATCTAGTCAACAAGGTGGAGCTATCAATCATGATGTCGAAGACAGTGATTCGGAGGTAGATGAACACATACCGGATCAACCGCCAATTTAAAAGTCGCATCGGTGCTCAAGGTGGAAATGTTCCAATTCCTCCTATTGGAAGTAATCCAAAACAAGGGGAGGATGATGGCGAAAAGATGAAAGAGCTAGAAGTTAAAATCAATGCTTTGATGTCCGCACAGGAAGTCAAGAAAACTGGCATCCCGTGTCCGTATCCTAGAGAGTGGGATTCAATTCCTTACCCGCCAAAATTCAGTTTGATTAATTTCACACCTTTTGACGGGAGAGGGTCACCTACACAGCACTTGATCTATTTCAAGTCTCATTTGGGGGTGATCTCGGGAAATGAGCCCTTGATGGTTCGGTCATTAAATCGGTACCCTTATTTGGCCTGCCGATTGGTATCGAAGACTCAAGGCCGGTAGCATCAACTGTTGGAATGATATGGAAAGCTTGTTCCTCAGCAACTTCTTCGATGACGATACCGAAGTCTCGATTGGAACCCTCTTGGATGAAAAGCAGAAGAGTGGAGAGACGATTGATTGTTTCGTTAAGCGCTTCCGCATTAAGGCCATAAACTGCAAAGATCCAATCACCGAAAAGTTTATATTGAAGACTTGCCACAACAATCTTTCTATAGAATTGTTGGAAGTCATGGGGGTCGTCCCACCAACTACATGGCAAGATCTGAAAATACGAGGAGAACAAGCCGAACGTTTCCTCAAAAGGAAAAAGTGAAGAGGCGAAATGACTACCATCCTCGTATAAATTTTTCCTCTCGTAATAGAGGAAAGGCATCTGTGGATCGCTGTTAATCAAACGCCGCAACAACGATCGCGCCAAAAGCTTCTAAATTCCATGAGACATACTCTTCGAGACGAAGAAGTTCGATTATCTTCAAACACCTCCTTGATAACAACAAAATCAAGTTGCCTCCGATTATAAATCGAGGAGGTCGACAAGACTTCGGACCCTAAATCAGTAGGCACTATGAGGATCCTCCATCCTACTAAGGATTGCTTAGCTTTCAAGGCCATCATCCAAGCCTTGTTACGCCTTAACGCCAAATAAGCCGAATGAGAAAACACTCCGCCATTGTATACGAGTATAAACCGCCCCTTCCTCCAATGAGTACAAGAGGTTAAACCGCTCTTCCTTCTTACTCCAATAAGAATATGAGTATAAACCGCCCCTTCCTCCAATGAGTACAAGAGGTTAAATCGCTCCTCCTTTACACTGGCTGTATACGAGTATAAACCGCTCCTCCTTTACACTGGCTGTATACGAGTATAAACTGCTCCCTTTCCTCCGATGAGTACAAGAGGTTAAACTGCTCTTCCTTCTTACTCCAATAAGAATATGAGTATAAACTATTCTAAATAAATGCAGCCCAGTTTTGCAAAGAAAGCTGGGGGTGGATAATCCATGAACGAGAGGTCCACTTTCAGGTTGAGCGATCAAACCTTCCTACAGTTAGGATCGTCTCCAAATTTCTATCATGGTCAAACCTTCCTATAGTTAGGACCATGGTCAAGATCCCCTTTCGATTCCTTCCATGAACGAGAGGTCCACTTCCAGATTGAGCGATCAAACCTTCCGACAGTTAGGATTGTCTCAAAATTTCTATCCTGGTCAAACCTTCCTACAGTTAGGACCATGGCTAAAATCCCCTCTCGATTCCTTCCATGAACGAGAGGTCCACTTCTAGATTGAGCGATCAAACCTTCCGACAGTAAGGATCGTTTCCAAATTTCTATCATGGTCAAACCTTCCTATAGTTAGGACCATGGTCAAAATCCCCTCTCGATTCCTTCCATGAACGAGAGGTCCATTTCCAGATTGAGCAATCAAACCTTCCGACAGTTAGGATTGTTCCAAAATTCCTATCCTGGTCAAACCTTCTTACAGTTAGGACCATGGTCAAAATCCCCTCTCGATTCCTTTTATGAATGAGAGGTCCACTCCAGTAACGGGTTTGTCTTTGCCCCAAGAGAAGACACAACGGGTTCGTTTTCGCCCCAAGAGAAGACACAATTTCAAGAGCCTACGTATTCAATATCGTAGCATAGATGTCATTACCTAATGACACCTAAACTATGCATTTATGCATAGGGATGTTATCTCTGTCCCTTACCAGAGATAAGTCTGCATCTAACACATGCTGCCGGGTAGTCAATTCCCGTGATAATTGATCAAGCCTACGTATTCAATATCGTAGCATAGATGTCATTACCTAATGACACCTAAACTATGCCTTCATGCATAGGGATGTTATCTCTGTCCCTTACCAGAAATAAGTCTGCATCTAACACATGCCACGGTAGGTCAAAAAAATTACCATCGAAGACGCCAATATCCGCGAAACACTATCAATGAAGGTTACAAGCTGACGACTTTCACGACGATGAAGGAGAATCAGAAGCTAATGTCTCCAGAGTACAGGGATTACAAGTTGGCAATCCTTGTGAAAAGAGATCATAAGTATTGATCTCTTCAAAGCAAAACGCTGACTCATCCCGCGTTTCAATTCAAAACGCGGAGCACATGGCCCGCTTCAACCCAAAACGCGAGCACATGGCCCGCTTCAACCCAAAACGCGAGCACATGGCCCGCTTCAACCCAAAACGCGAGCACATGGCCCGCTTCAACCCAAAACGCGGAGCACATGGCCCGCTTCAACCCAAAACGCGGAGCACATGGCCCGCTTCAACCCAAAACGCGGAGCACATGGCCCGCTTCAACCCAAAACGCGGAGCACATGGCCCGCTTCAACCCAAAACGCGGAGCACATGGCCCGCTTCAACCCAAAACGCGGAGCACATGGCCCGCTTCAACCCAAAACGCGGAGCACATGGCCCGCTTCAACCCAAAACGCGGAGCACATGGCCCGCTTCAACCCAAAACGCGGAGCACATGGCCCGCTTCAACCCAAAACGCGGAGCACATGGCCCGCTTCAACCCAAAACGCGGAGCACATGGCCCGCTTCAACCCAAAACGCGGAGCACATGGCCCGCTTCAACCCAAAACGCGGAGCACATGGCCCGCTTCAACCCAAAACGCGGAGCACATGGCCCGCTTCAACCCAAAACGCGGAGCACATGGCCCGCTTCAACCCAAAACGCGGAGCACATGGCCCGCTTCAACCCAAAACGCGGAGCACATGGCCCGCTTCAACCCAAAACGCGGAGCACATGGCCCGCTTCAACCCAAAACGCGGAGCACATGGCCCGCTTCAACCCAAAACGCGGAGCACATGGCCCGCTTCAACCCAAAACGCGGAGCACATGGCCCGCTTCAACCCAAAACGCGGAGCACATGGCCCGCTTCAACCCAAAACGCGGAGCACATGGCCCGCTTCAACCCAAAACGCGGAGCACATGGCCCGCTTCAACCCAAAACGCGGAGCACATGGCCCGCTTCAACCCAAAACGCGGAGCACATGGCCCGCTTCAACCCAAAACGCGGAGCACATGGCCCGCTTCAACCCAAAACGCGGAGCACATGGCCCGCTTCAACCCAAAACGCGGAGCACATGGCCCGCTTCAACCCAAAACGCGGAGCACATGGCCCGCTTCAACCCAAAACGCGGAGCACATGGCCCGCTTCAACCCAAAACGCGGAGCACATGGCCCGCTTCAACCCAAAACGCGGAGCACATGGCCCGCTTCAACCCAAAACGCGGAGCACATGGCCCGCTTCAACCCAAAACGCGGAGCACATGGCCCGCTTCAACCCAAAACGCGGAGCACATGGCCCGCTTCAACCCAAAACGCGGAGCACATGGCCCGCTTCAACCCAAAACGCGGAGCACATGGCCCGCTTCAACCCAAAACGCGGAGCACATGGCCCGCTTCAACCCAAAACGCGGAGCACATGGCCCGCTTCAACCCAAAACGCGGAGCACATGGCCCGCTTCAACCCAAAACGCGGAGCACATGGCCCGCTTCAACCCAAAACGCGGAGCACATGGCCCGCTTCAACCCAAAACGCGGAGCACATGGCCCGCTTCAACCCAAAACGCGGAGCACATGGCCCGCTTCAACCCAAAACGCGGAGCACATGGCCCGCTTCAACCCAAAACGCGGAGCACATGGCCCGCTTCAACCCAAAACGCGGAGCACATGGCCCGCTTCAACCCAAAACGCGGAGCACATGGCCCGCTTCAACCCAAAACGCGGAGCACATGGCCCGCTTCAACCCAAAACGCGGAGCACATGGCCCGCTTCAACCCAAAACGCGGAGCACATGGCCCGCTTCAACCCAAAACGCGGAGCACATGGCCCGCTTCAACCCAAAACGCGGAGCACATGGCCCGCTTCAACCCAAAACGCGGAGCACATGGCCCGCTTCAACCCAAAACGCGGAGCACATGGCCCGCTTCAACCCAAAACGCGGAGCACATGGCCCGCTTCAACCCAAAACGCGGAGCACATGGCCCGCTTCAACCCAAAACGCGGAGCACATGGCCCGCTTCAACCCAAAACGCGGAGCACATGGCCCGCTTCAACCCAAAACGCGGAGCACATGGCCCGCTTCAACCCAAAACGCGGAGCACATGGCCCGCTTCAACCCAAAACGCGGAGCACATGGCCCGCTTCAACCCAAAACGCGGAGCACATGGCCCGCTTCAACCCAAAACGCGGAGCACATGGCCCGCTTCAACCCAAAACGCGGAGCACATGGCCCGCTTCAACCCAAAACGCGGAGCACATGGCCCGCTTCAACCCAAAACGCGGAGCACATGGCCCGCTTCAACCCAAAACGCGGAGCACATGGCCCGCTTCAACCCAAAACGCGGAGCACATGGCCCGCTTCAACCCAAAACGCGGAGCACATGGCCCGCTTCAACCCAAAACGCGGAGCACATGGCCCGCTTCAACCCAAAACGCGGAGCACATGGCCCGCTTCAACCCAAAACGCGGAGCACATGGCCCGCTTCAACCCAAAACGCGGAGCACATGGCCCGCTTCAACCCAAAACGCGGAGCACATGGCCCGCTTCAACCCAAAACGCGGAGCACATGGCCCGCTTCAACCCAAAACGCGGAGCACATGGCCCGCTTCAACCCAAAACGCGGAGCACATGGCCCGCTTCAACCCAAAACGCGGAGCACATGGCCCGCTTCAACCCAAAACGCGGAGCACATGGCCCGCTTCAACCCAAAACGCGGAGCACATGGCCCGCTTCAACCCAAAACGCGGAGCACATGGCCCGCTTCAACCCAAAACGCGGAGCACATGGCCCGCTTCAACCCAAAACGCTGGTCCGAACCTGGCGTTCAAGTGCTCAGCGATCTTGGCGTTCCAAGTGCCAAATCATCGGCATATCGACGCTGCTCACATGCGGCCAAGCCGTCGGTGTTTGACCGATTGACAAATATCGTCTATGGTCCACCGAACGACGGCATTCTCACAGGAAGGAGGCTTCAGAGGTCGAATACCTTGGAGTCACTTCTAACATGATCGGAGTAGGCAGACCATCAATCTCTAGCTCTAATGAGCCAGAGGCAAATCGGTCCCCCGACTTGAAAGAGGCTTTGAATGAATCCGACGGAGTTTACCGACATACTCGGACTCGAACAGGGGTCATACCCTCCGTCAATTATCACAAGTTGGCTAAAGGAATTGAGTCTGATGATGAGCATTCAACCATCGCTAATCTCAATCCTCTAGTTCTTTCATAGAGCATGTGGCTGTCTACACGCGGAGACGTGAAGATTTCAAGAAGAGGCTCGAAGAGTATCGGGCTATGATGCAAGAGGCCTGCGATCACAACAAGAGTCCATCGATCAACTTCGAGATATGATAAACCAACTTGTTGCAGATAGAGCTCAACTTCAGATAGCCGACTCAACACCTCAGCCGGAATCATCACGAAGGAGGAGTCAATCCCCAAAATGGAAAGTGAATGAAGCTCCCGATCAAGAAGCCCATCACGTAGAATCCTCCTCTAAAGAAAGGAGAGAGGCCGAAAACGAGCAAAGTCCTCAATCGGCAAAAATGCGAGAACTGGAAGCCCGCCTCAATGCTATGGCTAATAGGTGCGAGCTCCAAGATCAGGGGGTTGTCAGACCGTATCCTGCAGAATGGGATACGATTCCTTATCCTCCAAAATTCAAAATCCCGACGCTACAAGTTTTCGACGGCACGGGATCACCGAACCAACACATCTACCATTTTAAGTCACGATCGAATGAGATGTCAAACGATGCCATAATAGCTCGTTTGTTCATTGGCACCCTCAAGGGGGTTGCCTTTGAATGGTTCATGAAACTGCAGGATGTATCCAGAAATGGGCAGATTTAGAGAGACTCTTCCTGTCACGATTCTTTGAAGATGACACGGAGATCACGGTCACTTCTCTCCTTGCCATTAAGCAAAAGGAGGGAGAGCCTATCAAAGCCTTCGTCAAACGATTCCGAAGCATGGCTCTTCGATGCTCGGCTGTGTATGACACCGCTTCGATTGACACTGTCGGCACAATTTACAAACCAATCTCCTAGCTCGAATGGGGTTGCAAAATGTCGCCCTGAAACAACTAGTCTCCTGTATGAAATGAATCAATCAATTATTGCTAGGATTGAAGCTGAAGAAGAGGAGACTGACTCCAAAGACCTGGCTATTGATGACCCGGCTCTAAATCGCGAGGCCGAAGACTCGGTTAGTATCAACCTAGGATAATTATAGACGTCGTCGATTTTGTCAAAAGACGTCATGTATCCCAAAGACTGGGGGTTGATTTTTTATTATTTTCCGAGTAGAATAATAAATTCCAAATATTGTCAAGTTAACAAAATACTTTTGACAATGCAAGCACTTTAACGTGCAGCAGCACCACCAAAACCAACTTATCAATCCTCTCCAATAGGATGATAAGTCCATAAAGTTGCTCCAATCGCAACGTATCCTTGTCATGTTAACCTCACACCTCTGACAACTAACTTATCAATCCTCTCCAATAGGATGATAAGCCCACAAAGTTGCTCACATCGCAACGCAATCCCCACAAAGTTAAGATTAGCTCGTCTTGTTATTAGCAAGGCGACCTCTTCTGACAATCAACTTATCGACTCTCTTCAATAGAGCGATAAGTCCTCAAAGTTGCTCCGATCGCAATGTATCCCTGTCATGTTAACCTAACACCTCTGACAATCAACTTATCGACTCTCTTCAATGAGCGATAAGTCCTCAAAGTTGCTCCGATGCAATGTATCCCTGTCATGTTAACCTAACACCTCGACAATCAACTTATCGACTCTCTTCAATAGAGCGATAAGTCCTCAAGTTGTTATTAATAACACCACAATCCACACCTCACACGTGGGGAATTTTATCCCGAATCCTAAGTAGGGGTAAGTCAGCGCCTAACACCGTTGCGGTTTAGTCTTTTACCGATCGAAGAAGACACCGAATTTAAATCGGGAATTTTATCTCGAAACCTAAGCGAGATAAGCGCATCTAATACATGCAGCGGGTAGTCTATTCGTGAGAAAGGCGAAGCTACGTATTCAACATCGTAGCATTAAGCCTAAAAGAGTTTTATTCTTTTAGCACAACGTCACATGCAACGGATTTAGATAATCGCATGCTAGCCCGATTCAAACCAGTCGTAAAGGCTCATCAAGTCCGTTGATGGTGGGGTTGGCCAATAACCTTAAAGTCAACGCCTAACACGCTGCTGCCGGTTAGTCTCTTGCCGTAAAGACGACAAAGTCTACGATCCAACATCGTAGCACAATGTCACGCATGCAGGCTTAACTCCTCTAACATCAACTTATCGATAAGAGCGATAAGTCCTCAAAGTTGTTCAAATCACAACTAAATCACGACAAACAACTTATCAATCCTCATCAATAGGATGATAAGTCCTCAAATTTGCTTAAATCGTAATCAACTTATCAATCCTCTTTAATAGGATGATAGGTCCTCAAAGTTGCTCCAATCGCAACGTATCTTCATCAAGTCAACATTATACCTCTGATGATATAATCAACTTATCAATCCTCCCCAGCAGATAAGTTCCTCAAAATTGTTCAAATCACAACTAAACCCTGTCAATCAACTCATCATTCCTTTCCAATAGAATGATGGATCCACAAAGTTGCTCACATTGCAACACAATCTTGTCATGTTAATCTCACACCTCTGACAGTCAACTTATCAATCCTCCCCAATAGGATGATAAGCCCCAAAGCCTTGTTAACACCACAAGTCCCAAAAACCTTGTTCAAACCGCAAACCCAAAGCCTTGTTCACACCACAAGCCATGTAAGCCTTGTTCACATCACAAGTCTTAAACCTTGTTCAAATCACAAGTTTCATATTTTGTCCCCCGACAAAACCTAAACTTATCGACTCTCATCAATAGAGCGATAGGTCCTCAAAATCTTGTCCAAACCACAAGTACCCAATTTTATCAAGTTAACTCCCCACCTCTGATAAAATCAACTTATCGACTCTCTTCAATAGAGCGATAGGTCCTCAAAATCTTATTCAAACCATAAGTACCCAACTTTATCAAGTTAACTCCACACCTCTGATAAAATCAGCTTATCGACTCTCTTCAATAGAGCGATAAGTCCTCAAAAATCATCATCAAGTTAAAAATTCCACCTCTGATGATAAAACCAATTTATCAACTCTTTGCAATAGAGTGATAAGTCCCCAAAAGCTTGTTCAAACAACAAGTATGAAAGGCATGCCAAGTTAACAATATACTTTTGGCACCTTAAAGAAAAGTCTAAAAGACTTAGTTGGAAATGTGGGGTTCATCTCTGCGTTTTACTCATAAAACGCGAAGGACCACCCTCGCGTTTCAACACAAAACGCGAGGGTCGCGCCCGCGTTTTAAACACAGAACGCGATGGCCACCCGCTTCAACCTCAAATCGCGAGGATCGGTCTCCGCGTAGTAAAGTTCAAGACGCTACGGTCACTCCCGCATTTCAAAAAGTAAAACGCCGGAGTTCACCCATGCAAGGCGAATGACTAAGCGTGGACAAAAGCGAATACAACTTCTTTGAAGGCGAATGAGGAGCAAGACCTTCTCGGGATCAAACAAAGAAGATATCCAAAGTATTCGAAGCTCATCCTACCAACCGCGAACTTTCAAAAACTTTGGAGGGTTAAGTAGAGGCGTAAAAATTAATGCGAAGGCGGCCAATATCCGCTAAATACTATCAATGAAGGTTACAAGGCGGCGACTTTCCGACGATGAAGGAGAATCGGCTAATGTCTCCAGAGTACGGGGATTACAAGTTGGCAATCCTTGTGAAAAGAGATCATAAGTATTGATCTCTTCAAAGCAAAGCGGGACTCATCCCGCGTTTCAATTCAAAACGCGAGCACATGGCCAGCGCTTCAACCCAAAACGCGGAGCACATGGCCAGCGCTTCAACTAAGCAGCGGTGCACATGGCCCGTTGACTCAAAACAGGCGAGGCTTGCTCGAACGCGAACTCCGCGTTTTGACTCGTTCAAACACGATCTTAACAGTTCCAAAACTGTTTTGCACGATCTGAGAGCCATTAACCCTCATTTAGGAGCGATTATAGGGGTCAGTTACACCCCTTAAAACTCCTATAAATAGCGAAAGCTTCGGTGGTTGAAGGCGAGCTTTTCTCTCGATTGGCGGCTTTTGGAGGAAGTTGGGTTGGCTTAGAGGAGGCTTCTTTGGATTGGCTTTCCCTTGGCTTGGCTAGGCATACAAACTCATCGAGTTACAAAACTCATCTCTTGAGTTATCAAACTTCGTTAGAGTTATAAACTTGCTTTCGGGTTCCTAAACTTGCTTCTCGCGAGTTTGTTTTCAACCTCGTCCCACGAGTCAAGGCGGTCGGATCGTCAGCGGGATACAAGATTCAAGCTCCCACCGCTACCGTGAAGAACCCAGTTAAATAAAGGAAGGATCTCCGTTGATCTTTCTCTCTTTTGTAAATCGGGCAACCGATCGAGGAATCGTAATTTCTTTTTATCTAAGTCGGTTAGAGAGAGATTGCATTCGAGAGAGTTGTACTTATTCTTTCTTTAAAGTCAATTAGAAAGGATAACATTTGTTTTACAACTTTAATTTTCCTCGCGAACAGCCGGGTAATCAATTCCCGTGATAATTGATCGAGTCTACGTATTCAATATCGTAGCATAGATGTCATTACCTAATGACACCTAAACTATGCCTTCATGCATAGGGATATTATCTCGCCCTTATCGAGATAAGTGCATCTAACACATCTTTGTAGGGTAGTCAATTCCCGTAATAATTGATCAAGTCTACGTATTCAATATCGTAGCATAGATGTCATTACTTAATGACATCTAAACTATGCATTTATGCATAGGGATGTTATCTCTGTCCCTTACCAGAGATAAGTCTGCATCTAACACATGCTGCCGGATAGTCAATTCTCGTAATAATTGACCGAGTCTACATATTCAATATCGTAGCACAAAGTCTAAGAGAGTTCATTCTTTTAGCACAACGTTATATGTAGAACGGACTCAGATAATCTACATGCTAGCCCAACTCAAACGGTAGTTGGTAAAGGCTCATCAAATCCGTTGATGGCTGAGGGTTTGCCAAAAATCCTATATCTATCATACAAAGGGAGACCACAAACTGTCTCAGCAAATCCAGAATTTGACGATTACCCTCTACACATAATCTGAAGCAAATTGGTTCCATATTCCATATAGAAGCTTTCCTGGAAATCTGATGTTCAGAAAACTAGACGACGCTTTCTCTCTGGATGATTCTCAAGGCATTCAATCGCAACCCAAGTGGTGACTTTCAAGATGAAGATGATTAGTCCAAAATCGATTTCGACATTTCAATTCATTCAAATATAAATGCAACAGTTATTGATCCCAAAATATGGTCGTACGATTTACGCGAGCCGTGGTTCGGTGAAAGCAAAACACGGGCCTCTTCTACAAAGTTCAACGATGAACGTAAGCAAGGCATCTTATCCAAAGTATTCCAGACCCCTCGACAAAATACAGAGGAGTCTGAAAACTTTGGAGGGGGTATCTGTAGGCATCAAAAATTGCTGAAGAACCTCAAATATGACTAAATTATGAGAAGATCGAAGGATAACGTTGTCGAAATCTCAAGAAGTCAACACATGGGAGATTGTGTCTGCTTCTGATCGCGAGACACTTGTACGAAGCGAGACATTTGATGTGTCTCGCCACGAGCGAGACACCTTGATGTGTCTTTGTTAGCAGACACTTGTGTGTGCCTCGCGACGAAGCGAGACACCTTGATGTGTCTATTGCTGAACACTTGTGTGTGCCTCGCCTGGCAGACACCTTGATGTGTCTCGCTATAGACGCAGGCATTTACTTGTGTTTCGCCAAAGGCGACACCCGAATACTTGAACGAGCTCTTGAAGGGTCTAAATCAATGCGATGGGGCCACTTGACTCTATCAATGCAGAGACGCTCAGATACTCTAATGGGCGGTTACACGCCGAAGATACGCCGCTAGGCGTGATTCTAGGGCATTTAATCGTGCCTAAAAGCGGAAAACCGTTCACGGCAATTTGGAGGGCGACATTGCCTCGCGGTTAGCGGCATTATCTTGCCACCGCTGCCAAGGCGGCCAATCTGTTCTCGCCCGTGGCGAAGCGGCTGCGCTGGCGGCTCGAGTACGCTGCTTGCAAATGTGGAGCACTTGTGACCCTTGTGTTTCTTCAGAGGGCACGCTTCCCAAAGGCTATAAATACCTTCCTACATCCACTTGGGCGGAGTCGGCTATCGAGAAAGGTCAATCCAAGCTTCGGAGTTCAAGAACACGATCCACACGGAGATTCCTCGAGTTTAAGCCTTGACTTATTCTTGAGAAGAGTAGATATCTTACCTTGCTAAGATATTTCTTTGAAGTTCTTGTTTCCTTTGCGAAGCATCAACTAAAACCGTCGATTCGACGATCGCCGCCGGTGGTCCACGGATTACGCAGTGCAAAGTCCCACGAAAACGGAGATCTACACTTGTAGCGTCTTTTGTTGAGTTTGTGAGAGAGTTATTAAATTTCTTTGTAACTGAGAACCAAAAGTGTAATTTTCTTAAGTTTTGTAATGGAAACGACAAAGAAATCAACTTTCGACCCAAACACTTTGCAAACCCAACAACCATCTCTAACCATCGGGCCTCTAAAGTTTAACATTTCTTGTACATATATAATCTCATGGAAAACTCTCCATGCGAACATTTTGAGTTTATTTGGAAGCTTTAAACTCCACACAGATTTTCACTCTGGTGGTGAGCCCTCACTTGATTGTCCTCCTTCGTTCCTCTCCCTCCACTGCATTTACTCATTATCAGATGGTATGCCGACCTCACCAAAAAATCCATTTGAGGTATAGTGCCATATCAATTTGTCCTCATTCCTCACCGATCCTAAAGGGATGCATTTGATTATTTTTCAGCCTCATAACTTCAGAACATCATATCAACCGGCATTTCATTTCATCCTGCATTATTCGGTAATAATAGTTCGCTTAAGCTACCCAAACTATCTAGAGTATTCATTGTTTCCAATAAAAACCTTGTCACACCCCGGTTCCAAAAATAGTATACGTTAAAACGTGACTCCGCCGATGATGTAACCTTACGGTCACATTCACGCCTCTAGATCATCCTGTACACAAATATATGACAAGAAACTACACTACACAGCATGTAATTAAGATAGCAAAAGAGATATATGATTATAAGTACAGAGATCTCCAGATAGACAGAGTTCAACTACATCTATCCACAGTAGAAATGAGAAAGAAGTACATCACAGTTAGAAAAGGCCACACATGGCTCAAAGGAAAGTCCAAACAAATAAACTACCTAAAACAAATTGAAGCTAAAGGAAGTATAAGACAGAACGGTGGTCACTGTTGCTGGGTCTGCTCCTCAAAATACTCTTGATCCTGCGAAGGAAGAATAGTCCCCGGGTTTGGCCAACCTCCATACTTGTTTGGCTAGCAACGACATATTGAAAGCTTTTAAATCATGGAAACCCAGCAAAATACTTTTTCATTAATTTTTAAAACTCTGTGTGAATTGTAGAGTAATGTTTTTGACAAGTATCGACCTTTTATAATGATTCTCATGAGAGTTTAAAAACTAATAGAATATAACATTGTCTAAATATCTAATACACGGGGTGCATCTACAATTAACACAAAATAATCTTACAGAAGATGGAGAGAAAATATTTCTTTATTTTTTAACCAGCATATTACATTTTAAAATTTGCAGATTCTGAATCTAATCATTTCACTTCTTCTCAATGACTTACGTGATTTGGTCAAAGGAATTTTTTTTCTTCTCGAAAAAATAGGATCAAATGAAATGAAGGATGAGTCAAATTTCCCCATTTGCAAAATCAAAACCGTGACGTTTTTGCAAAACTTAATTTTCAGAACGCCACTATTTTGGCTTGCATTCTATCATCTTCAACAAATATAAAAATATTTGGGACTGAATTGCAAACAGGCTCAAGGCAAGCTACAGTTTGATATACAGAGAGAGAGAGAGAGAGAGAGAGAGGAGGCGATGACGAAGTTACACTTTAGCATTGTAATTGTTGCTGCGTTAATCTCAATTGGTATTCTCTCTAACCTCTATCAAATATTTTCTTGTCTTGTCAAGTGAATCTTTTTGTGTTTTTTTATTATTATAAATCAACATCTAATTCTGATGATGCAATGTTTTTTCTTTCTGTTTTGCTCATTTTATTAGTTTCTACAAAGGAATCGGGTGAGGTTACCAAGCTCCATATCGGCATCAAGGTGGAATTTTTCTTCATTTGCGTTAGGGAACGGGTTATTTTTCATTATTTTAAATTTTTTCTTTTCAATCGTATAAATTTTGAATGGATCTGCATGTTAATTAGTTTGGATGTTTTCATCAAGGTATTGATTTCAAGTGAGTGTCTGCAATGAGAATGCATTTTTATGTATGTTCTTTATAATTTTTCAAGAATTTATATGTATATATGTATACTCTTGGAAATAGAAGATGGAAATTGGCCCTCTGTGATGGAGAAGGACAATGTTGCCACCATCGATAAGAATAGAGCTTTTGGGAGAGCGAAAGGAGTGATTCTAATATCCCAAGCAATATGTGGGAATTAATTGTTGCTTTGACTAGTGCATTGAGACACTGATAATTTTAGTAGAGCATGATCTTGGGAGAATTAAATACACCGATGAAGATTAATTCACATATATCAATTTTTAATGAGAAAAGCCGAGCTTGAGATTTATAGTAGTAAAACTAATTAATATTTACAGAGATGTGAGTACAAACGAATGGATGGATGAAAACAAACTATAAATTTAGGACCAATAAATGTATATGTATGCAATGCTAATTGTTTTGGACTTTATTTTGTTTGAAGTTTCAAATCAGTACAGGTTGAATTATAAATGTTAGGATGTAATTTCAGTAGTTTGAGAAATACTAAAAACATGAAAATTTTGATGAGTAGATCTGATTGTCTTTCAAATCTTAAGACGAGTTCAGTTGACATTATATTTCTAGTGTATTCTCTAGAAGTGATGGGTTACACTTACATAAATGTGAATTTATATGAGACACCTCTGGATATTGACAAAGACACCACAGCACTTCTATACGGCAATGACACACTTTTAGGTACCAATAATTGGCATTAGATCCTCACAATTTACTGACGATGAGACAATACAATTTTTAATTGTGGACTATTAAGTTTGCATGTATCCGATCAAAGTTTGCATCCTCAGAAAGGTGCTTTAAGTTCTACTTCAGGGTTATTCATCTTTTATTTCCTACTCTAACACAGACATCCTAAAGTTAATCTATAATAGAAATTATCGAGTCTTTCACAGTATCCAAATCTACAAAAGATATATAATATGATTCTTTTGGTTGCAGTACAAGCCAAAGTCCTGTGAGATCCAAGCTCAAAATGGTGACAGAATACAAGTGCATTACGATGTAAGTTAATACTAACTCATGACATTTTAATCAGTAAATTTTTTGATAGATTATGGTCTTTTACTGTGAATGAGATTTCAGATAAATTATAGATCTGTCCATTTTTTACTTTTTTGTGTTTGAATAACCTCTAGTACTTTTCAATCTACTATGCTCCTTTTTCAAATTTTGTTTAGCGCAACACAAAATCAGAGAAAATATTTTTATGTGACATTTGGAAGGATTTTTTTTCCCGCATTTTGTCTCGGGCAAGGATTTTTCCTTTCTGTTCTTTTTCTTGGTGTCTGACCTGACTCAATTACCATAATAACTATAATTTGGTTTTCTGCCCAAAACCTCCACCGTCTAGTTTTGTGATAATAAATATGGAAGAACCAAAACGGCTGCCAAGTTCTTGACTAAATGAAAGTTGCTTTTTTGATAGTTATGCTTGGTTTTTCTTTTAACTTGATACGGTTTATTTATTTTGCAAGTAAATATCATGGCACAGAAAGCAATATATTGGAAATCTGACTAGTTGACTCAATCGGGATTGATATCAAATTCAATTAGTATGATCTTTATACATAATTGCACCATACAGGTGCACGTTGAACCTTATATGATGAATAAGTCTATAATTCATAAAAGAGAGAGAAATGCACATCTTAACACACATACGTGATAAGAAATCTAATCATCTTCGCAGCCACATAATCCTTATAAACATAGACAATTCCTTCAGTTACTTAAATTAATTTCTTCTTCGTGTTTTATTGAGGCATGCTGACTTTAAGCATTCTAGAAAATAATCCACATTGATGTATTTTTTCCTATTGGCAACCATCATAGCAAAAAGGCAATGTTTTCTTCTCATTTTGGGGGAAGCCAATGTTTTATTCAGGTGTTTTATATGGGTGGTAGCTTATTTTGAAAAATGTTTAGTCTGTATACTGAGATCGAACTTTGTATCATTCTGTATTTGAGGCTTTCATATTTGACTTCAACCTAAGTCAAGCTCAAGAGACCTATATGATTTTGAGCAACGTGTAGTAAGTCATAAAGATTCCTGAAACACAATAATATTTGTGAGCATAAAGTTAGTTCCAATTATGAAGGGGAGTGATTGTCAACTGTTTTACTGGATTTTCTGATAATTTTCAGAGCCTTTAGGTTCGTTTTCACTAGAGTTTCTTCATGTTTCAGGGGATGCTCACAGATGGAACAGTTTTTGATTCCAGCTATGACAGGGGTGAGCCAATTAAGTTTAAGCTCGGTCGTGGTCGAGTAATCAAAGGTGCGTAATTTGTTGCTTCCTGTTGTTTCATGTATAAACACTGTCATTCTCCAATTGAGATAGAAATGTGCATGGAATTTCTGCAGGTCTTTAATTCGCTAGTGACAATCATGATATAGAATTCATGTAGTAATTCTAGATTTCCTATAATTTGTTGGTGAGAAAAGAAGTGAGGGTTCTGATTCTGCAAGAGAACAAAGTTTGAATGGTGTCTATTAGAGTATTAGAATACTAGAGCATTGAATATTTCAGTTAAAGTGTTTTTAGTCCCACGTTGGAAGTGCTTGCAATTCTAAACTATTATCCCTCTATATAATAAAGAGGACTGACCCTCTCTGGATTCAAGTCACTTATCCCATAATAATAGTGTCCGCGTAAACAAAATGATTCATAAAGTATTATTGGTCTTGCAGTCATTCTATAGAGTTTCGCCTTCAATTTCATAGAGATGACATAGAACTCTTGAAGCGCTCCACTTTAGCCATTCTAATTTGATTCGATGAATCCCTTCATCCACAATCTCGCCAACTTGGCGAGTGATTGATCCTAAATAGAGAAAATAATTACTCTTAGGTATTTGTTGATTGTACAAATGTACGGCATATTCAATGTTTCCACAGTTTTATTAATCTAATTTCAACTTATTCTCTCTTTATTCTACTAATATAAAGCTAGAACAATTCAGCCTATGAATGCCTCGTTTCAAACAATAAAAGATAATTACTTTGGTTCTTTCTTGCCATTTTCTATGGCCCCCTCAAAATTATTCCCAGCTTCAGCTGGAACTGAAGGATTAGAGGCACAGAGGTTAAAACTAATTATTTTTAAACAACTTTTTTTAGCTGGAAGCTCTCTAGATTATATACAGCCCTTAGAATTTTAAAAATTATAATTGAAAAATTAGTAAAACTATGAATGGCGTAATACCCCACTTGATAGTTCCACATCTGGAAGCTATGAAAGTATTAATGGGAATCAAATGTAACTCTGAATAGTTATTGTTTAGCAGTGTTTCAAGCCAACTAGCATGTTGCACTTAGTAAGTCCCAAGGCTTACATCATGCCAACATGCTCGGGATTGGGGCCAAAGGCGTGACTAATGGAATATGGACCAAGCTTGTTACAAACCCAAAATAAGAGGAGTATCACCACTAAAAACAATCTTATATCTTATACTATTATAAAAGTGTATAGGATGTTAAAACGTTTTCTTCCGAAAATGCCCTCCAAAACACATACATGCATCCATTAAACACGTATATGCATACATAAAAACACATATATGCATACATGAATCATCACTCCCTCTACATGCATAACCCTCTAATTTCCTCAAATGTAACTTCCACACCATCTCATTCCTATATATAGTTTCCCTCATACTCAACCATGATCACACAACCAATCACCTACCTTAAAAAAAACACCTCTTTCATCTAAATATTCAACCCCAAACTCTATAACCTAGAACCTCATTATGGCATCAATTCATTCTCAACATCAATAAATCCAAACAGCCAACACCCCATTCTTCATCAATACTATTACGACCAATTCCTAAGAATAAACTAATATCAATTACACGAAAAGCACTGAAAAATACCGAGAACACAAAAACAAGGATATACGTGGTTCGGCTTGTAGCATACGTCCACGGGAAAAGAAGGAGAATAATGTTACTAAATTGTAAGGAATATAATGTAGAGATTTCTCAATCTTAAATCACACTCCAAAAAGCACTTAATCTCTCTAATAATCTCTAACACCTGTAGAGCCAACCAAATAGATAGCCAAATTAAAAACCTCTTGAATCTATTGCATTAACTTGCAGAGCCATTCTCAATGCTTATTGCTGCCATCGGGTGGATCGAATACAATCTCTCTTAAAATAAGTAACACAAAAGAGAGGCATATCGAAAAGCCCAATTACTTCTTATGGCTTTAAAGAGAAACTCATTGTTTCTCGTCTTAATAAGGCCTTCAACCTTAACTATTTTCTTGATGTCGTTGCTATCATAAAACTCACCGTGAATCACCACCAAAGAGGCTTCAGTCTTCTCTGGAATATGTTAGTTATAATCCCGTTGTTGATGCACAGATGATTAACATCAGGATTTGAGATTGATTTTGAAGAGGTTAGGGTCCCTTGATCTCCTTTGATGATTGATCCCTTGATAGCAGAGAGTCCTGCACATATGCAACATGTTAGACGGCCGGAGTTGGATTCTCCAGTGTTTCCCCCGATGATCAAGTTAGTTATGATCTGAAGGGGAGAAAGGAACTAATATAGTTCTCTAAGTGTGCAGAAATTACATACCTTTGATCGGTAGGCGATATGCCTATTTATACCGAGCTGACGAGGGTATTTATGTAATCTTGGCTGAGTCCATGCAGTCGGCCTAGTCAGTTGATACCTTTACAGGTGTCGACTGTAGGTGGTATGAGTCACCTTTGTTATTAATGTGATGGTGATAGGGGGAGTAAGGTGCTGACAAGGTCCGATGAGTCATTAAGACTTTCGGCTAGGGTGTGATGATGACTTTGACCATTCATTTAATGTGATGGTGATTGGCTATCGGTGAGGGTTCGAGAACGACCACCTTTTGTCTCCGCCTACGAGGTGGACGAGAATGACCGTCTTTCGTCTCGGCCTACAAGGGGGACGAGAAGTGATGCCTTTCATCTCGGCCTACGAGGGGGACGATAAGTCATTGAATCCGGGTCGAGTTGGTGTGTAGTATGCTTGAGATACGTGTTAGCTAGTTGAATATGACTAACACTTGCTCAATTCTATGGCATAACACTGGTCTCTTTTGCTCAAACTCGGGTGGCCGAGTCTGAGTAAAATTGAATTGTTGCCTGTCGGGTTTGAGGCACATTTATGACGGTGCAGCTTCTGGCCGATCTCATTCTTCATCCTGAGCAATTCCACTATCCTCCTCGAGTGGCTAACTGCCTTAGTGCTCTCTAGGAGATTGAACGAAGAGGAGGGGGCTTGTGCTCGAAGTGGAGAATGGGGATGAAGGCGACGAAGAGGCGGCTAAAGGGATGGGCGGAGATCCGTCTCGTGATAGTTGGGTGAGCCAGCCTGAAGAGGGAGAGGACCAAGCGGTCATGTCTGAGTCTCGGCCGTCTTCTCCGCTGACTTCTGCTCCTCAGTCTCAAGTTCTGCTTTGACTCCCAGTACGCGTCGGCCCTAAGTTCTTCTCAAGCTTTGGCCTCAGCCCCAGATCCGGGTTTGGCCCCTAATCCAAGTCTGGCTCCTCAGAAGCTTTGATGTATCTCCTTTCTTTGTGATTACATTCTTATATGTTTAAGTGTCCACAATCTACTTTGACTAAGTATTAGTTCGGCTTTAAATTTTAGGGGCATTTCGAGTGGACGCTAATGCTTCGAGAAACTCTTAGGTCGAGATGACTCGGCTTCGTGCCTTAGTTTTATTCCAAAAGGATACCAAGGTCTTACTAGTTGGAGTCGACCGAGTTGATGACATGCCTTGATTTTATCCCAAAAGGGTACCAAGGTCTTAGGTGTCGGAATTGACTAAATTGATGATGACTCGACCTCGTGCCTTGGGCTTACTCGAAACGACACCAAGGCATTGGGTACGTGCCATGAGTTTATTCATGAAGATGATACCAAGGTCTTTGAGTCAAGGATGACCGAGTTGATGACATGCCTTGATTTTATCCCGAAAGGGTACCAAGGTCTTACGTGTCGGATTCGACCGAGTTGATGACATACCTTGATTTTATTCCAAAAGGATACCAAGGTCTTGGTATGTGCCTTAGGCTTATTCATGAGAATAATGCCAATGTCTTAGAGTTAATGACAACTGAGCTAGAGATGACTCGGCTTCACGCCTTGGTTTTACTTCGAAAGGATACCAAGGTCTTTGGTTGCCTTGGGTTTATTCATGAAAATAACACCAAGTTCTTGGATACATGCCTTGGGCTTATTCATGAGAATGACGCTAAGGTCTTAGAGTCGATGACGATCGAGTTGGAGTTGACTCGGCTTCATGCCTTGGTTTTAATCTTAAAGGATACCAAGGTTTTTTGTTGCGTTGGGTTTATTCATAAAAATGACACCAAGATCTTGGGTACGTGCCTTGGTCTTATTCATTAGAATGACACCAAGATTTTAGGTACGTGCATTGGGCTTATTCATGAGAATAACGCCAAAGTCTTAGAGTCTTCATTGCCGAGTCGATGAAGAGCGTGTGGCAAGAGTTGCATACAGTTTATTTAGTACACAGTACAAAATATTTCTTATTTGAGAAGGTTCTTTACAGTTTAATTACATCTTGTGGAGATATTCTCCGACATGTTTTATGTTTTGTGACAACCCTACTGTTTACTTAGCTTTGCTCTACATTTAACTTTTGACGGAATTTTTTGACTGCCATGGTGTTTAAGCAGTGATGGCAGCTTCTAATTACGTAGTCTGAAGACATGGGACCCATTTTCTCAAAAAGAGATGAAGAGGCCCCATGGTGGGAGCCAAACTGTTGATGCATAGATGATTAACAATGGGTTTGAGGTTAATTTTGAAGAGGTTAGGCTTTGATGGCTGATCCACTGATAGGCAGAGAGTCCTGCACATATGCAACACGTTAGAGGGCGGGAGTTGGGTTCTCCGGTGGTTCCTCCGACTATCAAGTTAGTCATAATCTAAAGGGGAGAAAGGAACTAATATAGTTCTCTAAATATGCAGAAATTGTATATATTTGGTCAATAGGCGATGTGCCTATTTATACCGAGCTGACGAGGGTATTTATGTAATCTTGGCCGAGTCCATGCAGTCGGCTTAGTCAGCTGATATCTTTACAGGTGTTGGTAGTGGTATGAGTCACCTTTGTGATTAATGCAACGGTGACAGGGTAAATGCTGACAATGTTCGATGAGTCATTAAGACTTTCGGCTAGGGTGTAATGATGACTCCGACCATGCATTTAATATGATGGTGATTGGCTGTAGGTGAGGGGTTCGAGAACGATCGCCTTTTGTCTCGGCCTACTAGGTGGACGAGAATGACCGCCTTCGTCTCAGCCAACGAGGGGGACGAGAAGTGACGTCTTTATTCTCGGCCGACGAGGGGGACGAGAAGTCATTGTATCCGGGTCAAGTTGGTATGTAGTCTGCTTGAGACACGTGTCAACTAATTGAATGTGATTAACACTTGCTCATTTCTATGGCACAACACCCATGATAGGAAGAATTCTTGGTGGCCAAGCAACTAATGAATTCTAATTCCACTTTGTCTTATCCACATACATATAAATTGCTTATCCTATCAATAATAGGATTTGTATTAATCTTATTAATTCATACTTCCTCAAACAATAACTCTTATTTGCAGCCTTGTCACGTCCAACTAGTCAAACAAAGAACCGAGTTGAGATTGGTATTTGAGTCACACGTAACAAATACAAATTCAGAATCAACCCATTCAAAATACGTAAAGCACGAGTTTCTTACGGGAAGCAAGGACGTACCATCCTAAAATTCTATTGAAGCAAGATCTGGTGGATATAGAATGATTGGATTCATTTGCTAAGCCTCTGTAGTTATAAGTGGATGTATTTGTTTGCAAGTGTATTCCTCTATAATTTTAGTTAAGGTTTTGGGCTTTGGTTGCTGGTGTTGCTGCAGTGCTAATTTTATATTCGTGTAAATTTGGTAATGTTGTGAGTGAGGTATGATTTAATTGTGTTGGTTAGGTTAGCTAAAGTATGAAATTCATTGGTTGTAGAGGTTTTTGTCCTTACCATTTATCCCACTTTGATGATTTAATTAACCCTTCAATTGTCAGTAAAGGTTTGGATAGTTTGGATAATGGTTCTGTTTATGTTTTAGGTGGCATCTAACTGTCCCTCCAGAAACACACACCCTTGGGCATGTAAAACGTAATACAATCAAATTTTGAAATTAGTCCCTTATATATGCTAAATTTGAACTTACTCCCTCAAATTATGGAATTTGCTTTTAGCTCCCTCTAGTCTTAAGTTTTTCTAAATTAATCCCTCAAATCATTGAAATTGCTATTAGATCCCCTACATTTTAAGCTATTTTAAAATTACTCCTCAATTCAAGTGAGAATAGCAAATAGAGAGAAATTAATCACTCAAAATCATTGAAAGACCCCCATATCCCATAAATTGTTTCAAATTAATCCCTTTGATTCTACTTCTACTCTTGATTGGAGGGACTAATTTCAAAATCACTTTTGGGGTGTTTGGGGATTAATAGCAATTTCAATGCTTTGAGGGATAATTTAATAATAACTTAAGAATCAAGGGATCTAATAGCAATTTTCATTATAGGAGGGACAAATTTCAAAAGATGAAAGATTTAAGGTACTAACATCGAAAACCCCTTAATGTAAATACTCAGAGCTTTTATTTGAAAATGCTCTAATTTATTTTAGAATATAAAATAAGTGTGCCTATGTGCAATGCACGTACACTATACTAGTCAAATTAAAAGCACGAGAGGTAATCAAAATAATAAATTCATTAATTACAATGATAAAGAAATTAACTTTAATTCTTTTTGGTTGAGGATTCTGTAATCAATACTCTCGTGATCTATCTCCTTCCTTCAGCATCACCCAATACCTATTTACTTCCTCACATGCGGTACATCTGTTTTATAGGTGTGTGGTGATTAAATAACATCTAGTGGAGGTAATAACATAGGACAACTATCAAGAAACAGTAAGGCATGGGAGCACTTAGTCGTCTCATAAGGGGAAAAAGAAAATACAACATGAAGTTCATTACCCGTCATATTTCTACTCTCTATTACACGTATCCGTTTCTTCTTTGCTATTTTAGTTTCTTCTAATATCTCATTGTGGAAAAACTACAAGACTTGTTTAAGAATTGTGCAGTAACAACAAAGAAATTTATAATGATATTCGATCTTGAGAATAATCTCACTATCGAAAGCACCCTCAAGTTTAATGCAGTTAACATTATTTCTCTCAGCTGAAACTCTAAATTGAAGCTCCCGTGATTATGAAACATAGGTGTTAGTGAAAATCAACAATTTAAAGGTTCCATTCTCCATCATTGTATTTGTACCTCAACCATCCCAACTCCAAAAATGTTGTTTGTGTGACTAGGGGGCCGTTGTGCATGTGGGTGGGATGATACTAGATTAAGTATCAATATTATTAAGGCTGATTTTGATTTTTTTTTCCCCCTTAGATTGTTGAATATAAATGAGCTCACATACTAAATAAATTGGCGCTCTGCGTATGATTTTTATCCTGAAATTATATTAATTAGAGAAGTTGTAACATTTTGTGATGGGAAATGACCATATGTCTGCGTGCCATGCTCACACAAAAGCTAATTATTATTATTATTATTTTATGTTTAAATGATTAAACTTTTACCTTAACTGTAGATATTAGAGCTGCATGAATAGGCAGGACTAGATCCTAGGAAGGGCAACACTGGGTTTTAACCAGGATAAAAGAAAACCTTTGTAATACAAATACATAACAAGAATTTCCACAGAAAATATATGAGATATCCACTATTTTAAAGGACCACACATTATTACAGATATTAATGCTGATACAATAAGACTAACTCTATCACCTCCTAACTCCTGACCTCTTACAAGAGTCACCCTAAACAAATTTAAACCACAGAAAACATGGTTTTTCTCGAAAAGTAAAGCAAATTGCACTAAATTAGAGATACATCAATCCATATGAAATAAAAAAAAACAGAGTGAACATAAATCAGTATGTGCTATCAGCTTCCAATTTATATACTTGTAATTCTACAGGTCATTCTGATAATAGATGCAAAATCACAATACAAATTCCAGTCTTTTTAAAATCTTCGAACAGTTGATCTCAAATCCCTTGCTAAGTAATCACACTACTAACCCAAGACTTAAACACCTTCTGAAATTGTGATAAGTGACCGTTTTATGATGCGTGAAGTATGATTCCGTATGTTTGTATCTTGTAGCACAAAAGCAGTATGAGGTGCACACTATAATTAGCATGACATTTCATAATCTTGGAACTGACTCCATGTCCTCTATCTAGGCTGGGACAAAGGGCTTCTTGGTATGTGCCTAGGTGAAAAGAGAAGATTAAAGATCCCTGCAGATCTTGGTTATGGGAAACGTGGAGCTCCTCCTAAAATTCCCGGTAAAGAGATTGAACTCCTATTAAATGCTCCGCTTAAAGTTCAGTTTGGATATCGGTTTAGGTTATCTTTTGCGGGATTAAACGATAACATGCATCGCCTAGTAAATATTGAGTGATCATCTAATAATATCTATGATAATTGACAGGTGGAGCAACGTTAATCTTTGATACCGAGCTTGTATCTATCAACGGTAAAACTGTGGATGATCAGTGAACAACGAAAAGGAAGATGATGGCAAAGCTCTTGTTCAGTGCTTTCAGCAGGTGACTTTGTTGAGTTCTGTCAACTGTTAACATTTACATTTGTAGGTTTTGATTGTTTGTCAGAGCTTTGGAATAAGGAGGAGGTGGTTTAATTTTTTAAATATTTTGGGAGAATTGGGCCTCTTTGGTTCCATTGGAACATAAATTCTTTAACAATTTTTTAATTTGTTCTGGAATAAATATCTTTCATGTTGTTATTTCTAATCAATTTTGTGGTAATAATGCTTTTAGAAGTTGCTTAATATATGTACATTTAAAGGCATTTTTGTTGTAGTTAGTTCTTTTTCCAACTGCACTTGTACAAGGAATTAGTCTTTACAAAAAGATCAAATTGACTGTTTTGGAAAAACTGACTCATTTTCTGTAATTGTTAATATAAAAACCTACAGTTAACAAAGGAACAACGAATTAAGTTTTGCATAGGAATATGGTTTCATAAGTAATAGCTTTCTATTCATACTGAATTAAAATGTATTGACAAACTGCCATCCCCTTATTCAGCTCATGAAGCTGGTTTTCTAGGAAAAGAAGTTATATATTAAAACCTTGAAATTAATTCTTAATATTTTGCAGTTTCTAACCAGTCAATAATCTTCTATATATCCCCAAAACAACTTATTAAATTTCAGCAAAAGAAGGACAAAGTTTACACTTTTTCAAATAGTAAACCTAAAATTCACTAATAAACCAAAAACTAGATTAAAGCAAAATGTGGATATATATATATATATATATATATATATATATATATATATATATATATATATATATATATATATATATATATATATATATATATATATAGAGAGAGAGAGAGAGAGAGAGAGAATAACTTTAATCCACTTAAGTGGATAGGGGCTCTTGTCCAACCATTCTTATAGCCGTTGGATTCAATTGATTCAATTAAGATCGATCAAATAAACTCTATCCTTTAATTATGGAAGGGTAGTTTGGTAATATAAAAACCTACAGTTAACAAAGGAACAACGAATTAAGTTTTGCATAGGAATATGGTTTCATAAGTAATAGCTTTCTATTCATACTGAATTAAAATGTATTGACAAACTGCCATCCCCTTATTCAGCTCATGAAGCTGGTTTTCTAGGAAAAGAAGTTATATATTAAAACCTTGAAATTAATTCTTAATATTTTGCAGTTTCTAACCAGTCAATAATCTTCTATATATCCCCAAAACAACTTATTAAATTTCAGCAAAAGAAGGACAAAGTTTACACTTTTTCAAATAGTAAACCTAAAATTCACTAATAAACCAAAAACTAGATTAAAGCAAAATGTGGATATATATATATAAAAAGGGCATTCATCTTGTATCTCATCCTTGATATAGTGTGCATGTTCTATGGTCTAATAACGATTAATCATGCATCTAATTTAAGAGGTGCCTTTTTTAATCGCATAGCATTTGGCGGCCACGATAACATTACTAGTTAATTATAGGAAAATAAAATTACTGAGAGTACTTAATTAGGGAAAAGAATTGATAGCATTAAGTCTGATACTAATATCTTAGTTGGATATATACGTTAATTTTTTGCTCTTTTAATTTCTTCCGATAGCCCCATTGACGGAAAAGAAAAAACTTGTTTACTAGTAATGTTTAAGAAATTTATGCTGATGTTCTATCTTGATATACACACACTGTTAACAATTTGAAGGGTCAATGCTCCGTCATTTTATTTGCACCTCCAACACACTCGAAAATAAAATAAAATAAAATAAATCCCAGCCCAAAAATGTGTCCGTGAGTGACTAGGTGCGTGCTTGTGTGCATGCAGTTGGGATGATACTAATTAAATTAAGCAACAATATACATGTTATCCTTAGATTTTTTAAATATAAAATGAACTTACACAAACTAATAAATAATTGGCCTTTTGCAAATAATCTTGTCCTGAAATAAAATTATTAGAGAAGTTATAAACATTTACACATAGGAAATGCCAAATGTGCCTGCGGACCATGTCACACAAAAGCGGATTTGATATAATTGTTTTATCTTTAGATGATTAATTTGTTGCCTTAACTGAAGAGATCAGAACGGCATGAATGACCAGGGCTAGATCTTAGGAAGGACTAACACTGAGTTTTTTAAACCTTAAAAATAAAAAAAACCCTTTATAATAAATTAGGACAAATACAAAACAATATAAACAAAAGGTTTGATGGTTATGAGGTGACAACTCATCTAGGGCCTATTTGTTTGCACAGAAATAGTTATAAAGTAGCTGAAGTAGAGAAAGTAAAGACTATTCTGTTACTTCAGAAGTAGATGAAAAATAAGTGAGTTTCACATGAAAAGGAGACATGATGAAATTGGAATCGGTTAGGATTGGCGTTACCTCTTCCTATCGGATTGTTTTCATGAGTCAAGTTTTGCACATAACACCTATCAAGTTAATAGAATGATATTTATATGAAAGGCTTTTTATTTTAACCTCATCCTTACCAATGTAAACACAATTCTAAAATTAAACCATCTGATGTATGTATAATTAAACCATGGGATGGTTTATTTTTATGACAATTTAATCTTTTTAGAATGGGATTACATAAACACGAGTTTGGAACCCTATTCATTCATATCACTATAACAAGACATTTATTTTACCATCTACTTTTGAATCCATAAACTTCTAAAATTCTTCATATACTAAAACATCCAAGCTAATTTTTGTAATCGAAATTTCATGTTAATGTGTTGCAATGTATAATAAAATATAAAATGCTATAGTATTTATAGAGTATTATAGTATTGGTTAAAGTATAATAAGGCTAGGCATTCTTCACTATAATAAGGATAGGCATTCTTCACTATGGTTTATACCATGTATTAGTTATTTCCTAACAATATTTCAATTTCTATCCAAACAAAAGGTGAATGAAGTGGAAGAAGTGCTATTTCTATTACTTTCAAAACGTATGAAACAAATAAAAATATTACTTTAACAAGAGTATGTGAGATGTTCAATATGAGCATGCATCTCTTACCCATTTTCCCTAGATAAAAGTATGTGAGATCTTTAGTATGTTAAGTAACATACAATTTTATAAATATTAATGCTGATATAACAAGACTAACTCTAGCAAGAATTCACTGTAAGCAAATTTAAACCCCAGAAAATATCAATTTTCTAAAAAGTAAGCTAATTGCGCAGAATTGGAAATGTATCAATACAGGCAGCAAAACAGAGTGAAATTAAATCTTAGTATGTGCTATCAGCAAAACAAAGTGTTACTTTGATAATAACCCGCAATCACAAACGAAAATTTCAGTCTATTCAAAATATCCGAATTTTTTATTTGAATACTTGCTAAGTAATTGATGATCGGTGAACAATCAAAAGGAAGAAGATTAATGTGTTAATGAGTGAAAACTATTGGCAACTACCCTCATGTTTTCATTAATAAGAGTTTAACAAAACAAATCAAAAGAGTGTCATCTCCTTATTGCCGCTATCACCCCCAAAACCAGTATCAAATCATCCCCAAAAAAAAGGAAGAAGATTAATGTGTTAATGAGTGAAAACTGTTGGCAACTACCCTCATGTTTCATTAATAAGAGTTTAACAAAACAAATCAAAAGAGTATCCTCTTCTTATTTCTGCTATCACCCCCAAAACCAGTATCAAAATCATCCCATCCCCCCTCCCCAAAAAATTAAAGGAAGAAGATTAATGTGTTAATGAGTGAAAACTGTTGGCAACTACCCTCATGTTTCATTAATAAGAGTTTAACAAAACAAATCAAAAGAGTATCCTCTTCTTATTGCCGCTATCACCCCCAAAACCAGTACCAAATCATCCCTGCACCCCAAAAACAAAAAAGAAAAGAAAGAAGATTAATGTGTTAATGAGTGAAAACTATTGGCAACTACCCTCATGTTTCATTAATAAGAGTTTAACAAAACAAATCAAAAGAGTATCCTCTTCTTATTTCCGCTATCACCCCCAAAACCAGCCTCTCACCAAAGGAAGAAGATTAATGTGTTAATGAGTGAAAACTGTTGGCAACTACCCTCATGTTTCATTAATAAGAGTTTAACAAAACAAATCAAAAGAGTATCCTCTTCTTATTTCCGCTATCACCCCCAAAACCACTATCAAAATCATCCCCCCCCACCCCACCCCCCAAAAAAAAGGTTTGAATTTATATTAGAAAAGTAATAACTTGCACTCCATTCCAGAAAGCTTTTTTTTAAAAAAATGTTCCCCAATTCAAATTAGTGCTAATTCTCCCTCTCTCCCCAAATCAGGTTTGAATTTATATTAGAAAGGATATGGCTTGCACTCCATTCTAAAAAGCTAAAAACGGAAGAAATATTTCCCCAATTCAAATTAGTGCTAATTTGGTGAGACTAATTTAAAATATTTCCCCCCTTCATCTTTCAAGAAAGGGAAGCTCTTTTGTTACTACCAAAATCAACACCAAAATTCTTTTATCTCACTTTAATTCACGTTTGGGTTTAAAGAATATTCTTCCGTTTCAAACGGGTGCTACCTCGGGAGGATATAAAAATTTTAAGAAATAAAAAAACAACTAATTGCAAGTGACTTGCAATCAAGAGAGGGTCACGAATGGATATGACGGTAAGAGATTAAGATAAAGCTTGCTACACGTGTATGTCACACGCAGCCATGGAACAACCATCTCATGACCCTCCTCCGCAAGGAAGGAAACAGTAATGATATGTGCTTGTGCCTTCATAGGCGACATGTATAGAAAGTTTCTCGTAAATAAACAGCTAATTCTCATTAGTATTTTTCAATGTGGGACTAAATATTTCCTCTAAATTAATTTTGTAAACTGTCTCTTTCAATATGTTTAACTTTTTAGACCCTGCTAGCGACTTAACTTAATTGACATGAATTATTTTGGGTTGTAGCTTTTATAGTTGAGCACATGTTCGACCCCCACGTGAATGGATCTTCATCTCTCTAAATTGTACCCTCAAAGTTATTGCGTTGCTCTAAAAACACCCCGTGAATGGATTTCGTCCAAAATATTTATCATAATACAGTTAACTCATAGATCGATAATAATCATGGAAAAATACTAGACTCGCCGACCTCATAGATAATAATCAACAAGTCTGGAATGCCGATCTCATCTCGGCCATTTTTGATAGTTCAATTGCGGATGCTTTTCTACACACCAAAATCAATCATGGTTCTCATAACTGTGTATGCCCTGCCGACTCCTTGATTTCGAATGGAATGTTCACTGCTATATTCTCCCCAAAATCCATTTACAATCCCATTTGTTTCCATCTCGAGTCATGCAATAATCCCCTCAACCAGGAGTCTTTGACTTATTCCATCAGAATTTCTAAAGTAAAGGCTATTCCCCTGAGAGTCAAACTGTTCATGGGCTATTAACTAGGGCCTCCCAACCGGGGATCTTCTGTTCAGTCATGGCATGTCTTCGGATCCTCTTTGCCCTCTCTGCAGGATGGATGTGGAGACTCTGACCCATCTTTTCATCCATTGTGATCACGCTCGTGCTACTTGGAACCAGATTAATTGCGCCATCTCTAGCTTTCAAGGCTTGGTTTAACAATCCCCCCCCCCCAAAAAACAAAACCCAAATTTCAGTAAGCATATCCATGGTCTTCCTGCTATTGTTTTCTCATCCATAATCTCTTGGATTATATGGAAGTCTAGATGTGATCTCATATTCAAACAAAAACGGCTTTCTCCTCTAGCAACCCTCAGTCTTGCAGAAGTCTATATTCAACTACAATCCCGAGGTATAGCCTCTCGTGTGGATCTCTTTTTAACATCAAATTCCCTCATGCATGACCACCCCTCCCCTTAATATTGTCAAGATCAAAGTGGATGTTGCTTCCTTTTCTGACTTCTCCACTTTTGGGGTTGTTAGAATGTTGTTCGTGCAATATCTCTTGTTTGATTAATAACAAACTCTCATTTGCTACTGATATGTTTGTGAAATGGTATATTTCAGGTATAAATAGGTACGAACAAGTTGTGGTTCAAAATGATGCAAAATCAATATGAACGTTGATTTCAGCCTTTGAACCATCGATGGTCACGAGGCACCATCGATAGTCAAGTCAAGTTATCGATGGATTATAGAAAAGAATCGGAGAAACAGAAATCAGATTATGAACCATCGATGATCGCAAGGACCATCGATGGACTATTGTCAACAATTGCAGAAATCTAGAAACCAGAATTTGTACAATCGATGAACTACAGTCGACCATCGATGATCATCAATGGACCATCGATGATTGTGACCCACTATTAATGGTTGCAACGAGTTTTGGCAGATTTTAAGTTTTAATCTCAGCCGTTCGTCGATTTTTTTGATCTCCTATCAAAACTCTGGTTAGAGGATCTCTTTCCTACGCTATCAAGGTCTATTTAAAGGGGGATTGAGGAAGAGAACAAAGAGGGGAGAGAGAGAGAGAGAGAGAGAGAGAGAGAGAGATTGCACAAAAAAAGAGAGTTTATTAGGGTTTGTGAGAGCCTCGTTCAACTTCTTTTGGTGCGCTTTTCATTGGAGTTTTGTTCTGAGAGAAGGAGTGCCCTACGCCTACAATGCTACACCACTGCTTCCCGAATCTTCGTCTACATTTTTTTGAAGAACGGTTTGATAAAGTGCTGTAAGATTGTTCTTTTTGTTCTTTATTTGTTTTGGGTTGATTGTATTTCAAATTTGCGAGTTTGACGGCGTACTCAAGCCGGGATAATTGAAAGTTGGCGTACTCAAGCTAGGTTAATTGAGGGTGTGGCTAGCTAGGGCTAGGTTTCTTCTGGTCATTGTGAAGACTTAGGTTAGACGACTAGTTTCGGGTATATTTCAGGGTGTGGTCTTTAAAGCCTACTGAATCGGGTTGTGATTCAGGTGAACTCTAATCATAGTGAGGAAGACCCTTCACGAGAAGAAAGAGTGGACGTAGGATTTTGATCTGAACCACTATAAAAATCTCGTGTGTTTCTCTGTTGGTTTGCTTTTAGTTTTTTGCTTATTATATTTCCGCTGCTTATTCTGAGTTAGTTAAAAAATTATAGTAATTCTATTCACCCCCCTCTAGGATTGTATCCCAATTCCAACAAGTGATATCAGAGCCTCGTTACCCATATTTAGTACAACCTAGGGTAGAGATGTCAAGCCTTACTACCGCTTCAGCCTTTCCTGAAGGACACACCATCAATCGTCCCCCACTTTTTGACGGCACCAATTATACTTTTTAGAAAGCACGCATGAAAATCTTTTTATTATCTACTGACTTTGATATTTGACAGTGTGTCGAACACGGGTATCATAATCCTATTGAGGAGATAGGAGCAGTTGTTACTAAAATTCCTATGGATAAATGGAATTCTCAACACAAAAAGATTTTTTTTTGATAATTCAAAAGCTATGAATGATTTATATTGCTTTCTTACTGCTGAAAATTTTAACAGTGCCTCTAATTGTACTAATGCATAGGAAATCTGGAAGACACTAGAAGTTACTCATGAGGGAACTTTACAGGTAAAGGAGGCAAAGCTTACATTGCTGGTGAGCAAATATGAAAACTTCAAGATAAAGGCCTCGGAGAGCATATAGGAGATGTTCACATGATTCACTGATATTGTAAACAAGTCTAAAGCTTTAGGGAAGGAGTACGATAACAAAGAGCTAGCAGAAAAATAATTCATTCTCTATCTCGCTATCACCCCCAAAACCACTATCAAATCATCCCCCACCCCACCCCAAAAAAGGTTTGAATTTATATTAGAAAGGATATGGCTTGCACTCCATTCTAAAAGCTAAAACGGAAGAAATATTTCCCCAATTCAAATTAGTGCTAATTCTCCCTCTCTCCCCAAATCAGGTTTGAATTTATATTAGAAAGGATATGGCTTGCACTCCATTCTAAAAGCTAAAACGGAAGAAATATTTCCCCAATTCAAATTAGTGCTAATTTGGTGAGACTAATTTAAAATATTTCCCCACTTCATCTTTCAAGAAAGGGAAGCTCTTTTGTTACTACCAAAATCAACACCAAAATTCTTTTATCTCACTTTAATTCAACGTTTGGGTTTAAAGAATATTCTTCCGTCAAAAGGGTGCTACCTCGGGAGGATATAAAAATTTTAAGAAATAAAAAAACAACTAATTGCAAGTGACTTGCAATCAAGACAGGGTCACGGATGCATATGACGGTAAGAGATTAAGATAAAGCTTGCTACACGTGCATGTCACACGCGGCCATGGAGCAACCATCTCATGACCCTCCTCCACAAGGAAGGAAACGGTAATGATATGTGCTTGTGCCTTCATAGGCGACATGTATAGAAAGTTTCTCGTAAATAAACAGCTAATTCTCATTAGTATTTTTCAATGTGGGACTAAATATTTCCTCTAAATTAATTTTGTAAACTGTCTCTTTCAATATGTTTGACTTTTTAGACCCTGCTAGCGACTTAACTTAATTGACATGAATTATTTTGGGTTGTAGCTTTTATAGTTGAGCACATGTTCGACCCCCACGTGAATGGATCTGCATCTCTCTAAATTATACCCTCAAAGTTATTGCGTTGCTCTAAAAACACCCCGTGAATGGATTTCGTCCAAAATATTTATTATAATACAGTTAACTCATAGATCGATAATAATCATGGAAAAATACTAGACTCGCCGACCTCATAGATAATAATCAACAAGTCTGGAATGCCGATCTCATCTCGGCCATTTTTGATAGTTCAATTGCGGATGCTTTTCTACACACCAAAATCAATCATGGTTCTCATAACTGTGTATGCCCTGCGGACTCCTTGATTTGGAATGGAATGGAATGTTCACTGCTATATTCTCCCCAAAATCCATTTACAGTCCCATTTGTTTCCATCTCGAGTCATGCAATAATCCCCTCAACCAGGAGTCTTTGACTTATTCCATCAGAATTTCTAAAGTAAAGGCTATTCCCCTGAGACTTCCATATTATGGAAGTCTAGTTGTTTTCTCATCGATAATCTCTTGGTTTATATGGAAGTCTAGATGTGATCTCATATTCAAACAAAAAACGGCTTTCTCCTCTAGCAACCCTCAGTCTTGCATAAGTCTATATTCGACTACAATCCTGAGGTACAGCCTCCCGTGGATCTCTTTTTAACATCAAATTAATCCCCTCATGCATGACCACCCCTCCCCTTAATATTGTCAAGATCAAAGTGGATGCTGCTTCCTTCTCTGACTTCTCCACTTTTGGGGTTGTTAGAATGTTGTTCGGGTAGTAAAACGTTGTTCGTGCAATATCTCTTGCTTGATTAATAACAAACTCTCATTTGCTACTGATTATGTTTGTGAGATGGTATATTTCAGGTATAAACAGGTATGAACAAGTTGTGGTTTAAAATGATGCAAAATCAATATGAACGTTGATTTCAGCCTTTGAACCATTGATGGTCACGAGGCACCATCGATGGTCAAGTCAAGTTATCGATGGACTATAGGAAAGAATCGGAGAAACAGAAATCAGATTATGAACCATCGATGATCGCAAGGACCATCGATGGACTATTGTCAACAATTGCAGAAATCTAGAAACCAGAATTTGTACAATCGATGAACTACAGTCGACCATCGATGATCATCAATGGACCATCGATGATTGTGACCCACTATTAATGGTTGCAACAAGTTTTGGCAGATTTTAAGTTTTAATCTCAGCCGTTCGTCGATTTTTTTGATCTCCTATCAAAACTCTGATTAGAAGATCTCTTTCCTATGCTATCAAGGTCTATTTAAAGGGGAATTGAGGAAGAGAACAAAGAGGAGAGAGAGAGAGAGAGAGAGAGAGAGAGAGAGAGAATTGCACAAAAAAGAAAGAGAGTTTATTAGGGTTTGTGAGAGCCTCGTTCAACTTCTTTTCGGTGCGCTTTTCATTGGAGTTTTGTTCTGAGAGAAGGAGTGCCCTACGCCTACAACGCTACACCACTGCTTCCCGAATCTTCGTCTATATTTTTTTGAAGAACGGTTTGATAAAGTACTGTAAGATTGTTCTTTTTGTTCTTTATTTGTTTTGGGTTGATTGTATTTCAAATATGCGAGTTTGACGGCGTACTCAAGCCGGGATAATTGAAGGTTGGCGTACTCAAGCTAGGTTAATTGAGGGTGTGGCTAGCTAGGGCTAGGTTTCTTCTGGCATTGTGAAGACTTAGGTTAGACGACTGGTTTCAGGTATATTTCAGGGTGTGGTCTTTAAAGTCTACTGAATCGGGTTGTGATTCAGGTGAACTCTAATCATAGTGAGGAAGACCCTTCACGAGAAGAAAGAGTGGACGTAGGATTTTGATCTGAACCACTATAAAAATCTCGTGTGTTCCTCTGTTATAAAAATCTCGTGTGTTCCTCTGTTGGTTTGCTTTTAGTTTTTTTATTATTATATTTTCGCTTATTCCGTTAGTTAAAAATTATAGTAATTCTATTCACCCCTCTAGGATTGTATCCCAATTCGACAAGTGATATCGAGCCTCGTTATCCATATTTAGCACAACCTAGGGTAGAGATGTCAAGCCTTACCACCGACCTTTCTGAAGGACACACTATCAATCATCCCCCACTTTTTGATGGCACCAATTATACTTTTTAGAAAGCACGCATGAAAATCTTTTTATTATCTGCTGACTTTGATATTTGACAGTGTATCGAACACGGGTATCATAATCCTATTGAGGAGATAGGAGGTTGTTACTAAAATTCCTATGGATAAATGGAATTCTCAACACAAAAGATTTTTTGATAATTCAAAAGCTATGAATGATTTATATTGCTTCTCTTCTGTGAAAATTTAACCGTGCCTCTAATTGTACTAATGCATAGGAAATGGAAGACACTAGAAGTTACTCATGAGGAAACTTTACAGTAAAGGAGGCAAAGCTTACATTCTTTGGTGAGCAAATATGAAAACTTCAAGATAAAGCCTCGGAGAGCATATAGCGATGTTCACATGATTCGATATTGTGAACAAGTCTAAAGCTTTAGGAAGAGTGCGATAACAAAGAGCTAGCAGAAAAATAATTCATTCTCTATCTCGTGATTGGGAACCAAAGGTAACAGCTATTGAAGAACTTCAGAATTTTTCTAATCTATCTCTTGATGATCTTGTAGGTAAGCTTATCACTTATAAAGTTCGACTGAAAGAGAGAGAATATGCCTCAGAAGAAGTTGTTAGTCTTACGGTAAAGAAGGAGAAATCCCGATCAAAGAAGAAGATGGAGTCAGACTCAAGTTCAGAAGATGAAGATGATCAAGCTTATTGCAAAAGGATTCAAGTTTTTTCTTGAGTCGAAGAAAGGACAGAAATATCTTCATAAAAGACGAAATCAATTTACTAAACAGGTAAATAATAATTCCTCAAGTGATTATGAAACTGAACCTATCTGTTATCATTGCAGGAAACCAGGTCACTATAAGAATCGATGTCCTTTGAACAGAAAGAAAAAGAAGAAGGAGGGCAAAAGTCTCAAAGTTACAACCTGGGATATGACAGATGAGGATGAATCTGGAGACGAGTCGAGTGTAGATGACAAACAAGCGATCAAATGTCTTATGGGGAGAGGTGCATTGTTTACAAATTCAGACCAGAGTAACTCAAGTGGTTCTGATGGTAAGTATTCAGATGAAGAGGTATATCCTTCATATGATGAGCTTTATTCTAAGTATAAGGAGATGTTAATTCATTTGAAAAATACAGTTCAAAAGTATGAAGAAACTAAAAGATGAATACAAACTTGAAGAAAGAGAATAACTTTTATCAAAGAAAATTGAATTTTCCTCTTCAAATTTGAATTCAGTTGATTCAACATCTTTTGATTTATATACAATGTCCTAAATTACAAAATCAAATTTCTTGTTTATCAAAGTAACTTAAAATATTCAATGTGAAAAAGAAAAATTAGTTGCTAAAATAGATGAGTTATTTCATGATTTGTCATCGAATAAATTAAGTTTGAAACTTCGATACACAATAATTATTTTAACGAACAACTAAAGTTCAAAATTAGTGATTTGGAAAAGGTTGTGAAGAATTTTTCATGGGCTATTAACTAGGGCCTCCCAACCGGGGATCTTCTGTTCAGTCATGGCATGTCTTCGGATCCTCTTTGCCCTCTCTGCAGGATGGATGTGGAGACTCTGACCCATCTTTTCATCCATTGTGATCACGCTCGTGCTACTTGGAACCAGATTAATTGCGCCATCTCTAGCTTTCAAGGCTTGGTTTAACAATCCCCGCCCCAAAAACAAAAACCCAAATTTCAGTAAGCATATCCATGGTCTTCCTGCTATTGTTTTCTCATCGATAATCTCTTGGTTTATATGGAAGTCTAGATGTGATCTCATATTCAAACAAAAACGGCTTTCTCCTCTAGCAACCCTCAGTCTTGCATAAGTCTATATTCGACTACAATCCTGAGGTACAGCCTCCCGTGGATCTCTTTTAACATCAAATTAATCCCTCATGCATGACCACCCTCCCTTAATATTGTCAAGATCAAAGTGGATGCTGCTTCCTTCTCTGACTTCTCCACTTTTGGGGTTGTTAGAATGTTGTTCGGGTAGTAAAACGTTGTTCGTGCAATATCTCTTGCTTGATTAATAACAAACTCTCATTTGCTACTGATTATGTTTGTGAGATGGTATATTTCAGGTATAAACAGGTATGAACAAGTTGTGGTTTAAAATGATGCAAAATCAATATGAACGTTGATTTCAGCCTTTGAACCATTGATGGTCACGAGGCACCATCGATGGTCAAGTCAAGTTATCGATGGACTATAGGAAAGAATCGGAGAAACGAAATCGATATGAACCATCGATGATCGCAAGGACCATCGATGGACTATTGTCAACAATTGCGAAATCTAGAAACCGAATTTGTACAATCGATGAACTGATCGACCATCGATGATCATCAATGGACCATCGATGATTGTGACCCACTATTAATGGTTGCAACAAGTTTTGGCAGATTTTAAGTTTTAATCTCACTGCTCACGATTTTTGATCTCCTATCAAAACTCGATTAGAAGATCTCTTTCCTATGCTATCAAGGTCTATTTAAAGGGTTGAGGAAGAGAACAAAGAGAGAGAGAGAGAGAGAGAGAGAGAAGAGAGAGAGTTTATTAGGGTTTGTGAGAGCCTCGTTCAACTTCTTTTCGGTGCGCTTTTCATTGGAGTTTTGTTCTGAGAGAAGGAGTGCCCTACGCCTACAACGCTACACCACTGCTTCCCGAATCTTCGTCTATATTTTTTTGAAGAACGGTTTGATAAAGTACTGTAAGATTGTTCTTTTTGTTCTTTATTTGTTTTGGGTTGATTGTATTTCAAATTTATGAGTTTGCGCTGCATCAAGCCGGATAATTGAAGGTTGGCGTACTCAAGCTAGGTTAATTGAGGGTGTGGCTAGCTAGGGCTAGGTTTCTTCTGGCATTGTGAAGACTTAGGTTAGACGACTGGTTTCAGGTATATTTCAGGGTGTGGTCTTTAAAGTCTACTGAATCGGGTTGTGATTCAGGTGAACTCTAATCATAGTGAGGAAGACCCTTCACGAGAAGAAAGAGTGGACGTAGGATTTTGATCTGAACCACTATAAAAATCTCGTGTGTTCCTCTGTTATAAAAATCTCGTGTGTTCCTCTGTTGGTTTGCTTTTAGTTTTTTTATTATTATATTTTCGCTGCTTATTCTGAGTTAGTCAAAAAATTATAGTAATTCTATTCACCCCCCTCTAGGATTGTATCCCAGTTCTGACAAGTGATATCAGAGCCTCGTTATCCATATTTAGCACAACCTAGGGTAGAGATGTCAAGCCTTACCACCGCTTCAGCCTTTCCTGAAGGACACACTATCAATCATCCCCCACTTTTTGATGGCACCAATTATACTTTTTAGAAAGCACGCATGAAAATCTTTTTATTATCTGCTGACTTTGATATTTGACAGTGTATCGAACACGGGTATCATAATCCTATTGAGGAGATAGGAGGAGTTGTTACTAAAATTCCTATGGATAAATGGAATTCTCAACACAAAAAGATTTTTTTTTCTGATAATTCAAAAGCTATGAATGATTTATATTGCTCTCTTACTGCTGAAAAATTTAACCGTGCCTCTAATTGTACTAATGCATAGGAAATCTGGAAGACACTAGAAGTTACTCATGAGGAAACTTTACAGGTAAAGGAGGCAAAGCTTACATTGCTGGTGAGCAAATATGAAAACTTCAAGATAAAAGCCTCGGAGAGCATATAGCAGATGTTCACATGATTCACTGATATTGTGAACAAGTCTAAAGCTTTAGGGAAGGAGTACGATAACAAAGAGCTAGCAGAAAAATAATTCATTCTCTATCTCGTGATTGGGAACCAAAGGTAACAGCTATTGAAGAACTTCAGAATTTTTCTAATCTATCTCTTGATGATCTTGTAGGTAAGCTTATCACTTATAAAGTTCGACTGAAAAAGAGAGAAGATGCCTCAGAAGAAGTTGTTAGTCTTACGGTAAAGAAGGAGAAATCCCGATCAAAGAAGAAGATGGAGTCAGACTCAAGTTCAGAAGATGAAGATGATCAGTCTGCGCTTATTGCAAAAGGATTCAAGTTTTTTCTTGAGTCGAAGAAAGGACAGAAATATCTTCATAAAAGACGAAATCAATTTACTATACAGGTAAATAATAATTCCTTAAGTGATTCTGAAACTGAACCTATCTGTTATCATTACAGGAAACCAGGTCACTATAAGAATCGATGTCCTTTGAACAGAAAGAAAAAGAAGAAGGAGGGCAAAAGTCTCAAAGTTACAACCTGGGATATGACAGATGAGGATGCATCTGGAGACGAGTCGAGTGTAGATGACAAACAAGCGATCAAATGTCATATGGGGAGAGGTGCATTGTTTACAGATTCAGACCAGAGTAACTCAAGTGGTTCTGATGGTAAGTATTCAGATGAAGAGGTATATCCTTCATATGATGAGCTTTATTCTAAGTATAAGGAGATGTTAATTCATTTGAAAAATACAGTTCAAAAGTATGAAGAAACTAAAAGATGAATACAAACTTGAAGAAAGAGAATAACTTTTATCAAAGAAAATTGAATTTTCCTCTTCAAATTTGAATTCAGTTGATTCAACATCTTTGATCGATACAATGTCCTAAATTACAAAATCAAATTTCTTGTTTATCAAAGTAACTTAAAATATTCAATGTGAAAAGAAAAATTAGTTGCTAAAATAGATGAGTTATTTAGTGATTTGTCATCCGAATAAATTAAGTTTGAAACTTCGATACACAATAATTATTTTCAAAACGAACAACTAAAGTTCAAAATTAGTGATTTGGAAAAGGTTGTGAAGAATTTTTCATTGGGTTCAAAAGGTTTTAACATGGTCCTTTCTAATCAACAATCTGTAAAAGCTAAGACTAGATTTGGTTATTCATATTACGGAAAACATAAAAAGTTTCAATCTTCTTTTGTAAAGGGTAATAATCTTGGTTGTTTTGATCCTATTCACAATGGAACTTATCATTTTATATGCTCATTATGTGGAAAAACTGGATATGTTTCAATGAGCTGTTGGATGAGATATAGGATTAAAACAGCCAAACAGAATTGGATACCAAAAGGCCTTATTGCTAACGAACGTGGACCTATGTGGATACCTAGGTCACTTGTATGCCTTTTTGTAAGTTTGCAGGTCGATCGAGCATTGAGGCAACACACGGTGATTGCTTGCAAGTTCAAATTATCAAAATCTAATCCTCGGTCTGCATGGATATGAGAAGATACAGATTTGATATATATCTTATATTTTCTTCTCATAAGGGTAAGTTTCTTTCAGGTATATTTTATAACCCTTACTTGTTATCTATATATTCAGATGATGCATGAGATACACTGGCATGTACTAACTTTTATTTACTTTCACTACATATCAGTTTAGTTAGTACCCATATGCATGATCACGACTGTTGTATGTACATATTTTTTTGTCTTTCTTGATTTTTGGTTTTATTTGATTTTTAGTTTTTATTTATTGAAAACAAAATAATTTTTTATTTTTCTTATGAAAATAAAAATAAAATAAAATTTCTTTTTCTTTATTTTTTATTTTTTAAAATAAAAATAAAAACTTGAAAATGCCTATGTATATGCTTTTACATGAAATATTCGATATGGTTGCATGTTGGTATATAGGCATGAGTTTATCATATTGGTTCACATATTTATTTATATTATATGTGCATACATAGTTATACATATTTGATTGATAAACATGATGATTCATGATATGTTTTAGCTTACTTTCCACACCTTAGTATTGTCTTATCATGTTTAGTCTTGTAAAAGTAAGAATAAATATTTTTATATATTATTTATGAAGTGATTTTAGATATATCAAATAGTTTTGAGCTTTATCTATACTTGAATACAACACCAAAAATTTTCCTATACATGTAAAAAGTACATATGTGCTATAAAACTTCAAGCAAAAGGAGTGTATGCATGAAAAGATGATCAAATATCCACACCGGTGGATATGATTGTGCAATATCTTAAGCGTATCCATCCTATGCTAAATATTTTCGATTACATCGCTCTAAACAATATCGTTCTTCCTCTTAAAATTCCTATAAGGTTGAGGTGATAAATCGAGATTTTGGACCTTTTCTAAAGGTTGAGATAATTCAAGTTGTGTAACAAAAGCAAAAGCTCAATTTAGATAAGATATATTTGAATTTGTCTTATGAACTAATATATTTACCTTTATTGTTGATTTTACAACCTTTTCATTGATATCTTCATAGTTTGTGTGTGAATTTTAATATGACTTATCATCATGATTCACTTGTTTTGATATTATATATGTATCTCTCGTTCTATTTTCTATAAAATTCTTTTGTGAATCATATGTATTTCTCTTCCTTTCACCGTTGGATAATTTTTTATTTAAATTTTCAAGTAATTGCATATCCTAGGTATGGTTTTCTTTAGCTAATAATAAAAGGAGAGAAAAGGGTGATATTTGGAAATTTAAACAATTTCAAAATTTTGCTTTCTTTCGGAGGGAGAAGATTTACTTTTTTTAATTTGGAGTTTCTTAGTTTGAAGTTTGGAATATCATTTGTTGGTACCCCAAAAGATTTTTATTAATCCTGTATGAAAGTCGACATGAATTTAACCTCACGCCAAAATAAGCGAATTCAAGGCGAAGGGACCTCTCTGCTCTCACAAGTGTTCGGCTACTACGTAGTCATTCGCTACAAGAATCGACTTCGGTTGCTACAAGACGACCGCTACAGAATGCCTACCGAAATGCGCTCCCATCGACCACCATGGGCGTCGGACCTCTTTCAGCGTCAAGCACATGAATTCGGCCGCATCGCTTGATACCGTCGTCCTCCACGGAGTCGCCGCCACACTCGGCCGACCGCTTGCTCTTTGCCTAAAACAGATCGGTCATGTCAAAGAGACTCCAGCGCCGGTTACAGACGCCCAACCTTATCAATTATGGTCGAAGTCCTTCCTGTCGACCTTCCTCCCGGTCGAGTCGAACCTTCCTCCCAGGTCGACCTTCCTCCCAGTCGACCTTCCTCCCGAGTCGAGTCGAACCTTCCTCCCGAGTCGAGTTGGTCTCTCCTCCTGGTCAGTCGAGCCTCCTCCCGGTCGAGTCGACCTTCCTCCTGGTCGACCTTCCTCCCTGGTCGACCTTCCTCCCAGGTCGACCTTCCTCCCAGGTCGACCTTCCTCCCAGGTCGACCTTCCTTCCTCCCTGGTCGAGTCGACCTTCCTCCCAGGTCGAGCCTTCCTCCCTGGTCGACCTTCCTCCCTGTCGAGTCGACCTTCCTCCCGGTCGAGTCGACCTTCCTCCCAGTCGACCTTCCTCCCAGGTCGACCTTCCTCCCAGTCGACCTTCCTCCCAGGTCGACCTTCCTCCTGGTCGACCTTCCTCCTGGTCGACCTTCCTCCCAGGTCGACCTTCCTCCCTGGTCGACCTTCCTCCCAGGTCGACCTTCCTCCCTGGTCGACCTTCCTCCCTGGTCGACCTTCCTCCCAGTCGACCTTCCTCCCTGGTCGACCTTCCTCCCAGGTCGAGCCTTCCTCCCTGGCCGAGTCCTCCCAGGTCGAGTCGACCTTCCTCCCTGGTCGACCTTCCTCCCGGTCGAGCTTTCCTCCCGTCAAGTCGGTCTTTCCTCCCGGGGCAGAATCCTTCCCTTGAGGCCGGGCCGGCTCACGCTTCCGAGCATGGCAAAATCTTGGCCTCCTCCTAAGCCCATGGAACCGATCCTCACAAATCAACAAGCGGCGGTTAGATTTCACTCGAATCCGGCTTAAGCGCATCCAAGTGAAAGGGCCTCTGTTGGTACCCCAAAAGATTTTTATTAATCCTGTATGAAAGTCGACATGAATTTAACCTCCGCCAAAATAAGCGAATTCAAGGCGAAGGGACCTCTCTGCTCTCACAAGTGTTAGGCTACTCACGGTAGTCATTTGCTACGATAACAGACTTCGGTTGCTTCTGGTGAGCGGCCCTTTCTGTAATAATCTAGGCCGAAGCACGTTCCCGGTCGACCACAACGGCTACGGCTCTTTCTGAACGTGCTGCTATAGTAACTTCGGCCGGCGCTACATTACCGATGCTACGGTGCCATACGCTTTCTGATCTTTGCTTTCTGATGTCGGGCTTCGTTGCTACAATTTTCGGACGACTTACTTTCTGATGACTTCGGTAGGCCGCTCACAGGTACCATCACGCTTTCGATTGCTGGCCGTAGCGAAAAAGCGGTGTCTGTGGATTACTTTTCTGATGAGCCCGACTTCGTGCAACGTTACGGCCACTCCTACGATTGCACGTGCTTTCTGATCTTGGGCGGCCCTGAAGAAGAGGCGGTGTCACGTAGATCACCTTTCATGGAGCCACTTCGTGCTATAGTACCCCTCGGACGGCACTTCGATGGCACAGCTGCTCACGGTACTCCTGCTTTACTAGTTGGCCTTGAGCCTCGCGCCAACAACGATCAACATCACAATTAATGGCCATTTGTGCTGTACATGGCGCGACCATTCCCCATATCCCACATCAAATCAATGGTGACTCTCTCCACACATAACCTGACATGTATAAAACTAGTGCTAAAGTGACCAACTTGCCCCTCTCGATTCCTAAAGAGAAGAACGATTCTCGGTAGGTACATGTTTTTCTCCCCACACTCTTCAATTAAGGATTCTTCTTGTTCATTTTCTTCTCCACTCAAGCTCAAAACAAACTTGATGCATTGAGGTACAGGGGGAGCCAACCCGTCCTCTCAAGTTTCTACTGTCTGGGGAGGCGGCTTCGAGCTAGGTATTCGGGAGAGAAGCGGATCCTGTCATCTTCAACCTCAAGCTAAGCTGCCGGAGATTAGTGACTGTGATTATATACATCAACATCTGTATTTTTCATGTATGCATATTTGTAGGGGGAGCTTTGTATTGCATTTCATACATGAGTTATGAGTTTATTTTGATCTGAATATATATCTCACCATGTTTTACATTCTGTATTTTAAATTTCGAGTTTTGTTATTATCAAAACGGGGAGATTGTTAGAACGTTGTTCATGCAATATCTCTTGTTTGATTAATAACAAACTCTCATTTGCTAATGATATATTTATGAGATGATATATTTCAGGTATAAACAAGTACAAATAAGTTGCGGTTCAAAATGATGCAAAAATCAACACGAACATTGATTTCAGCCTTTGAACCATCAATGATCACGAGTCACCATCGATGGTCAAGTTAAGTCATTGATGAACTCCAGGAAATAATTGGAGAAATATAAATTAGATTTTGAACCATTGATGGTCTACAGTCGATCATTGATGATCGCAAGGACTATCGATGGACTACAATTAACAATAGCAAAAATTGAGAAATCAGAATTTGCACAATCGATGGACTATAGTTAACCATCAATGATCATCAATGGACCATCGATGATTGTGACCCATCATCGATGGTTGCGATGAGTTTTGACAGATTTCAAGTTTTAATATCAGCCATTCGTCGATTTTTTTGATCTCCTATTAGAACTTTGATTAGAGGATCTCTTTCCTATGCTATCAAGGTATATTTAAAGAGGAATTGAGGAAGAGAACAAAGAGAAGAGAGAGAGAGAGAGAGAGAGAGAAATTGCACAAAAAAGGAAGAGAGTTTATTAGGGTTTGTGAGAGCCTCGTTCAACTTCTTCTCGATACGCTTTTCATTGGAGTTTTGTTCAGAGAGAAGGAGTTCCCTACGCCTACAATGCTACACCGCTTCGTCATGAATCTTCATCTACATTAGTTTGAAGAACGGTTTGATAAAGGGCTGTAAGATTATTCTTTTTGTTCTTTATTTATTTTGGATTGATTGTATTTCAAACTTGTGAGTTTGACGGCGTACTCAAGCCGGGGTAATTGAAGATTAGCATACTCACCCCAGGTTAATTGAGGGTATGGCTAGGTTTCTTCTGGTCATTGTGAAAACTTAGGTTAGATGACTAGTTTCGGGTAGATTCCACGGTGTGGTCTTTAAAGCCTACTGAATCGGGTTGTGATTCAAGTACACTCTGATCACAGTGAGGAAGGCGCTTCATGAGAAGAAAGAGTGGACGCAGGATTTTGATCCGAACCACTATAAAAATCTCATGTGTTCCTGTGTTGGTTTGCTTTTAGTTTTTCGCTTATTATATTTTCGCTGTTTATTTGGAGTTACTTAAAAATTTGCAACAATCCTATTCACCCCCGCCCTCTAGGTTTGCATCCCAGTTCCAACAAGGGTTATTTCTTGAGATCACTTTGGCTAACACCTTCAATCGTTCTATAGCCTTGGTCCTCCTTTATCCCCCTTAGAGGCTGAGCTCATTACCTGCCTCATGGATCTTCGTCTTGCAATCTCGATGGGCTGGCACAAATTTATACTCGAGTCAGGTTGCCTTGATGCAATCCTTATGTTGCGTGGGGCCATCGCTCACCCGCAACACCTCTTCGATATTGTCTCGAATGTTGGACTCTTTTCAAGAATTTTAATTTCTCATATGTTCTCCATATCCGTCGAACCAGTAATCTTTGCGTGCATCAACTAGCTCACTTTGTCTACATATATAAATGTACCCTCTTTTCTAATGCCTAAGACTGTCTAGATCATATATCTGTAAACAAATTCTCATGAATGCAATGAATAAAAATCTTTTGATTCCACAAAAAAATTATAGTTAACTCGTAATCATCTTGATTAAATTACATTAATATACTTATAGGCAGTAAAAAAGTGGTGGTAAGAAAGGAGTCGCTACAGTTAATTGAACTAGAACGGTTGAAATTAGCTAACCCGTGATACAATGGTTATGTGAGAATGGTTTAATGTTAGAATTAATATAAAATGATAATCCTCAACTCTCACCTTAACTTAGGAATTTGAGTGCAATGGTTAGAGGGACTTACTTAAGATGATATCAGAGTAACCTAGGTCACACCGGCTACGAATTTGATACTACTACATGAGTCCAGGTTTCAGCCCATAAAAAGGGCGCTCAATCCACAGGAGGCAGGTTAAGATTTATTCCCCGAAGAGTAGATAAGAAATGAAATTTTGTGAAAGAATATTATTGTAACTAATTTAGATTATTTATGACAACTAACCTCATTAATCCTTCTTTATTGCCAAACCCAAAAACTTAACCCTTCAACTTGGCTATTTAATCCAAACAAAATCAAATTATGTTTAATACCTCATGAAGAGTTAACTAAATTCACTTTCTTCTTAACCCTTCTCTACTAACCGCGGTGACTCCCTAAGAGGGTGTCTGGAAGGACTTATTTTTCTATGCTGTAAGTTATCCTGGCTATTAATAGCTTTTGGCTATTATGATAAAAATTTCATAAAACTCGTATGTATGAAAAAGTCATTTTTGATCAAACCTAGCTTATTAGATGAGCATATAAGCTAATTTTTTAAGAGTTGGGAACCCAAACTTTTTTAAACGTGGCTTAAAAGGTACTTTTTTATATGCCACCAAACAAGCAAGTATGAATAACTTAGCTTATAAGCTACTTTGACCCAAAAAGAAAAGCTGTCCAAAACATCCTCTAAGATATTTAGAGGGTTTAGCTGAAACATCTGAAGTTTTGAGGGTCTAATATATAGTTAATGAACATTTGAGGTCTCATCTGACAAAAACCCAGTAAAAAGAAACAAAATAGCTTAAAAAGTGCATATAAGGAGTATTGATCCTTCTTCTGTAACCATTCTCTACTGACCCCTTGGCGCCAAACGGCTAAGAGATTTAGAGGGTCTAGTTGAAAACTATGAAGATTTGATGGTATAATATACAGTTAACAAAGATTTGGGGTCTAATCTGACAAAAGCCAATTTAAAAAGAAGCAGCAGCTTTCGCTATTGAACATGAAAATAGAGACAGTACTGAAGAGAATAATACAATAATATCTAGCTTTACTGCCAAAAAGCACTAACTTGATATGGGGTGTACAAATGCTATATGTACAAACTTTAGAGTATAATTCACATTAAGAAAACATCTCTCTCTCTCTGGGGGGCGTGCACATACTGTATGTACAAACTTTAGAATGCAATGGACATTAAACAGTTCTAAAAAGCTAAAAGCGGAAGAAATATTTCCCCAATTCAAATTAGTATTGATTCACCTCCCCAAATTGTAGGCTGTCAAAAATTAGCGTTTTTAAGCTCCAGAACGCAGAGCTCACCTCCGCGTTCTCACCACGGCGTTCTAAGTCAGAACGCAGAGCTCACCTCCCCGTTCTCACCACGGAGTTCTAAGTCAAAACGCCGCGGCTGGCAAAGGCATAAAGCCGCCAAGGCGGGCCGCTAAGGCGAGCTCACCAAGCGAGAAGCTCACCAAAAATGCAGAGCTCACCTCTGCGTTTTAAGAATGTAACTCCTGCATTTGACTCATTCAAATACGAGCTGAACGGTTTCTAAACCGTTGCCCATGATTTAAGGGGATAATCACCCCATCATGGAGAGATTTAAGGGGGGCGGTTACACCCCATTAAACCCTCATGAAGGAGAGTTTTAAGGGGGCGGTTACACCCCTAAATCACCTATAAAAAGGGGGGGCTTCTCTTTTGGTAAAGGGATTTTTCTTAGGGAGGGGCTTTGGAGCATTCAACCTTTGCTTTTGGATCGGCTTTTGGAGACTTTAGCTTGGCAGATCAATTGTTCTCGGAGGGAGCTCTTTCTAAGTAAAGTTCTCAAACTCGTTAGAGTTCCAAACTTGCTTTGCAAGTTCTTTTCAACGTTGTTCCACGAGCCGAGACGTTCGGATAGTCAACGGGATATAAGATTCAAGCTCCCATCGCTACCGTGAAGAACCCAGGTTAAATAAAGGGAAGGATCTCCGTTGATCTTTCCTTCTTTTGTAAATCGGGTAACCGATCGAGGAATATTGTAATTTCTTTTGTCTAAGTTAGTTAGAGAGGGATTACATCGAGAGATTGTATTCATTCTTTTTCTAAGTCAGTTAGAGAGAATAACTCCGATCTTACATTTCTCAAATTTTCTCGCGAACACAAATCAGGTTTGAATTTATATTAGAAAGATATAACTTGCACTCCATTCTGAAAAGCTAAAAGCTCAAGAAATATTTCTCCAATTCAAATTAGCGCTAATTCACCCTCCCTCTCCAAATCAGGTTTAAATTTATATTAGAAACGATATAGCTTGCATTCCATTTTAAAAAGCTAAAAGCGGAAGAAATATTTTCCCAATTCAAATTAGTGCTAATTCGGTGGGACAAATTTAAAATATTTCCCCACTTCATCTTTCGAGAGAGAGAAACTCTTCTGTTACTACCAAAATCAACACCAAAATTCTTTTATCTCGCTTCAATTTACGTTTGGGCTTAAAGAATATTCTTCCAATTCAAACTGGTGCTACTTTTGGGAGGATATAAAATTTTTAAGAAATGAAAAAAAAAACTAATTGCAAGTGACTTGCAATCAAGACTGGGTCACGAATGGATATGACGGTAAGATATTAAGATAAATCTTGCTACACGTGCATGTCACACGCGGCCAAGGAGCAACCATCTCATGACCCTCCTCCACAAGGAAGGAAACGGTTATAATATGTTGTTGTGCCTTCATAGGCAACATCTATAGAAAGTTTCTCGTAAATAAACAGCTAATTCTCATTAGGTTTTTTTCCATGTGGGACTAAATATTTCCTCTAAATTAATTTTGTAAACTGTCTCTTTCAATATGTATAACTTTTTAGACCCTGCTAGCGAGTTAATTGACATGAATTATTTTGAGTTGTAGCTTTTATAGTTGAGCACACGTTCGACCCCCACGTCTTCATTAATTGTATATTAGACCCTGAATCTTCATCTTTCTAAATTATACCCTCAAAGTTCTGGGAAAGCAGGGGCAGGAGGTCTTATCCGTGATTCTGATGGTAATTGGTTGGTTGGTTTTACTCTAAATTTGGGGAATTGCAACAATATGGTGGTTGAGCTCGAAGTGGTGAGATATGGGTTAAGGCTCGCCAGGGATCGTGGCTGGAGGAAAGTCATATGTGAAACTGATTCTATGAGCACTATTCACCTTATTCTTGAGGGAGATACTGAGCTACATCCCTATGGTGTATTAATAGAGGACTGTCAAAAACTAGTTAAAGAAAATTGGATTTGCAACCTTGTTCATACCTATCGCGAGGGGAACTGTTGTGTCGACGCGTTGGCGAACATGGGAGTAGATTCTGATTCAGTTTCACAAGTCTTTGATGTAGTCCCCATTAGCAACCTAGTCTATGGCGATTGTATTGGTGTGACACTTCCCCGTCGTGTTAGGGTGGAATAATTTTTTTTTTTTATTTTAAATTCATTGTTTGCTTTTATTTTCCGTATGTACCACCAAAAAAAAAAAAAAAGGTGAATAGTATAAAATTTTTAAACTTAACACTTCAATATGGCTATTTAATCCAAACAAAATCAAATTATATTTAATCTCTCCTGAAGAGTTAACTAAATTATCTTTCTTCTTAACTCTTCTCAATTAAAGGCTCGCTAGACTCCCTAAGAGGGTGTTTGGAAGGACTTATTTTTTTGAGTTGTAAGTCATTCTGGCTTTTGATAGCTTTTGGCTGTTATTATAAAAAATTTATAAAACTTGTATGTATAAAAAAAAAAATTTTTTTTTGCATTTTTTTGGTCAAACCTAACTTATTTAGATGAGCATATAAGCTAATTTTTTAAGAGTTGGGAACCCAAAATTTTTAAACGTGGCTTAAAAGGTAGCTTTTTTTATATGTCACAAATTTCAAATTAGTACTAATTCGGGGAGACGAATTTCAAATATTTCCCTACTTCATCTTTCGAGAAAGGGAAACTCCTCTATCGCTCTCAAAGTCAACATCAAAATTCTTCTCTCTCACTCCAATTTATGTTAGGGCTAAAAGAATATTCTTCCAATTCAAATGGGTGCTAACTCTGGAGGATATAAAAATTTTAAGAAATAAAAAAAACTAATTGCAAGTTTTTTTTATTTCTAAAAAGTTAAAGTGAAAGAAATATTTTCCTTATTCATATTAGTGCTAATTGAGGGAGACTAATTTCAAATATTTCCCCCTGCTTATTCCAAAACTTTCCAAGGCCCGCCTCATGGTATCCAAGTTGAAAGAGATAAATTGAACAAGTATGGTCGTCCCCTATTGGGATGTACTATTAAACCAAAATTGGGATTATCCGCAAAAAACTACGGTAGAGCAGTTTATGAATGTCTACGCGGTGGGCTTGATTTTACCAAGGATGATGAAAACGTGAACTCACAACCTTTTATGCGTTGGCGAGACCGTTTCGTATTTTGTGCTGAAGCTCTTTATAAAGCACAAGCAGAAACAGGTGAAATCAAAGGACATTACTTGAATGCAACTGCAGGTACATGCGAAGAAATGATGAAAAGGGCCGTATTTGCCAGAGAATTGGGAGCTCCCATCGTAATGCATGACTACTTAACTGGAGGATTTACTGCAAATACCACTTTGGCTCATTATTGCCGCGACAATGGTCTACTTCTTCACATCCACCGCGCAATGCATGCAGTTATTGATAGACAGAAAAATCATGGTATGCATTTTCGTGTACTAGCTAAAGCATTACGTATGTCTGGTGGAGATCATATTCACGCTGGTACAGTAGTAGGTAAACTGGAAGGGGAACGTGAGATGACTTTAGGTTTTGTTGATTTATTACGTGATGATTATATTGAAAAAGACCGAAGTCGCGGTATTTTTTTCACTCAAGATTGGGTTTCTATGCCAGGTGTTATTCCCGTGGCTTCAGGGGGTATTCATGTTTGGCATATGCCTGCCCTAACCGAAATCTTTGGAGATGATTCCGTACTACAGTTCGGTGGAGGAACTTTAGGACACCCTTGGGGAAATGCACCTGGTGCGGTAGCTAATCGGGTAGCTTTAGAAGCATGTGTACAAGCTCGTAATGAGGGACGTGATCTTGCTCGTGAGGGTAATGAGATTATCCGTGAAGCTGCCAAATGGAGCTCGGAACTAGCCGCTGCTTGTGAAGTATGGAAAGCGATCAAATTCGAGTTCGAACCAGTAGATAAGATAGATAAACAGAAAGTATAAGAACTAAGCGCGCATAATTCAGTAATTTCTGTTTGTTCTCCTAATTGATTGCAATTAAACTCGGCCCAATCCTTTTCCTAAAAAAAAGGATTGAGCCGAATAAAGAATGACCGTCCTATACTATGTGTTTGCATAGATCTTTCATATGTGCAGATCTTATATATACAAGATCTAAATTAAATACAACATCAAATCGAAGACTAAACGTGGCTTATTTAGATGAGCATATAAGCTAATTTTTTAAGAGTTGGGAACCCAAAATTTTTTAAACGTGGCTTAAAAGGTAGCTTTTTTTATATGTCACAAATTTCAAATTAGTACTAATTCGGGGAGACGAATTTCAAATATTTCCCTACTTCATCTTTCGAGAAAGGGAAACTCCTCTATAAACTCTCAAAGTCAACATCAAAATTCTTTTCTCTCCTCCAATTTATGTTTGGGCTAAAAGAATATTCTTCCAATTCAAATGGGTGCTAACTCTGGAGGATATAAAAATTTTAAGAAATAAAAAAAACTAATTGCAAGTTTTTTATTTCTAAAAGATAAAGTGAAAGAAATATTTTCCTTATTCATATTAGTGCTAATTGAGGGAGACTAATTTCAAATATTTCCCTACTTCATCTTTTGAGAAAGGGAAACTCCTCTATCGCTCCCAAAATCAAAACCAAAATTCTTCTCTCTCACTCCAATTTACGTCTGGGCTGAAAGAATATTCTTTCAATTCTAACAGGTGCTAACTCTGAAGGTTATAAAAGTTTTAAGAAATTAAAAAATTAATTGCAAATGACTCGCAATCAAGATAGGGCCATGAATTTCAAATTAGTAATTTGGGGAGACTAATTTCAAATATTTTCCTACTTCATCTTTCGAGAAAGGGAAACTCCTCTATCGCTCTCAAAATCGACATTAAAATTCTTCTCTCTCACTCCAATTCACGTTTGGGCTAAAAAATATTCTTCCAATTCAAATGGGTGCTAACTCTGGAGGATATAAAAATTTTAAGAAATAAAAAAAACTAATTGCAATTGACTTGCAATCAAGATAGGGCCACGGATGGATATGACGGTAAGAGATTGAGATAAAGCTTGCTAAACGTGCATGTCACACGCGGCCATGGAACAACCATCTCATGACCCTCCTCCGCCAGGGAGGGAACAGTTATGGTATGTTCTTGTGCCTTCATAGGCAACATCTATAGAAAGCTTCCTGTAAATAAACAGCTAATTCTCATTAGTCCTTATCCATGTGGGACTAAATATTTCTTGTTTTTTGCCTCTAAATTTTGTAAACAGTCTCTTTGAATATGCTTTACTTCGTAATTTCTTTTTAGACTCTGCTAGCCACTTAGCTTAGTTTACAACATGAATTATTTTGAGGCGTAGGTTTTCTAACCGAGCACAGAGTAGTTGGGATAGCTTTCTAGCTTAAGTAAGGTTTCCGTCATGTTAGACCCCCCAAGTCTTTGTTAATTGTATATTAAACCCCAAATCTTCATATATATATATCAACTACTTTTCATATAAAAGCAAAACCTCCAAAGTAATCAGTAGCGCTATTAAGAAAGTGTGCTACAAGACATATTCAAGAACTCCCGTGCATTCTTCCACAGTTATTTCAAAAAAGTTACTGTAGTAGCTACAATAATTTCAAATTCAAAATTTCCCGTGCTTTGCACGGGTTGAATACTAGTATCCTCTATATATAAAAAAGCCTAGAGGTGTTACTGTTCACCTTTTACTGTTCATTTTTGTCTGAGATCACTGTTCACCTTTCACTGTTCACCACTTTTCACAAAAGACCTTTAACTTAACACATTTATGAAAAACACCTTTAACTTTTTAAAATTACAACCAACATCAAACTCAAGAAGATTTCATATCTAAAATAAATTCAAGGAGATATAAACAACCCCAAAAATTTATAATTTACAAAAACATCCCCTAAAATTTTTAACTTTGCAAAAACACCCAAAACTTTTAAAATTTAACAAAACAAGCTTCAAAATTTTAATACTTATAAAAAAGCTTAAAATTTTCAAACCTACACTGAAAATCTATAAATTGCAAGCAGCCCCCTAAAACTTTAGATTCTGTAAAAAACACCCAAAACTTTCAAATTTGCATCAAACATCCTCAAAAATTCAAAATTTACCCCAACACCCTAAAAACTAAGTTTAAAAATAAACCAAGATTTCAAATCAAACATTTCAATGAAATTCAAGAAGATACAAACAACTCCAACAAATTTAGAATTTACAGAAAACACCCTAAAACTATAAATACTTGTAAAAAACACCATAAAAATTATAAATTTATAAAAAAAATAAGAGTTTCAAACAGAAACCAATAAACTGGAAACCAACATCCCGCTGAAAAGTTTTAACTTTGAAAAAAACACTACAAAACTTTTCAAATTTAGCAAAAACAAGCTCAAAAATTTAAAACTTAGAAAATGCTTAAAAATTCAAACCTACACTGAAAATCTATAAATTACAAGCATCAAACCTACACTAAAAATTTATAAATTACAAGCAGCCCCCTAAAATTTTATATTCTGCAAAAAACACCTAAAACTTTTAAATTTACATCAAACACCCTCAAAAACTTAAAATTTATCCCAACACCCTCAAAAACTAAGTTTAAAAAGTAAACTGAAGATTTCATATCCAAAACATTACAATGAAATTCAAGAAGATGCAAACAACCCCAAAGATTTAGAATTCTGAGAAAACATCCTAAACTCAGAATACTTGTAAAAACATAAAAATTATAAATTTATAAAAAATAACAGTTTTAAACAGAACCAATAAAAGTTTTAACTTCAAAAACACACCACAAAACTTTTAAAATTTAGAAAAAACAAGCTCAAAATTTTAAACTTATAGAAAAATCATTAAAATTTCAAACCTACAATGAAAATATATAAATTGCAAGAAGCCCCTAAAATTTAAAGCTTCAAACTTTCAAACTTACACCGATAATCTATAAATTCCAAGTAACCCCTAAAATTTTAGATTTTATAAAAAACACCAAAATATTTAAATTTGTAATAAACACCCTCAAAAATTCAAAAGTACATTCAAAATCTTAGAATTACAAATAGACCACTAAAAATCAGTAGAAACTTTCAAATTTGTAATAAACACCCTCAAAAATTCAAAATTAATAAGAAAATATCAATATTTATAAATAGTCCGCTAAAATCAATAGTTACCACAACTCCTCGCTTTTTTCAGTAACTTTACTTGGATAACTTTGCCCCGAGTTTCCACTCACATATGAAGCAAACACATGCAATGCACGTGCCTAATGACTTCTATATCTCTATATCTCTATCGTTATATATCGATTTATAGCAAACGCCTTTACCTTTTAAAATTACAACCAACACCCTCAACCAAAACATTTAGATTTTATAAAAACATCCCCAAAATAAGCTCAATAATTTTATACTTACGGAAAAAGCTTAAAAATTCAAACCTACACTGAAAATCTACAATTTACAAGCACCCCCTAAAATTTTATATTCTCAAAAACACCTAAAACTTTTAAATTTACATCAAACACCCTCAAAAACTTAAAATTTATCCCAACACCCTAAAAACTAAGTTTAAAAATAAACTGAAGATTTCATATCAAAACATTACAATGAAATTCAAGAAGATGCAAACAACCCCAAAGATTTAGAATTCTGAGAAAACATCCTAAAAGCGTAAATACTTGTAAAAACATAAAAATTATAAATTTATAAAAATAACAGTTTTAACAGAAACCAATAAAAGTTTTAACTTCAAAAACACACCACAAAACTTTTAAATTTAGAAAAAACAAGCTCAAAATTTAAAACTTACGAGAAAATGCTTAAAAATTCAAACCTACACTGAAAATCTATAAATTGCAAGCAGCCCCTAAAATTTAAAGCTTCAAACTTTCAAACTTACACCGATAATCTATAAATTCAAGTAACCCCTAAAATTTTAGATTTTATAAAAACACCCAAAACTTTCAAATTTGTAATAAACACCCTCAAAAATTCAAAAGTACATTCAAAATCTTAGAATTACAAATAGACCACTAAAAATCAGTAGAAACTTTCAAATTTGTAATAAACACCCTCAAAAATTCAAAAGTACATTCAAAATCTTAGAATTACAAATAGACCACTAAAAATCAGTAGAAACTTTCAAATTTGCATCAAACATCCTCAAAAATTCAAAATTTACCCCAACACCCTAAAAACTAAGTTTAAAAATAAACTGAAGATTTCATATCAAAACATTACAATGAAATTCAAGAAGATGCAAACAACCCCAAAGATTTAGAATTCTGAGAAAACACCTAAAAACTAAGTTTAAAAAGTAAACTGAAGATTTCAAATCTGAAACATTTCAATGAAATTCAAGAAGATGCAAACAACCCCAAAGATTTAGAATTCTGAGAAAACACCTAAAACTATAAATACTTGTAAAAAACACCATAAAAATTATAAATTTATAAAAATAACAGTTTTAAACAGAAACCAATAAAAGTTTTTCAAGTCTATTAAAGATTACTCACCTAGATTGTGGCGACTTATCTTTGGCTTCTTCGAAGGAGGATTCTCATCTAACTTCAACCTTCTTCCAATACAAATGCTCTCATCATCAATCACTACATCATTGACAACTTCCTTGTGCACGTTGGTATTGTTTAGAGAAACCCGATTCTTTTTGCTGGGCCTTCATCTTCCAATATAGTATTCCTTTTGAAAGGTTGATAGTTCTCATCTTCAAAATCAGAAACGAAATGAAATCAGAAAACAAAAGTAAACAAACAAGAAGGATGTGTCTTCCCATATTTATTGAAGGAAGAACTAAAGGTTTATTATACCACGATTATTAGCACAAAGTGCAAGCATTATCCTCCATATTTATGTGAATCCAATCAAGAGTTAAACACAACTTAACTACATAAATGAGAGCAAATAGTTAGGTATCTAAAAATAATTATAACTTTTTAAACACAGAAAAACCCTTACACTTTTCCAATTTATAAAATAGATTCTCATACATACAATACGCATGAACGCACACACGCACGCACTAACTTACATACATACATAAACACTAAACACATACATGAACATACACACACAGGATTGCGCGCGCAGAGAGACAAATTAAGAGGTGTGTGTGTGTGTGGGTGGGGGGGAGTATTGAGTGAGTGTGTGTGTGTGTTAAACACAGACATACAAAGACACACAAACCACACAAAATACAGTCACGTATGTACACGCATGCATATACACAACATATACATTCATGCATATTATAAGTTGCTATTTTTATGTTTATATGTTAAGTTGATGAGCATGCATTGGGTATCATGTTACTCTTTCTAGTTATCAAAAATGACTTGTACTTTAGAAAGGCCTTATAGCAAATTTTCCTTGTGCTCCACTTCAATTTTAAGGTCTCGCTAGGAGTATTGCTCCATTTCTACTTGAGGTGCTTGGATGCGGACGAAATGAATACAATGAAACTTTATTCCTTAGACAATTAGCTCCATGTTCTAAACTGGGTGTTCGACCAAATCATGAGAGCTTATGTGGTAATGCCAAACTTTAGGTCATACCTAACATTGCTACAACTCCTTGTTTCGCAAAGATCCACAACTCGAACTTCTAATGAAAGAAGCAAACATTTAACAAATTAAGGCTTTGGTGACTACAAAGAGTATAAGGTCCATGTTGCTGTCTAGAATTCCTTTGTTCTTTCTTACCTTATATACATAGGGATAATGGGTATGAACTGTTAGATTTAAATCTAATTAAATCTATTTATGGGCACATATGTTACATTAATGTGTAGTGCTATCTCTCAAGCTAACTAAGTGATCAATCAAGTTGGGTTAATGGGTATTTAAATAAATTATGGGCTAAATGTGCGGATACAGTTGTAATTACAATTTGATGAGGGCCAAATTGTAAAAGTGCAACACCTATATATATGGGGTTATGGTCCCTAATCTAGGGTTAACACAAGAATTTCATCTCTTTTACCCCATCTAAAAAGAGAACTAAGGAAGAGGATAAGCCCTAAGATTAGAAGATCCATCAATCCACTCAAGATCCAAATCATGGATTCGTGTATCTTCGCACTTATGATGTTTATCTCTTTGGATTAATCATGTTTAAGATCCTTCAGATCTAACAAGTGGTATCGAGCCAAATTGATTAACTCTTAGAGATTTTTGAGTTTCTATGGTTTTTCTGTGGATTTATGAATAAAGATCAAATCTTTTTCTGATTTTGGGTTCTGATGAACAAGAAATATTTTAGTCCGATGAACAAGAATTTTTTCGTGAACAAGAAAGGTTTGATCTCGAATGAACGAATTTATGTTCTGGATGAGTAGCAAATAAAATAATTCAGCATGAAGCGAAAATTTTTGCTCGTGAACAAGTAACTTTTCGATTTTTGGTTAAATTTTCTATGATTTTAGAAAATTAATATAAGGTTTGATCCGATTGAGTTTTAAGAAAAGAAAAAATTTTGTTTTTTGTGACGGCAACCATCACTTAATAACCCTAATGGGTTCAAAAGCCTAAGCGCTTTGACGGTTCGGATCTAAACCCTAAGGGGTTCCCAGAGTTCGACGAGGTTCGAGGTTCATTTTGGCGAACCTCGTTTTGGCTTAACCTCGGTTCATTTTGGCTAATCCCTTTGGCTTAACCTCGCTTTTGGCGAACCTCGGTTCATTTGGTGCTCTCTATATCTCTATATCTCTATCGTTATATATCAGTTTATAGCAAGCGTCTTTACCTTTTAAAATTACAACCAACACCCTCAACCAAAACATTTAGATTTTATAAAAACATCCCCAAAATAAGCTCAATAATTTTATACTTACGAAAAAGCTTAAAAATTCAAACCTACACTGAAAATCTACAATTTACAAGCAGCCCCTAAAAATTTATAATCAGAAAAACAACCTAAACTTTTAAATTTGCAACAAACACCCTCAAAATTTTAAAATTTACTCCAACACCCTCAAAACTAAGTTAAAAAATAAATTGAAGATTTCATATCTGAAACATTACAATGAAATTCAAGGAGAAACAAACAACCCCAAAGATTTAGAATTCTGAGAAAACACCTAAAACTATAAATACTTTAAAAATCATAAAATTATAAATTTTCAAAAAATTAGAGTTTTAAACGGAAACCAATAAAAGTTTTAACTTTGAAAAGCACACCACAAAGCTGCTCAAAAATTTTAAAACTTCTGAGAAAAAGCTTGAAAATTTCAAACCTAAAATAAAAATCTATAAATTGCTAGAGGCCCCTAAAATTTAAAGCTTGAAAATTTTAAACCTACAGATAATCGTAAATTCAAAACGACCCCTAAAATTTTAGATTTTGTAAAAAAAACACCAGAAACTTTCACATTTGTTATAAACACCCTCAAAAATTTAAAAGTTATAAAAATATGTGAATATTTCAAATCTACAAATAGTAGATTCAAAATCTTAGAATTATAAATAGCTCTCTAAAATCAGTAGTTATAATAAAAGCATTACAAGTGCCTACTAAGATTATCTATTAAGCTGCTTTAAAAATGCCCCGTCAATAGATTCGTCCAATGTACTTATAGCTAGAACATTTTCCACATATAAGAAAAATAAACTGAGAGAGAGTAGAGAATGAAATAGAAAGAGAGGAGGAAAAGAGACTAGGAAAGACGAAGGACTGTGAGATCATCCGATAGAGAGGTTGAGCCCATAAAACGAGATCAAAATCTAATGATCATTGTCTTGATCAAGGCCATAACCGCCCAAAGTAAAAGAGTAAAAAAATAGTAATACAGTTAAATCTATATAGAGGGTGTTTTTTTAAAAATAAATGCATTCAAAAAGAAAAAGTTTCAACTTTTTTAAACTTCGACTGAAGTTCTATTTTGGCCATTTGATACCACAAAGTAAAAAAGGTCGATGATAAGTTTGTTCAAGAATATTGACATTGAAAAATGAATAAGAAACAAAATCTCATACCGAATTTTAGTTATTTGAGTTTGCGGAAAGAGAGGAACAAAGTTAAGAGTTTAGGTATCGAGTTCCCAAATTAATATCAAATTGAAAACTTTGGGGTATCAATTTGTCAAAATAGAACTTCAAGATATCAAAGTTAAAAAGGAGTGTAACTTTCGTTATTAAGGTGCAAATAACTCTTATTAAAATGAGATTTTGTTGATGTCAGTTTATCAAACAAGGGGTTTGTTTGTGGATTATGATGGTGTTAGGGTCCTCAAGCTTCCTCAGATGACTGGTTCTGGAGCCTGGAGTCTTTTCCTGCACATGAAGAACTCGTGAGAGGCCAGAGTTGGGTTCTCCGGTTGTTCTACCGATGATCAAGTCAGTAGTTGATCTTGAGTGGGAAAACGAAGCTATATAGTGAAGAGTCAAGGTAGAGGAGATGGAGGAGATGGAGGAAGAAGAAAAGATTTAGAGGAGAGGGAAGGGATGAGGTGCGGGAGGACGGGGAGGCAAGGGGTGGAGGAGAGAGGAGGGAATGAAGAAAGTGGAGAGAGGAAAGGGGTAAAGTGGGTATTTTAAAAAAAAAATTGGGTTAAATAGTGGCATGTGTGATATTGAGAATATATAAGCAAACTAAGGTGGTTTACATCAAAATAAACAAATAAATGTGATAAGTTACAATTTGGACAAAAATTAAGATGATTTTCATGTAAAAACCCCATTTTTAAAATGAACTCACATATTAACTAATTGGCCTTTTTGCATGATTTTGACTTGAAAGTTAATTAGTAGGTTGAAAACATTTCGTCAAGCCATTAGCGGACATTTTGGGGTTTTTTTTTCGGCACGCTCAAAAAATAAAGAAGGTTAAGTGACATTTTTACATTTATTAGCACTTACTCTAAAATGAACCAAAAGATAGGGGATTATGTGAAATTTGCCCTTGTTTTCATCTGGCCTTCATTTGAAGATTTTCAGTTGATCAAATTTTCTAAATACCTATCTTTATTTTCTTGCTTTTCCTTTCTTTTGCTTTTCTTTTCCATGCAAAGAAATGAGCAGAAACTTATTTTGCAATTTAGAAGGATAAATAATTAAATTTAAGGACAAATAAATGCTCTTATTAAGTGAGCTACTTTGCCTCAAGGATTAAAAGTGAAAGTCAATTAAGGGCCCATCACAGTCCTTGGGCCTCTCAGCTAAAACAAAAAAATAGTTGATTTAGAAATAAGAAAAAGTAGTAATAGTTTAAGATGATTTTCATGTAAAAACCCCATTTTTAAAATGAACTCACATATTAACTAATTGGCCTTTTTGCATGATTTTGACTTGAAAGTTAATTAGTAGGTTGAAAACATTTCGTCAAGCCATTAGCGGACATTTTGGGGGTTTTTTTTTCGGCACGCTCAAAAATTAAAGAAGGTTAAGTGACATTTTTACATTTATTAGCACTTACTCTAAAATGAACCAAAAGATAGGGGATTATGTGAAATTTGCCCTTGTTTTCATCTGGCCTTCATTTGAAGATTTTCAGTTGATCAAATTTTCTAAATATCTATCTTTATTTTCTTGCTTTTCCTTTCTTTTGCTTTTCTTTTCCATGCAAAGAAATGAGCAGAAACTTATTTTGCAATTTAGAAGGATAAATAATTAAATTTAAGGACAAATAAATGCTCTTATTAAGTGAGCTACTTTGCCTCAAGGATTAAAAGTGAAAGTCAATTAAGGGCCCATCACAGTCCTTGGGCCTCTCAGCTAAAACAAAAATAGTTGATTTAGAAATAAGAAAAAGTAGTAATAGTTGGAGATGCGGGGTATCGATCCCCGTACCTCTCGCATGCTAAGCGAGCGCTCTACCATCTGAGCTACATCCCCTTGCTGACTTTGTGCTCAAAAAAATAAAATGACTTCACTATCTCATGTAGATCCTTTTGCCCAACACAAACAGAACAATAGCACCACAGACTGAATTGAGACACTTATGTCCAAGCTGAGACCCATGTCATCTCATTCTCAATCCTCTTGCAACCACACTTACATTCAAAGCGAAAAAATAAAATGAAAATACTACAATGGGTTTGATAGTAATGCTCATTAATTTTATTCTTTTACAAGAAACTGGCACCAACATCTCCCTCCTCTCAATCTCTTTCCCAAACAACTGATACAATTGTAGGAGGTGAAACCAATTTTAGCAGGGAGCTCAGATACTTCACTTGCCAAACCGGGAAGCTCAAAAATAAAACACAAATGAATATCATTGAACAAAATGGTAAGATTGATGATCATGACACACTTTAAAATTTTAGAACTTTGGAATTTGGATGGCTTCATAAAAACTTTTCAATAGGTTCTCATCAGGAAACTATCAGGCTCAGAGGGAGTTTTCTACATACCAAGGGTACTGAACACAGATCAAACATCGGTTGATCGAGCTGGAAGTACTTCAATCGGTAAGAATCATAAGATATAATTTCAAGAGAAATTTCCTAGTTAAAGGCCCTTTACTTATGGTTATGCTTATTCATTTATTCAGGAAATACATCCTGAATAACAAAAATAAGACGCTACCTCAAAGGTACAACTAGCCATGGGTTGTATTATTTTTCTTCTAATCACTTTGATCTTGTAGGATATTCCAATAGTGATTGGGGTAGAGATCAAGATGATCGAAGGAGCACTACCGGCTTCACATTTTCCATGGGAGAAACTGCATTCACTTGGTTTTCCAAAAAGCAACCGATCGTGACATTGTCCACATGCGAAGCGGAGGATGTAGCTGCATCTTCCACAATTTGTCATGCAATATGGCTAAAGAATATTCTCAAGGAGCTTCAAAATTTTCAAGGGGAGCGGATCAAATTCTACATCGACAACAAGTCCACCGTTGCCTTAGGAAAGAATCCTGTGCATCATGAAAGGTCAAAGCACATCGATACTCAGTGTCATTTTATCGAGAGCATGTGGAGCTTCAAGACATGGAGTTAGAACATGTCAAGTTTCAAGACAACATCGCCAACATCTTTAGCCTTTGAAAGTTGAATTATTCTATTCTACAAATTAAAAGAGGCACTTGGAGTTATTGATTTCAAGGAGATCAAGTTTAAGGGGGAGAATGTTGGAGTTTAAACTTGACCACTAGTATTCCTCATTGATGCTAGCTAGTGGTTACAAAGATGAAAAGTCATGAGTTACAAAGAGTTAATTTGCATTGTTATTATTAATACTAGTTATGGTATCTTTATGGGGTGAATTATGTGTCTATGTCATGAATTTAGGAGTTACATATGTTAAAGTTATGAAGAGTACTCGTCATCTATGAAGCACGGACACGGACACGGCGACACGGACACGACACGGACACGGACACGGACACGGACACGGCAAAACCCAAAAAAATAGGATACGGCGACACGGCTAGATTTTTTTAATATTATTATTATATAGATCAATATTGAATTAAATTCATATTACATTTTCATATTTTTTGTTATGTGAAGTGAAGAATATAAATAAGAAACTAAAAGAAAGTGTGTTTGTTGCAGCCTTGCGGTGTGAATTAAGACATCGGGATGAGAATGATCTCTTGGAGAATTGAAGACAACAATGTTAAAGAAGACAAAAAGAGAAGATGAACATATAGAAAAATAGAGCAATATCTATGTTATATTATTATGTAACATTGGCTTGAATTATTATGTAACATTGGCTTGTATAATCAATGACAAATGTAAGTTATGTAACCGATTAGTCCGATTTGAAGATAATACCAAATTTTAATTCTCATTACTTTCATCTTGAGCATATCAAAAGACAAGAGAATAAAGTTCAAGTTACAACTAGTTCCATGGCTACAAAATACTAAGTTACTAACATTGCAAAGATATAATAATTACAACCAAAGCGTATCTTAAAAATAAAGTTTTCAAGTTGAAACATCAAAAGATCTTTCTATGGTTTCAACTCCTTCATCCTCCTCAAACACAATGGCCTCCATCGTAGGCTCGTCAAGAGAAAGGCGACAACATCTAAAATGCCGGCACCTTGAAATGAGTCGAAGGTATCTCCACCAATATCCCACATTTTGATTCCCCTTCCATATACTCTTTGAACCGAGAAAGTAAGCGAAGGTTGGTGTGAACATAAACAAGATCCTCCGCCGCGTGCGGGGTTAGCTTGTTCCTCTTTAAGGAGTGAATGAAACCATCGATACTCCATGCGTTCACAACAAGAAGAGGAACAAGGTTGGCCTAGAAGCTTTACGGCTAATGCTTGCAAATTTGGAGTACTTGCACCATAAAGAAGCCACCATGACTTAGGATCCATATGTCCTCTATCGGAAGAGAATCCGGATCACTAAAAGCCTCCAAAGACCCATAAACTTAGCATATTCCAAGTTCACCGCCCGTCGTTCATCGGGATTAGGATAGTATCTTCTTAAGCACTTTGCTCTTTCGTAGAGATCTCAAGATCTTGATTTGGAGCTTCTTGGTCGCGTTCTCATTGAGCCATACAGAATGATAGTACCTATATTCGTTAATAACATGAATTAGCCCACAAGGTATTAAGTAATAGAAATATTCGCATTAAAGAGTGAAAGTTGAAATATTACCTTGGAACTAAAGAGTGTGCCAAGCAGGCGGGGTGTTGCTATTGTTCCATCGATCCACCAAGATCTTGTGAACCACCTCATAAAAGGAGATTCCTCGTTATCCCTTTTACCCTCATGCCTATAAATAGCTTGCTTCACCTTCTCAATCATTGTATCCCACATATCATACACCAAATGAAGACATGGTGTATCGGTGTCGGTGACCCTTATCATTTCATAGATTGGACCAGTGAAGTCAAGAATAAAATCTATCTTGTCCCACCACAAATCATCGAGGACTTTCTCTTTCACAAATTGAGCTTTCCCCACATCATCTTCTCTATACAAGCTCCATCGATCACTAAGGACCATGTCTTGGAGGCCTCTTGGCGACCTTAAACCTCTTCAACATAATAATCCATGAGGCAAATCTTGTGTCGGCAATGGATAAGAGCTTCATCTTGGAATAATCATTGAACATGGCAAGCCGCATAGAGTGGTTCATGACAAAATTCTTCATAAACAATGCATCATCGGAGATCTCTGTAATCCAATGTAATTGTGCATAAGCCACAGCATTTGCTTCCGTGTTCTTAGATGCACAAATATTCTTGATAGCAAGATTGAGTGTATGGACTACACAAGGAGTCCAAAATATGTGAGGCAGTGCCCTCCACAAGCCCTCCGTGACCTTGCATCTTGAAGCATTATCGGTTATGATTTGGATGACATTTTGCGGTCCCACCTCGTGATGCACTTTTCTAGCCGGCTTGGATAAAATATTTATTCTTGACTTCTCCCTCGGCATTCCGGCATTCAAGAACATTGGCTTACCCTCACATACCGCCATAAAATTGATGATGGGCCTCCTTTGTGCATCCGCCCACCCATCACTACAAATGGAGACCCCTTCGTTGCCATGTGCCCTGATGGGCTCCATCAATCTCTCGTGAGTTTTCTCACGTTGTAAGATAGTGGTCCTTATGGAATTGTAACTAGGAGGCTTGTAGCGAGATTGGATTGCTGCGGCATATGCAAAAGCGGCATATATGGGTTCCTTGTCAAATTGAAGGACAATCCCAGATGAAGAACATCCTACCAATCAATGCATCCAATTCCTCCCTTGCTCCCATGTTGAATGCTTGTTCCACGGTATTAGGCCCCTCCTCCTCTTAGATTCACTTATGCGAGTCAATGCACCTACCGTCGTGCTTGCGATTGAAGAAGATGTAGGCAAAGCTGGCGTCTTAGGCCTAGAAGCGTCAACTGCCTATAAACTTGATTCAACGTCCTTTGAAATTCCCTTAAGTTTTGGTGATGACTTAGAACACATCTTAATTCAGTCCGCTTATCCTCAAGAGATGATTTTTAACTCTTGAGTGTGAACCGTAAACTCCTCTCTGCAATAATTACATCTCCATCTCCAATTTCCTCCTGCCGTTCCCCTCTTTTTCCAATTTGATAACATATTTTCCAGCGGACATTTATCATCTTGTACTCCACGCCACTAGAACTCCCTTCTTGTTCCATTTCTCTAAAGTACAATAGCAATAACGATAGAATTAAAAATTAACAATAACAAAATAGTAACTAAAATTCTAATTAACGGTAAATTAAAAAATTGAACCCTAATAAATTCGGTAAATTAATAGAACCCTAGCTAATTAACGTAAAATAGTTAATTAAAATGCAACAATAACCCTAATTAAATAAAACCTAATTTTATTAACGACAAGCAGTTAATTTTATGCGAAAACAACGACCATATTATATACGACGGATCCATCAGATCAGATCGGATCTTCAGATCATCCGGGTCATCAATCACGTCATCGACTCGTCAAATCAATCATCTTCGTCAATCACGCGAGGAAACTCGGCGAAAGGTATGGGCACCACTTGCGAGTCGGGTTTGGGGTTTCAGCGGAGAAAAATCTCAAATTAGGGTTTTGGCGGTGTTTGATTGTCGGGTATGGGTATGGGTTTGGGTTTGGGTTTTAAAATCAGCCGCTTCGTTTTAGATTATTTAGGCAGACAGCGTCGGGGCGAGTGGGGAATCGGCGCCGTGTCGGCGTTGACCGATGTCGGCGGCGTTAATGGCGTGTCCACCTGCGTGTCGGCGCAGCGTGTCGAACTTCGTGTCCGGCGTCGGCAGCGTCGGTTCTCTGGACTCGGGACCTCTTTAGGCGTGTCCATGCTTCATAGCTCGTCATGTATAAATACCCCCCTTGTGTTTCATTGTGGGCAAGCCTGTCGTGAATAAGAAATAGTATCCTATGAGTTGCCTCTATATCCTCTAAGTTTATCTCCTCTATTATTTGTTTTTTCATATAATAGTTGCAATGTTCCACAGTAATCGTAGGAAGTGAAACCAATTTTAGGAGCGAGGTCAGTTGCTTCGCTTGCCAAACCTGGAAGCTAAAAAATAAAACGCAAATGAACATCATTGAACAAAATGGAAAGATTGATGATCATAACATATTTTAAAATTTTAGAGGTTAGAAATTTGTATGGCAGGAATCATAAAAAGTTTGCAATAAGCAATCATCAGGAAACAATCAGTCCCAGAGGGAGTTTCCTATATACCAATGTACTGAACACAGATCAAACATCGGTTGATATCGAACTGGAAGTATTTCAATCATGATAAGAATCATAAGATATAATTTCAAGAGATATTTCCCAGCTAATGGTCCTTTACTTATGGTTATGCTTATTCATTCATTCAGGAAATACATACAAAAAACAAAAATAAGACAAAACAAAAATAGTCAAAATTTGCTATAGGGGTCATGGATATTTAACATGTGTTAATCATTCAAAGTTTTTCAAGTCTATTAAAGATTACTCACCTAGATTGTAGCGACTTATCTTTGGCTTTTTCGAAGGAGGATTCTCATCTAACTTCAACCTTCTTCCAATACAAATGCTCTCATCATCAATCACTACATCATTGACAACTTCCTTGTGCACGTTGGTATTGTTTAGAGAAACCCGATTCTTTTTTGCTGGGCCTTCATCTTCCAATATAATATTCCTTTTGAAAGGTTGATAGTTCTCTAAAGAATTATTTGCCCCACTTGATATTCAAATTTGCTTCGGGTTAATGCAAATATTCTTCCCGAGGATACAACGAAATTTGAAAATTCCAAGCAAATCACGGAATTTTCCAGTAACTCTTTGTGAAACAAGTTTATAGTATTGCGGATGTTTTTGAAAGCGTTTTTTAAGAATGAAGTTATTAACAAATGTTTGAAATCATAGGCTATTTATAGATTTGAAAAGGTGTTTCCAACAAATACAACCTTTCAAACACCCTTTGGAATAATGATCCTTTTCAACGACCTTCTTCCAATAGTCACTTGTCTATTGATATTTTAATAATTGAAATTTTAAAATAACAATAAACAAAATAATATATTCAAAATATATATAGTAAAAGTTATAATATTTTGGTAGCATTATTACGTCAAAAATCGGCGCGATAACCCGATAAACATTTACTAATAGCTACCGCCTGCGAGTTTAAGTCGATACTTTGGCCCATTTATCAAAGCCAATAAACATTTAATGCTTTTAAACCTCTAAAAGAATGCTCAAGTATCCGATGTGGGACTATATTGTTTTACAAACAAAATACTAACAGTTCTCATCTTCAAAACCAGAAGCGACATGAAATCAGAAACAAAAATAAACAAACAAGAAGGATGAGTCTTCCTATATTTATTGAAGGAAGACCTAAAGGTTTATTATACCACGATTATTAACACAAAGTGCAAGCATTATCCTCCATATTTATGTGAATCCAATCAAGAATTAAACACAACTTAACTACATAAATGAGAGCAAATAGTTAGGTATCTAAAAATAATTATAACTTTTAAACACAGAAAAACCCTTACGCTTTTACAATTTATAAAATAGATTCTCATACGTACAATACGCATGAACGCACACACTAGCTTACATACATACATAAACACTAAACACATACAGGAACATACACACACAGGTTGAGCAGCTGAGAGAAGAAAAAATTGAGTGAGCGAAACAGCGAGTGTTAAACACAGACATACAAAGACACACAAACCACTCAAAATACGCAGTTACATATGTACACGCATGCATACACAACATATACATTCATGCATATTATAAGTTGCTATTTTTATGTTTATATGTTAAGTTGATGAGCATGCATTGGGTATTATGTTACTCTTTCTAGTTATCAAAAATGACTTGTACTTTAGAAAGGCCTTATAGCAAGTTTTCCTTGTGCTCCACTTCAATTTTAGAGTCTCGCTAGGAGTATTGCACCATTTCTACTTGAGGTGCTTGGATGCGAACGAAATGGATACAATGAAACTTTATTCCTTAGACAATTTGCTCCTCGTTCTAAACTGGGAGTTCGACCAAATCATGAGAGCTTATGTGGTAATGCCAAACTTTAGGTCATACCTAACATTGCTACAACTCCTTGTTTCACAAAGATCCACAACTCGAACTTCTAATGAAAGAAGCAAACATTTAACAAATTAAGGCTTTGGTGACTACAAAGAGTATAAGGTCCATGTTGCTGTCTAGAATTCCTTTGTTCTTTCTTAACTTAAATGTACAGGGATAATGGGTATGAACTGCCATTATTTAGTAAAAGTTGGAAATTTGTTTTCATTTCCTTCATTATATCCAAATCTTATCCACATCCTTCACCATGATAAACCCTTTGGTTCATGAATTAAATCATTAGCTTCTTAGACACTAAGTCAAATTCATCAAATACATTAACAAAAGTTGCACTTAAATACCATGTAGTTCCTCCTACTTTGCACTTACATACCCTCACTTGTTTATTTTTTAATTAATTTAGTTTTCACTTAAATACACTCAGTTATGCAAACAAAGAATTTCCCTCGAAAATTCTCATGCTAATTTAGAACTTTCTAATCCTTAGGTTTTGTAAAATTTATTGCTCAAACTATCATGATTCTATTTTAAACCTATCCTAATAGTATTTTAAAATAGGATTTTATAGGTTTAATAGTAAATTCAACAAATATTAAGTGTTAAAAGTGTTCTAAAACTAGCATGTGACTAGCATGAGAACTTTCAGGGGGAAACTCTCATACCCAGCGAGGGTATATGAGTGTAAAGTAGGGGAAACTATAGGGTGTTTAAGTGCAATTATGTCAAAAACTTTCAATTATATTCACAGTTAAATTTTCGACAAATCAAATAATCAGAAAATTTATAAATTAAATTGAAGTGAAAACCCCAAAAACCTGCTGTAGGCTTGCCCTCGACGACGACGGCGTCACCGTCAGAATCTCCGGCGGAGAAACCACGTGGGGAGAAGAAGGAGAGGAGCGAGGCCCACGTGGCAGAGGAAACAAGGTGGGGCCCTCGGCTCAGAAAGTGGCCGTTGATGGCTCTCGGCGACGAATTCAGCATTTGAAAAGAGAAGAGAGAGAATTGACGATTGAGAGTTGACGGTAATTTGGTATCGTTTTTTTCGTTTTTTAATTTTTATTTTTAATAGATAGAGAGAGGAGAATTCCAGAGGGGCGGGAGTCTGAGAGGGTCGAAGAGGAGTTTATGACAGCATTATTAAAATTGCTATTAGGTCCTCTAATTACTAGTTATTCTGTAATCAGTCTCTCAAATCATAGAAATTGCCATTAAGTCCCTTAATTTTCATAAATTATCTCAAATTAATCTATCGAACTGCGACTTCTACTTTTAGGTTTTGGTAGCTTGGTCTGATAGGAGTTAAAATGCAACCACTATACTATGAATTGATCAAAAGTGATCAAATATTATAATGCATAATTAACTATCATATATGTAAGCAGGTGAAAATAGACCCAAAAGTAAAAGTTTTACAAAAATATGAAAAAATATTTTCATGAATACTTAAATCATCTTAATGTATGTGCTCATTTCGTCGTTGAATCAATATGCCTCAATCTTCCAAAGTCTACTTTTTTTTTTCAAATGGATCGATTGTAGTCGGTTTTATATAATCAAAGACTTAACAAATTGACAATACATTATAGATTATAATATTCAACTTATTTCAAACAATAATAAGAAGAAATAAATAATTTTAACTGTCACATCAATTTGTAGAAGTATATGAATATAGCAAATTCATTTTAGATGTCTATTTATTAATGTGAAATTTACTTTATGAAATTGGATGGTAAATGTAATAAAAGATAATTTCAAACACTTCAAAGAGTTGGGGGACTAGTTGGGTGCTGGCCCGGCCATTGAAGTGGAGGTATATAATATTTTCTTTTTTGGTTGATTGAACGGATGAAAATGGAAGGTGAGATATTGAGTTAGTCAAAATACAGTAATATCCTTTTGTGAAGAAGAGAAATGTGGATTTGGATAATGAAAGATAAATAGATAATTATACAAAACATATGAGAATGTAAAAGTCATTGCAAGATAAATCTTCTCTCTCTTCACCATGTCCCTCCAAATCGGAGGGGTTTTCTCTTTCTTCACACATTTTTAGTTTGTTTTTGTATTTTTCTCTCTCATTGCTCTACTATATATCACCTTACCTTCCCTTCTAAAAAACACCTATCAAAGAGAATTTTTAATTTTATCCCCAACCCTTCCTTACCTTCCCTGAGGGCTAATTTGAAAAAACCAAGCAGCACGGGTAGGCTTAATAGCTATTTTAATGAATTGAGGAACTAACTCCGAAATATCTAAAGATAACTCTCGGTATTATCTTGAAGGTTGAGTGACGCATCCAAACTTTTAGGGTTATTTCACAATGGGCCAAATGTCTTTAGGGTTTTGTGAGATGTTCACGATCGCGCTCATCTCTGACATTTCCTCAAGCCTGAAAAAGAAAGAAAAAAGAAAGAAATAAACAGTTAAGACTATACAAGATTGGAAATCACTAATCAACCTGAATAGATATTTGATAAATACTATGGTCAACTACCTTTGTTAATAAATGCACTTCTATAAATAAAAAAACACTGAAGAGTTAAATATTTATTTTTATTTTTTGTTTTTTTGTTCTTTTATTCAATGCACTTACATATTTACACGGGCCAAAAATCTCATATCTATGCTCGTGCCATTCGCCCAAAACAGGACTCGAAGCACATCTGAAGCATCGATTAACATGAAAATTGCACTAAATTATCATGCACTGCTAACAAACATAACTTTAGATTATGTTTATACATACAAGCACGTACGTACGCTGTAGATCCAAAGGGGCAGTAACTCAATAAGGCGTCTCATCTCATAAGCTCGTCACCAGGGAAGATAAATAAAAAAATAAAACAATGTAAAACTTGAGAAGAAAAAAAAATAAAAAAAAGAACAGGAGACAGGTATCCACAAAGATATCTGAAAGGAAAGAAATGGATACTTCACTCGCGCGGAAAAATGCTTAGACTGCAGTATCTATCACCACAACTATCCCGAAGAGAAGCTCAGATTTTAGGTTTCTGTCCAGTGTCCAGCTCACTTGTTTTGAGCATGAGTTGATAGATTCCCACTTCGAATGCTACTTAGAAGCAACTCTCTCTCAAACGGAGGCTCCTTGAATGAAAACTTCAACAATCCATGGCATGCCAGTTGTCACTATTAGTAGCAGGTTGATCGTTAGATGAAATTGTTGCAGGTTGAGGTTCACCAGGGAAATTGTCCATGGATGGCGAGCAATTTTGTGTCACTGGATCTTGTTCATGCTCAGTGGACATAACTGAAGTTTATGGTGAAGATTCATAAGACTGTAACATATAGAAGATGCACAAGGAAGTCATGTCAAATCACAAGCTCTCCATAATCTGAGGTTGATAGAGCAGATTAATGCATCTCTGTCGAGTGAATAAATTTATTGTTTCATATTATTATTATTATTATCTGTACCAGCATACAAGGTTAAAAAGAACGCTTGCATCTCACAGCATAACGCATTGAGAGTGATATAATTTGAGAATCTCCCATGAAATTAGAAGAAGTATTAGTTGAATGCATATAGAGTCCAGAAGTGTATATACTTTCGGCTTTTAACAAATACATCCTTAAGAATGTCTTCTTTTAACATGTTTATTTCTCAAGACCTGTTGTGCATGTAACCACCCCTAAAAAAAACTTTATAAGAAGGAATTTGGTTTAAGCCCCTCAATTGACTCTGATCACAAGCCTTTAGACCCAATCACTTCTTGAATAAAACCCACCAGATCCGCTTTTATTTTTTTACTTTGATTAAGCCTCCCTCTCTACCTCTTAAACGGTAGTTTTTATAAATTTTCCATACCCTTCAATTCTATGATGTTAGGTTTATAATACGACATGCCATACAATGACCATATATGTTTTTTTCCCCTAAAAGTGACATATTGAACTCTAGCCTCTTGTTGAAAACTGTAGCATAGTTAAAAGAAAAATATTTTTGAGTTTCGATGTAAGACAAATATAAGGTAAAGATGATCAAAAGATAAGAAAGGATAATTACCTTCACTGAAAAATGGTACAGTTTCGTACTTTATTGGTGTCTCTGAAGGAAGCGCTCCTAGATCCACCTGTTGGTTCTGTGTATTGTTGTCATTTGCTCTTTCAAGCAACACGAACTTGTCCTTTTCCCAGACACATTCCAATATAAGAACCTCTCCACTGGAAGGATAGTACTCTCTATAAGCCTGCACAAATCACATGAAACATTCAATTATTGTAAGATGATTCACAACGTGAACCCATTATGATACTACATTTGACTCTATAACAAAAAATGGATTAGAGTGAAGGGAAGATATGGCGCCAAATAAGTACGTTTTCTTGATAGCAGACCTCAATAAATCCCTGAGTCAGCTGTACTGTGTGCTTCTGCTGAGAAAGAGATGAGACTTTGTTGAATACCACAACTACATCAAGTAAAATCTGCAAAAAGTAATTGGAAGGGTCTCAGAGAACCAGGCTACATGTTGAAAGATAATTCCAGTGGGATTTTGGTTAAAACAAAATATCCTCCATGCTTATATCAGTTCATTACATGGTGCAAATTTGATGTGAAATAGTTTATGAACAAGAAAATTAAGTTGTTGTAAATGAAATTTTCCGGAATGTTCTGCAATCAAACTATAAAGAAAGTGCTAGAGATTCAGAGTTAATTTTACATTGTAAAAGGAATTGATGCTATTGACAAGAGGGCACCATTAAATGACTTATTGCAAGTGTCCCAGCTTCATCTTTAAATAGATTAACATCTAACGATGATCTCCCCAATCCTGTTTTGATACATTTATAATATCAGTAAACCTATGTGATATTCCAGCTGCTTTCAAACTTTTACGACTTGACAAAGTTAAAAGAACCAACTTTTCCCTTTTCTTCATTTTGCAAGAGAACACACAACCATAAAACTCGATCTTTGATTCCCTACTGCAGGAAACCAAGGTTATCGATAGCGGATAGCATCGCGTAGCGGTGAGGCATCGCTAAGGCTATTAGGCTATTGCGGTAAAATAGCGGTAAAAAGCGCAAAGTCAAATATGGGTCTAATTTAAATATGTATAAATATTTTAAAAAAAGAAAAATTAAAGAAAAATCTCCAAAATCTAAAAGTACATATTTGATGATTTAAAGAGATCCTAAATATGAAATAGACATGTAACCGTCACATAATACCGAAAACGACTGGAGTAGGAGCCAAAGATTCATCGTCTTTGAGAAGATGAGCTGAGCGGTGAAAAGACTAGAGTAGGAGGAGCTCACAGCAAGAGGAGGTGAGAAGAAATGCTAAGGGAGATGCTGGAGGCTATGGGTGGTGGCGTGAGTATGCCGGAAATCGCGGGAGGTAGTGGGATGCAGTGGTTAGGGATCGGGTTTAATTTAAAAAAATAAACCTCAAATTGCTTTTAAATAGCGGTCAAGAAATCGCGGGAGGTGGTGGGATGCAGTGGTTACAGGTCGAGTTTAATTTTAGAAAAATAAACCTCATACCGCTATTAAATAGCGGTCAAAAAGCGGATTTTGCTCCCAATCGCCCACTATTCACCACTATGGCGCGCTATTGACCGCTTTTACGAGCGGAAAGCGCATATTCCGTAATATCACCGATAGCGGACAATAGCGTCATAGGAAGGGACCGCTAACGCTATTAGCGCCGCTATTGCAGAGCTATTTACCGCTAGTTACAACAGTGTAGGAGACAAAACCACCATAACTTTGATTTTCCAATGCAGTGATTAAAGATGGTGTGGTCCATAAAATTAGGACGGGTGGTTAAAAGAATACGCTATTGACCTGAAAAAACAACCCTACAACCCATTAAGTAGAAAAAGAAATATTATAAAAGTAGCTACAAGACAACCCAAGTTTGAACACATACGTAGACTCAACACAACTACAGATCGATAAGCCGACACAGCAACACCCTAACCAAACCTAAAACTGAACACAAAACTAGAGCGCAAGCACTGAACTTCGAAGCCAAAACCCAAGCACCAAACTTCAAACCCAATACCCAAACTCTGACCTCAATCTAACCCCAATCCAATGCCAATCTCAACCTAAGCCTCCAACTCAATGAACCAAACTGAGCCAACCCTAGCCAAATCAAACTGAACCAAACCAAGCCAACAAGGAGCAAGTCCTAAACAATTAGCTTTTATTAAGAGTGACACAAAACACTTTATCATTTATATAAGTTTTTAAATAAGTAATAGGTTTGGAAGTGTTGGACATGGATGCATGTCACAAGATGTATCGGGTTCCCCAATTTTTTGCTAGAGGAAGTGTCCCACATATCATAAAAGTAATTATTTCTGTGCAAAATAACCAAAAACTGTAATTAATTGTAAACTAAGTCGTTCATTGTACGCCATCTGAATATATGGCTTCCTATATGAAGAAAGGGTGTGAGGCTTTCTTAGGTAGACGAGTACATTATCTATAAAGACAGCGGGTAATACTTACTTTGACTTAGACTGGCATCCAATCTGTTCTACGAGTCGGTGTGAATCAGCAGGTACATCTTGAATCTTATATTTACTTTTATAGGCATGTTCAAATTTTTAAAAATTGCAAGTTGATAGTGCTGCTTAACCGAAAGTATGGTATTTTATGATTTTTCTTCGAAATTTAAAGTCCTTATGCGCAGCCAACAATTTGTATATACTATATACAATGTCTAAAAAGCTAATGTTATGACCATTCTCCGTAAATGTAATTACATTATAAATAGAAAAAATATTCATTGAAGTCAGCTCAAGAATACTTACTTGTTGAACCAAAACTCGAAGGCGTGAAAGCAAGGCCAACGTTGTCAGTGAAAATCCCGTAAAGAATGATTTTGCAAGCAAGAAAGATATCTGACTGCAGAAGGTAAAGGATACAACCAGATATGTCTTCTTTTTTACTTCATGGCCACAACTCACGAAACTGCTTTCAGAATGTATGAAGCAAGAAAAAGCGTAACTTGTTGCCAATCCAGATGTGCCCATAGTATCAGGTATTTCATATTCATTATAACAGTAACATTTTTTTCAGAATAGTTTCAATAAAACGAAATTCATGTGCAACCAGTAAATGTTCAAAGGATACATTGCTGCCTTCAGGATTGGTTCAGCCATCTACAACAAGGAAACAACCAGAAACTTAGCACTTAGTAGGCAATGTTGCAAAAGAAATGGTAAGAAAAAGCTTGATATAGCAATAAAACATCAGCAAAAAAAGCTTGTGAGAATTGTTGATCATTGACCATGCAAAAAAGACTCATCAAAGAAAAGGCTTCATCATTTCCTTTCTGTAACCACAAATGTACATGTTTCAAATATATAAGAATCTTAAGAGAAAAGGAAACTCCACAAATGCACAAACCACAGTAATCAACTTACATGTAATGGAGAAATTGAAGAATGGAATCAAATTATACTTGAGAAGTAATGGCAAACCTGTGACAGTAATCGTGCAATACCCAATAGCCGCTCCTGGTAGTTATGTTTCGCAATAGGATGATTTTTCTTTTGTCTGCAATAACAGTAACAATAAGTCTGCAAGGTGGGAAATAATAAGAGTCGTACAACGAAATCTTTGTATCTGAGTAATAATAAGAGCAGTAAATTTCAGTTGCAATATTTAGGCTATATTTCAGAAAACCACATAAGACTAATTACTAGAATCAGAAAATCACACCAAAGTAATCAACAGAATCCGAAACCCTCCCTGGATACATTAGTTGATCGTAAACCCTCGTTTACCTGATTGAATCAATTTGATTCCCTCAACAAGTTAACGATGCATCTTACTATCCTGTTGACAAAAATGCCTCAAGTTTCTCATTATCTTTTATTATTAGAGTTATGTTTAAAGTTTTATTTGATTTGGACTTAAAATTAGAATTTTAATTTTATCTCATTTTCCAATCTTCTTCTCCTCTCTTTTCTCCAGCATTCTCCTTATTCAAATTTATTTTCAAAATTTTTATTAAAAACATAAAATAAAATAATTATTAAAGAACATTACTAAATCAAAGATTTTTCCAAAAATCTAATCCTTCAACTCAGTCTCATAGTTAATTTTTAAAATCATAATGTGAAAATCCATAACTTAGCATAATAAATTAGAAAATGATTGTACAATCTATATAAAAACAAAGAACTTTTTGGCTTGAAAACCATTTCAAGTTATTCTTCACATTTGAGGTATATTAATCATATTTTAGAAAATTTGTTTAACAGAATTTGTAGTAATTGATTACAATTCTAGTAATAATCTGAGGAGATTCTTCAAATTCTATTCAAACTAAATAAAACATGGAGCATAACTTTAGATTATAAAAATAAAAAGAAAGATGAAGGTATTTTCGTCAAAACTTGTAACATGCATCAGTAACCAAGAATTTTTCGATTATAGCGATCAGTTCATAGGGATTTTCTGTAATTTACCCCAATATTTAGTAAGCATAAATAAAATAACAATGAAATAGTTCTCTAATACATCATCTGAATTGATTCAATCTCTGCAAAGAAATAAAACTCCAGATACTGACTAAGACTCCAAAATCTCAGATTGTCCAAATAAGAACCTTCAGCCCCTTGACAAAACATAAGATTGATTTGTGTTAGCATGCACTCTAGTTACAACTTCTGAATCATAACAATCGCAACCTTATCAACAATAGTTTTTTTTTTTTAACTACACATGTTCTCAGAAACTATTGTCGCACTGCGTTATGCTTTTTTTCTTTTTATTTTTTGGACAAAAGCACCAAATAAAAAAAACATACATTGTGACCCAATTCAGAGAGCACTCTAAAATCACTAAATATCTAATTAAATCATTAAATAAGAAAGAAATTGGAACTTACTTCTTTGGGAGAAAAGCTCTTTGAGCTGGTTTTTTCCCATCAATAATCGGAAACAAAACGCTCAAAATCTCTTCCAATCCTGCTGAGTTCAGTAACCTCACATCTCTTCTAACCTAAAACAAATCAAACACTTTCAACTACAAAATAATAAAAAAGTCACAAAAAGAGTAAAAATAAAAGATTAAAAAAAAAGGAACCTTTTGAAGGGCTTGGAAGTAAGGGCATCTTCGGTGCTGGTTTTTGTTCTTGTAGACGAGCCTGTCGAGGATTCCTGACTCTGTTTGCAGACGAGAGAGTAAAGATTTCAGCTTTTCCTCGAGATTCGTGTCGATGATCTCCGAGTTTGATTCCATGGTCGCAGAGAAAAGCCTTCTCGTTAACGAAGAGGGATACCGCTGATATGGTAACATGTAACGGGTCAGGTACGGTTATTATTAGCAGAGCTCCAAAGCTCTGCTATTATTTCGAAATTTGTCCCTTGAATCATTAAAATTGCTAATAGGTCCCTCAAGTTCTTAATATCTTACTAATGATACTCTTGATTGTACGGATAAATTTGAGACAACTTATTAAAATTGGAGGGCTTAATATCAATTTTGTTGATTTTGAGTGGCTGATTATGGAACTTATAAAGATTGGGGAACCTAATAGCAATTTCAATAATTGGAGAGACCAAGGGCCAATTTGGTATTGCTGGAGCCTATAATAAGTTGTTTATATAAGTTGCTCTATAAGCTGCTAAAAATAGTTGTTCGGTAATCAAATATGAAAGCTGCATCAAAAAAGCAATTAAGGAGTTTGGCAGAACTGTGCTTAATAATCATTCTTAAAAGACAAAAGGTATATATAGTATAAAACCAAAAAAGCTTGCATAAAAGTTGGGCATGACCCATCCGTAATAAGGAAGGTCGACATGCTCAACTTTACATACACTCTATGTACAATATCTTGAAGAGCGAAAATAAAATAGCGGATATATATATATATATATATATATATATATATATATATATATATATATATATATATATATATATATATATATATATATATATATATATATATATATATATCACTTAGAATCGCAAGGTTAACAATAGAGTCCACAGAATACCCAAAAACTAAGGGGAACAATAATACATTACAAGTCTGATAATAACTACAATACACATTAATACATGTTCGATAAGTTAAAAGTACTACAAAAGTAAATATGAATTAATTCCTACTACGATTTTCACTGAATAGATACAGAAACCATAGGGGCAAGCCTAAGGCACAATAGGCAACCATAAAAATCTCGGGTACGACATAAATGGATGAATAATCATAGATATTTTCAACTTGAATGGAGGGATCTCAACATTACGTTACTATACTTATATCATGGGTATTGATCGAAATGAAATAACACAAAAACATAAGTAATCAAGGATTAATATTTAGGATTCCAAACTCCCCAATCAAGGGATAATCAATAAACCGCGCATGCCTTTATACACTCACCGGTGAGCATCCTCACACAGGGCATTGTCCCCATCAGGATCCATTTTTACTACCACCCATCAGTGAAGCTTACTACACAAAGCATAATCCATGAATATAAAGTGTCAAACCATCAATAAAGGAAAGAATACTATTACTCTCAATAATGGAATCATCGAAGCAAGTCGAATTGTCATCCTATAGTCATTCAGAGAACATCAACGTTATAAAACCAAAATAAACAACATTTAAGCAATCAACAACTGTCTTTTATTATTTTTCTAAACTATCTTTTATTATTTTTCTAACTTATAACTTATACCATAGTATGTGCTACACTCTAGATGGTTACATCTAATACCTATAAAATGCGCTGCAGCAAATTCAGTTTTCATGCAGCAGTTTGAGATAGATAGATTGTAGAGCAATCGATATCCAAAATGAATGAAACTGGTGCCATGTAACTCTAATATGTGTCTACTTTTCATAATAAGTTATATTCAAGATTTATGTGCATGGGTCAAGTTATACACAGAATATTCAGGACATGTACAGACTATAACTGCAGGCTATGTAACAGATTTAAGTGCACAAATGAGGGGTCAAATAACATCCAAAATTTGTGAAACAATATTCAAAATATTTCTATACAAGTTTACTTTTATGAAACAAAAAGAATTTCATGCATGCAAGCTTTTTAAAGAGAGTTATGCCCTATACAATACAAAAGGGTCAGAGACTTAGACTGGTGTTGAGAGCAGAATTTACTCTCTCATCTTACTAGCTTTTTCACGTATAATCCACTATCAAAATACAATCACAAATATGATATGGATAACAAATCTAGTTTCAAAATTTGTAAAATTTTATTTATTAAAAACATAAATAGAGAGTGAGATACATGCCTAGATATCTGTGCACATACAATGAGTTTGACCACAGATTTGGACTAGTAAAAGATCTCGAATTGGATAAAATTATATTAAAATGAAGGGGTTTTATCTTTAGACCCAAAGTTTTACCACGATTTATTTTAAACCCAAGTGTTTTTATTTGTATCTTTAAACCCAATCAACTTTCTCTTTTGTCTTTAAACCCAAATAGTATAATTCATAATTGAAAAATATTATATTTGTACTTTTAGGAGGTAAAACCCCAAAATACCCTCAAAACTCTCTCTCTCTCTCTAACATAGGAAATTAAAATCAAAATTATGAAAACTAAAATTAAATTTTTATATTTTTAGTATTAATCATTATTAATTATAATGAACAATCATGAGGAGTTATGGATAATCATGTGAAAACTTGTGATGAAGAAAATAATAAATTAATGTTATAATTTTCCCAAATACTTATGTGAATTTAGGCTATAAAATTAAAAGTTATGAATTGGGAGAATTTATACCTTAAAGTACCAAAAGAGATGGATCCTCACTAAAATTTAATATTTAAACCTTAGGAATTAAGATAGTTGAGGAGTATTTAATGGGTTTGTATGAGAGTTGAAGAAGGAAATAAGAGAGCAAAGGAGGTGAGAGAATTAAATGAGAAAAAGAGGGGTAAAATTAGATTTTTTGAAAATTTTTAGGGAGGACCACATAAGTATGAAGTGTATTTGAGAATTTGGGTTTAAAGATAAATAAACAAAGTTGATTGGGTCTAAAGATACAAATAAAAGTAATTGGGTTTAAACATAAATTATGGTAAACCTTTGGGTCTAAAGACAAAAACCCCTAAAATGAAAGATATGAAAGTCCAATTTCGGAATATCTAAATAGATTTAAAACTATGACTAATGACCATGGAGATACGGATGAGATAGTGCATGGGTGACACAGAGCACTATCACACTGGTTTAAGTGCACATAAATCACAATTGATTAGGAATTAAAGATAACAAACGATATTGAAAACGAACTAAGCCAATTTTGAAAGATATTCACATGAATCTAGTTTTCAGATTAATAAGAATTTAATACATGCAAGATATGCATGGAGAGTTATGCTCTCAGCAGTAAACCTAACCCCAACAGTCTGTTTCAGACACAAGCATCCACTTCTTCGAAGAATTCGAGATAGCATATGATATCCATAATTGACCAAACCAAGTTCAAACGATAGCTGCATGAGTAAATAATTTAAAATAAATAATTTAACATAAAAAAATATTCCTAGTGGAAGCTATGGTCAAAACACTAACAGGATGTCCTGTAGGAACTTTCTGCGCGAGTAAGCCATAGAGATCGACATGAAAGCGTAAATTCAACTAAAAAATATTGTACGATCAAAGTAGCTATTAACCATGGAAAAAGTAAAATTTATGCTTGCTTGAATCATTAGAAAATAAAAGAGTGAAATTTTGCCTAGAAGATGCCCAAATCTCCTCTCTTTCCATGCCTCAATATTCTTTTTAGACTATCTCAAGTTTGCTTCTCTTTTCCTTTTTTTATTTTATTGGAGGAGATGAATGATGGAAAAAAAATAAGGGAGCGACTGCTAAATGACCAGAGGTAGTGGCGGGGAGAAAGGGTTTGGGGAAAAAATAAAATAAAAGGACTTTTATGCATAGCGTAGTGAAGCACTTTATAGCTTAGTGAAGCACTTCTTAGCTTAGTGGATTAAAGGGTTTATGTGCAAAATTTTCTTTCACTCATGGCTGACCAAATTCTTTAATATGTTAATTAGAGAGTTCAAAATAGGTATTTATCAATTTGGGTTATCTCTAATCAAAGTTTAAAACATAATTAGTTTAGGTTTACCTACTAGATTTATATGCATGAAATGACTTAATTAACTCAATCATATAATGAGAATTTAACTAAGTTAAAATCCTCATACTAAAAGATTATATAAAACACAAGAAAGAAAACGAATTGCTGATTCACGGACAGGTATCGATAACGATATCCAATCACCGGAAGGAAAAAATTTTGTGACGTTACATACTTCCCGCCTTAAGAAAATTTCGTCCCCGAAATTTTACGTACCCTCAAAATAGATGCGGATATATTTTTCGCATCTCGAATTCTGATTTCCATATTACCTCCTCAACCCCTCGGTTGTACCATAATATTTTAGCTAGCAATATGGACTTGTTTCTCAGCTGCTTCTCCTTGAATTTTAGCACTTGAACTGGTCGTTCTTCGTAAGATAGATCCTCCCGCAGGGGCAAGACTTGGTGCTAAATGATGTGTCTTGGGTGATACTTCTTTAGGTTGGAGATGTGAAACACATTATGAATCTTCTCCAACTCTAGGGGCAAGGCTAGTTGATAAGCCACAGGTCGAATCCTCTCCAAAATCCTGAATGGCCCAAGGTATCTTGGATTGAGTTTGCTTTTCTTACCACTTGATATTCCTTTCATTGGTGTAGTCTTCAGAAACACATAATCGCCAGCCTAGATATCCTTTTCTTTAGGTTGGAGGCAACATGGGAACCAGAATTCAAGATGCGAAAATCATATCCGCATCTATTTTAAGGATACCTAAAATTTCGGGGACGAAATTTCCTTAAGAGAAAAAGTATGTTACATCGCAAAAAAAATTTTCCTTCAGGTGATCGGATACGATTACCGATACCTGTCAATGGAATGGTTATTCCTTTCTTCCTAATATTTCATATAATCTTCTAGTATGAGGATTCTAACTTAGTTAAATTCTCATTATATTATCGAGTTAATTAAGTCATAGCATACACATAAACCTAGCAGGTAAACCTATACCAACCATGTTTTAAACTTTGATTAGAGATAACCTAAATTGATAAATACTTACTTTAAAAACTCTCTAATTAACATATTAAAAAATTTGGTCAACCATGAGTGGAAGAAAACTTTGCACATAAACCCTCCTATCCACTTAAACTATAAAGTACTTCAATAAGCTATAAAGTGCTCTACTAAGCTATGCATAAAAGTCCTTTTATTTTAATTTATTTCCCAAACCTTTTCTCCCCTCCACTACCTCGGGTCATTCAGCAGCCACTCCCTCATTTTTTTCATCATTCATCTCCTCAAAAAAAAAAAAAAGAAGAAGCGAAGCAAACTTGAGATAGCCTGAAAAGAACATCGAGGTTTGGAAAGAGAGTAGATTTGGACATCCTCTAAATTAAATTTCACTCTTTTACTTTCTAATGATTCAAGCAAGCATAAATTTTAGTTTTTTATGGTTAATAGATGCTTTGATCATGTAATATATTTTTTTAGTTGAATTTATGCTTGCATGTCGATCTCTATGGCTTATTTTCACGCAGAAAGTTCCTGCAGGACATCTTGTTAGTGTTTTGACCATAATTTCCACTAGGAATGTTCTTTTTTATGTTAAATTTTTATTTTAAAATATTTACTCATGCAACTTTGGTTTGAACTTGGTTTGGTCAATTTTGGATATCATATGCTATGTCAAATTCTTCGAAGAAGTGGATGCATGTGTCTAAAACAGACTGCTAGGGATAGGCGCACTGCTGAGAGCATAACTCTCCATGCATATCATGCACGTATTAAATTCTTATTAATCTGGAAACTAGATTCATGTGAATATCTTTCAAAATTGATTTGGTTCATTTTCAATATCGTTTGTTATCTCTAATTCCAGATCAATTGTGATTTATGTGCACTGAAACCAGTGTGATGGTGCTCTGTGACACCCATGCACTATCTCATCCATATCTCCATGATCATTACTCATAATTTTAATCTATTTAGATATTCTGAAATTAGACTTTCATATCTTTCATGTGAATCTAATTTTATCCAATTCTGAGATTTTTTACTAGTCCAAATCAGTGGTCAAACTCAATGTATGTGCACAAATATCCAGTCTGCCCTCTGGTGGTGTGTTGCATGTATCTCACTCTATTTATGTTTTTAGTAAATAAAATTTCACAATTTGAAACTAGATTTGTTATGCATATCATATTTGTGATTGTATTTTGATAGTGGATTATACTTGAAAAGCTAGTAAGATAAGGGAGTAAATTCGCTCTCGACACGAGTCTAAATCTCGACCCTTTTATGTTGTATAGGGCATAACTCTCTTTAAAAGGTTGCATACATGAAATTCTTTTTGTTTCATAAAACTAAACTTTTATAGAAATATTTTGAACTTTGAATGTCATTTGACCCCTCATTTGTGCACTTAAATCTGTTACATAGCCTGCAGTTACAAAGACATGTCCAAAGATATTCGTATAATTTGACCCATGCACATAAGTCTCGAATATAACTTATTATTCTGAAAAGTACACATATTAGAGTCATATGACACTAGTTTCATGCATTTTGGGTATCGATTGCTCTACCATCCATTCATCTCAAACTGCTACATGAACACTGAATTTGCTGTTGTGCATATAATAGATATTAGATGTAACCATCCAGGATGTAGCATATGCCATGATATAACTTATAAGTTAGAGAAATAATAAAAGACATAGTTGTTTAGAATCTCATATGGGTATACATACGTGTATATAGGACAAAGAATCTTGAATTTGTTCGTCGGTCCAGAGAAACCCGGCACAAACAGTAGGTAACCTTTCATTGTTTCCTCTCTTTGAAAGTTCGATTGTGTACCTTCTTGAAATTCCTGCGAGTTGATTTTCAATGTTCTGTTGTATATCTTACCACTTTCATAATATTCCTATTTGAATCGCTTCATGCGTGGGCTCTTCATTGATTGCTTAACCATTGCTATCCTAATGTTGTTTTTTTTATTTTACATCGTTGATATTCTCTGAATGACTATAGTATAGCAATCCGACTCATTTCGATGATTCCATTATTGAGAATGATAGTATTCTTTCCTTTATTGATGGTTGACACTTTATATTCATAGATTATGTCTTGTGTAAAATAAACTTCACTGGTGGGTGGTAATAGAAATGGGTCCCCGTGGGGACAACGCCTTGTGTGAGGGCACTCACTGGTGAGTGTATAAAGGTATTTGCGATTTATTGATTATCCCACGATTGGGAAGTTTGAAATTCTAAATATTAGTCCTTGATTACTTATGTTGACATGTTATTTCATTTCAATCAATGACCATGATATCAATACAGTAACTTAATATTGAGATCCCTCCGTTCAAGCTGAAAATATCTATGATATTCCTTTCATTCATCCTCTTATGTTGTACGAGATTTTTATGGTTGCCTATTATGCCTTAGGCTTACCCTATGATTTCTCGATCCATTCGCAGTCATACGGTTGGTAAAGGCAAGGGATTACAGACCATGACATAGAAGATCAGCTCTAGCAAAGATCGTAGGAGTTAATTCGATTTACTTTTGTAGTACTTTTGACTTACTTTTGACTTATCAAATATGTATTAATGTGTATCGTGCTACTATCGGACTTATAACATATTATTGTCAATGTTACATTAAATGTTGAAGCCTTTAGGCACCTGGACCTAAGCGGTGCCTAAGCAATTTCTCGACATTTTTCTTTTTATTTTTGTAATTATGATCTTCAAGTATTATATATATATATATATATATATATATATATATATATATATATATATAGACACACACACACACACACACACACTCTCTCTCTCTCTCAATCAAAGATGCATAAATACTAAATATCAACACATATGCTATCCAAAACTATATAATAGTCAATCAAAGATGCATAAGTACTAGATTGTAAACTAAATTAGTATTAGTAACCTAGTATTAAACTAAATTGTAAACAAAATTTTTTTATAACAATTAAATCCTAATGCCCTAATTAACAAGTGAACAAATTAAATAAAGCCCAATTAACAGTTAGATAATAAGGCTTGTACGTCAAATAGGTCATGCAAGTACCGTCCGTTGAGCATATACAAACAAGGGAATTAAATAAATCCAGCATCACCCAAAGTTAGAAAATGAATCACTTCAAACATAATAGCATGCTATTGATCAATGAAATCTCACTATATCACATAAGGAAGAAATTTGAACTTTAGGACCTAATCAACAAGTGAACAAATTAAATAAAGCCCAATTAACAGTTGGCATAAGAAATTGAAGCGAAAATGATGTGCTAATCTCTCTTTGTATCGTTTCCTTAATTTGTAGCAAAGAAGCATAACTAGAGTATGTTGGAAAATATATTTTCATTGAAAATGAAGAGTAGGCTAAAGTTCCTGCTCTGAGAATCATTGAACTCAGGAAAGAAACAGACATCACTTGCTTGATTTTGTCACTTTGTAGGCTTAGCTTAGTTTGCTCACATCTAAATTTCAAAATACTGCAGCTTGGTACTTCAGCTACATGGAAACAAAATAAAAAAAGAAGAGAAAAGAAGAAGAAAAGGAAACCAAAACTGGTTACCTTCAAGAGCTTCGACTAGAGGATTTGAGGGGGGCTTCGACGGCTCGGCTTCAATAGGAGAGCTCGGAGGGGGCTTCGATAGCTTCAGAGAGAAGATCGCAGAGAGAGAGAATAGCAGGGACTTGAGGGGCTTTGACGGCTTTGAAAGAGCTGAGAAGATTAGGGTTTGGTTGTTTTTTGAATTGGGTTTGGCTTTGGGCTGAAATTGGACCTGGATTTGGATAATTTGCAATAGAGTTTGGGTGTTGGCATTTAAGTTTTTGGGCTGGACAGCAACTTGGCCCAAATGGCTTTTATTTTCATGAAAAGCTAGGCGGACCGCTTAAGTATGGCCGTTCAGGGGTTTTTTAGACGCTCTGAGCATCCCCTCTGTAGGCAGCCGCTCAGACTGTTTTTTAGAACACTGCTCTTTATTCATCTCTCAATCTAAGTCACCATCTTTTTGAACACCCTCTAGATTTCTTGCGCCTTTCATTCCCAATTCAATTGAAACCCCATTGTGAATCTTCTCCAACTCTAGGGGCAAGGCTAGTTGATAAGCCACAGGTCGAATCCTCTCCAAAATCCTGAATGGCCCAAGGTATCTTGGATTGAGTTTGCTTTTCTTACCACTTGATATTCCTTTCATTGGTGTAGTCTTCAGAAACACATAATCGCCAGCCTAGATATCCTTTTCTTTAGGTTGGAGGCAACATGGGAACCAGAATTCAAGATGCGAAAATCATATCCGCATCTATTTTAAGGATACCTAAAATTTCGGGGACGAAATTTCCTTAAGAGAAAAAGTATGTTACATCGCAAAAAAAATTTTCCTTCAGGTGATCGGATACGATTACCGATACCTGTCAATGGAATGGTTATTCCTTTCTTCCTAATATTTCATATAATCTTCTAGTATGAGGATTCTAACTTAGTTAAATTCTCATTATATTATCGAGTTAATTAAGTCATAGCATACACATAAACCTAGCAGGTAAACCTATACCAACCATGTTTTAAACTTTGATTAGAGATAACCTAAATTGATAAATACTTACTTTAAAACTCTCTAATTAACATATTAAAAATTTGGTCAACCATGAGTGGAAGAAAACTTTGCACATAAACCCTCCTATCCACTTAAACTATAAAGTACTTCAATAAGCTATAAAGTGCTCTACTAAGCTATGCATAAAAGTCCTTTTATTTTAATTTATTTCCCAAACCTTTTCTCCCTCCACTACCTCGGGTCATTCGTGACCACTCCCTCATTTTTTCATCATTCATCTCCTCAAAAAAAAGAAGAAGCCAAGCAAACTTGAGATAGCCTGAAAAGAACATCGAGGTTTGGAAAGAGAGTAGATTTGGACATCCTCTAAATTAAATTTCACTCTTTTACTTTCTAATGATTCAAGCAAGCATAAATTTTAGTTTTTTATGGTTAATAGATGCTTTGATCATGTAATATATTTTTTTAGTTGAATTTATGCTTGCATGTCGATCTCTATGGCTTATTTTCACGCAGAAAGTTCCTGCAGGACATCTTGTTAGTGTTTTGACCATAATTTCCACTAGGAATGTTCTTTTTTATGTTAAATTTTTATTTTAAAATATTTACTCATGCAACTTTGGTTTGAACTTGGTTTGGTCAATTTTGGATATCATATGCTATGTCAAATTCTTCAAGAAGTGGATGCATGTGTCTAAAACAGATCGCTAGGGATAGGCGATCACGAGAGCATAACTCTCCATGCATATCATGCACGATTAAATTCTTATTAATGGAAACTAGATTCATGTGAATATCTTTCAAAATTGATTTGGTTCATTTTCAATATCGTTTGTTATCTCTAATTCGGATCAATTGTGATTTATGTGCACTGAAACCGGTGTGATGGTGCTCTGTGACACCCATGCACTATCTCATCCATATCTCCATGATCATTACTCATAATTTTAATCTATTTAGATATTCTGAAATTAGACTTTCATATCTTTCATGTGAATCTAATTTTATCCAATTCTGAGATTTTTTACTAGTCCAAATCAGTGGTCAAACTCAATGTATGTGCACAAATATCCAGTCTGCCCTCTGGTGGTGTGTTGCATGTATCTCACTCTATTTATGTTTTTAGTAAATAAAATTTCACAATTTGAAACTAGATTTGTTATGCATATCATATTTGTGATTGTATTTTGATAGTGGATTATACTTGAAAAAGCTAGTAAGATAAGGGAGTAAATTCTGCTCTCGACACGAGTCTAAATCTCTGACCCTTTTATGTTGTATAGGGCATAACTCTCTTTAAAAAGGTTGCATACATGAAATTCTTTTTGTTTCATAAAACTAAACTTTTATAGAAATATTTTGAACTTTGAATGTCATTTGACCCCTCATTTGTGCACTTAAATCTGTTACATAGCCTGCAGTTACAGTCAGTACATGTCCAGCATATTCTGTGTATAATTTGACCCATGCACATAAGTCTCGAATATAACTTATTATTCTGAAAAGTACACATATTAGAGTCATATGACACTAGTTTCATGCATTTTGGGTATCGATTGCTCTACCATCCATTCATCTCAAAGCGCTACATGAACACCGAATTTGTTACAGTATATAATAGATATTAGATGTAACCATCCGTGATGTAGCATATGCCATGATATAACTTATAAGTTAGAGAAATAATAAAAGACATAGTTGTTTAGAATCTCATATGGGTATACATACGTGTATATAGGACAAAGAATCTTGAATTTGTTCGTCGGTCCAGAGAAACCCGGCACAAACAGTAGGTAACCTTTCATTGTTTCCTCTCTTTGAAAGTTCGATTGTGTACCTTCTTGAAATTCTCATGAAGTTGATTTTCAATGTTACGTTGTATATCTTACCACTTTCATAATATTCCTATTTGAATCGCTTCATGCGTGGGCTCTTCATTGATTGCTTAACCATTGCTATCCTAATGTTGTTTTTTTTATTTTACATCGTTGATATTCTCTGAATGACTATAGTATAGCAATCCGACTCATTTCGATGATTCCATTATTGAGAATGATAGTATTCTTTCCTTTATTGATGGTTGACACTTTATATTCATAGATTATGCCTTGTGTAAAATAAACTTCACTGGTGGGTGGTAATAGAAATGGGTCCCCGTGGGGACAACGCCTTGTGTGAGGGCACTCACTGGTGAGTGTATAAAGGTATTTGCGATTTATTGATTATCCCACGATTGGGAAGTTTGAAATTCTAAATATTAGTCCTTGATTACTTATGTTGACATGTTATTTCATTTCAATCAATGACCATGATATCAATACAGTAACTTAATATTGAGATCCCTCCGTTCAAGCTGAAAATATCTATGATATTCCTTTCATTCATCCTCTTATGTTGTACCCGAGATTTTTATGGTTGCCTATTATGCCTTAGGCTTACCCCTATGATTTCTGTATCCATTCGCAGGTCATACAGTTGGTAAAGGCAAGGGATTACAGACCATGACATAGAAGATCAGCTCTAGCAAAGATCGTAGGAGTTAATTCGGATTTACTTTTGTAGTACTTTTGACTTACTTTTGACTTATCAAATATGTATTAATGTGTATCGTGCTACTATCAGACTTATAACATATTATTGTCAATGTTACATTAAATGTTGGGCGCCTTTAGGCACCGGACCTAGGCGGGTGCCTAAGCAATTTCTCGGCATTTTTTTCTTTTTTATTTTTGTAATTATGATCTTCAAGTATTATATATATATATATATATATATATATATATATATATATATATATATATAGACACACACACACACATACACACACACTCTCTCTCTCTCTCAATCAAAGATGCATAAATACTAAATATCAACACATATGCTATCCAAAACTATATAATAGTCAATCAAAGATGCATAAGTACTAGATTGTAAACTAAATTAGTATTAGTAACCTAGTATTAAACTAAATTGTAAACAAAATTTTTTATAACAATTAAATCCTAATGCCCTAATTAACAAGTGAACAAATTAAATAAAGCCCAATTAACAGTTAGATAATAAGGCTTGTACGTCAAATAGGTCATGCAAGTACCGTCCGTTGAGCATATACAAACAAGGGAATTAAATAAATCCAGCATCACCCAAAGTTAGAAAATGAATCACTTCAAACATAATAGCATGCTATTGATCAATGAAATCTCACTATATCACATAAGGAAGAAATTTGAACTTTAGGACCTAATCAACAAGTGAACAAATTAAATAAAGCCCAATTAACAGTTGGCATAAGAAATTGAAGCGAAAATGATGTGCTAATCTCTCTTTGTATCGTTTCCTTAATTTGTAGCAAAGAAGCATAACTAGAGTATGTTGGAAAATATATTTTCATTGAAAATGAAGAGTAGGCTAAAGTTCCTGCTCTGAGAATCATTGAACTCAGGAAAGAAACAGACATCACTTGCTTGATTTTGTCACTTTGTAGGCTTAGCTTAGTTTGCTCACATCTAAATTTCAAAATACTGCAGCTTGGTACTTCAGCTACATGGAAACAAAATAAAAAAAGAAGAGAAAAGAAGAAGAAAAGGAAACCAAAACTGGTTACCTTCAAGAGCTTCGACTAGAGGATTTGAGGGGGGCTTCGACGGCTCGGCTTCAATAGGAGAGCTCGGAGGGGGCTTCGATAGCTTCAGAGAGAAGATCGCAGAGAGAGAGAGAATAGCAGGGACTTGAGGGGCTTTGACGGCTTTGAAAGAGCTAAGAAGATTAGGGTTTGGTTGTTTTTTGAATTGGGTTTGGCTTTGGGCTGAAATTGGACCTGGATTTGGATAATTAGCAATAGAGTTTGGCTGTTGGCATTTAAGTTTTTGGGCTGGACAGCAACTTGGCCCAAATGATTTTTATTTTCATGAAAAGCTAGGCGGACCGCTTAAGTATGGCAGTTCAGGGGTTTTTGAGACGCCCTGGGCACCACCTCTATAGGCAGCCGCTCAGACTGTTTTTTTAGAACACTACTCTTTATTCATCTCTCAATCTAAGTCGCCATCTTTTTGAACACCCTCTAGATTTCTTGCGCCTTTCATTCCCAATTCAATTGAAACCCCATTGTGAAATTGGGGTGTGCGTCTTTTCCCTTCTTGGGGCTTTGAATTTAGAGGAGTTTTGATGTGATTTGATATGCGTTTGTTTTAGATTTTCATGTTTTGTTTGATTTCTCGAAGACGCTTTAATGGGTTTTCCCGTCATTGTTTGCGTGAGAATATTGAAGACTAAAGGATTTATGGCATTGGGTTCTTTTGTTGGAAATTGGATTATGTTCCTTTTGATGGTGGAATGTTATCTGAATTATGAACATATTCGACAATTTAGTGTTTTGGTTGGACTATCATTTTCATGCTCAAATGTGAAAGAACCCATGGAATTGTTTATTGTTTTCTATGGTCATGGTTAAGGCTGATTTAATTGTCTTTGATTTTTCTCAATTCTTTTTATCATGCAATCATGTCTTTGAACATGCTGAATTTATTGCTTACAAGGATCTAGACATGATCTGATGCTTCAAATTATATCGGTTATATGTTAAAGATACATATATGATTTACCCGACGCATGAAGTACCGATTGAATCGCCGGTAATATGAAAAATAAAATAAAAACCTTCATTATTTACATCCATAGTTTATATTATTAAACTAGAGAAAGATTCTGAAGTTCAATCAAATCCAGTTAAGTGAAGTCCATGATGTCCTTTATATGATTGGAAGTTGTTTGCATTGTGTGAAAGTGGGTTTTGACCTACTTTAAAGAATCTTGGGAACTAGGATTTGGGCCTGGATTTAAAATTCAAGGTATTTCAAATCTAAATGTCTAATTTGGATTTTTATTTGGGCTAAGATTTCAAACCAATTCATTTTAAATTTTAAAGAGAGGAATTCGAAAGCCCAAAAACACGTATTTCAAATTCAAACTTACCCCTTGTTATTTATCAAATCCCGACCCGACTTCTCTCTCCTCTCTCTCGTTTTAAGTCCCGTTTCTATTCCTCAAAAAATCCGTTTCTCTCTCGATCGCTCCTCTCTCGAGCTCGCAGGTAATCTCTCTCTATCTCTCTTCCCATCTCTCTCCGCCTCTCCTCTCTCTCTCTCCCCGCCCACAGTCGAAACCCTAGATCTGATCTAGGGTTTAGGTCGTGATCTTCGCGGCGAAACCCTAGATCAGAGCTACAACTCTCGATCTGACCTCCATTCATGGTGGTTTATGTTATCTGAACATTATTTTAACCAATTTTTCTAATTTTTTATGATTTCATTATGAATATGCATTAGGTTTTGGTGATTTTGATGGATTCTTAGCTTAATTCGAGCAAGGAGTGCTTCTCTCATTTCAAAGGTACAACCTTTTTATGTTCATTTTATTGAGAATTTTTTTCTTTTTTTTTAAATTGTGATTTTAGTTTATTTTTTGATTGTGATAGCCAAACCCATTTTTAATTTGCATTTTAGTTAGCTGGTTATCGATTTTGTGACACGCTTTCAAAGTTAGAGAGGTTAAGTGACATTTTTAAAGATGAGGGGGATTATCTCAGAATGGGCCATAAGATAGGGGGTTAAGTGAAATTTACCCAAGAATTAAGGTGTATTATTTTTGCTAATTCATATTTTTAAAGGTCAATTATGGTTCTAATACATTATTCGGCACATTTTGGGAAAAGATGTGCATGTGATCCATTTCTTCTTTGCTGTTTTTAATTGATAGTTTGTTTTTGGTGTTGTTGTTGATGGCTTTTTTTATTCTTTTTTGCTCATTTTAACATTTGCAACAAATATTTTCCCCCACCTTACTTAATTTTTTTAATTATACGATAAATAAACAAATGCACTTACCACTGGGTTGTTTAAATGGGATTTTTTGGTCCCTCTCACCTTAATCCACACGTATTTCTACCCGAATAGCCAATTTAACTTCTCTTTCATTGTATTAGACTCTAACATAGAGTACTCTTGATGTTGGCTTGATCTGGTTGTTAGTTGGTAAGGGATGAGACTAAATATGGTAATCAACTATGGGTTAGTACTCCAGGTTAAGTTAAAAGTTTTGAAATTTCTTGGTAACAAATTTAGCCAATAATAGAGATATCAACCTGATGCTTATGCTTGCTGATAGTTGTTATGCTCAAACTTATGCTTCAAGGTAACCGATAGATATATCAAGCAAGTAGGCTTAATGCTTTATTTTATGTACATGTGATAGTTCTTTCAAGTAAAGATAACTCTGGGCAGATGAAATCGGGCAACCATTTGGGGATTTTGTGACACGCTTTCAAAGTTAGAGAGGTTAAGTGACATTTTTAAAGATGAGGGGGATTGATTGGTCTTTAATCATGCACCCTAGTAGTTTGATGATAGTTGAAGCATATAAACTTCTACTTGAGATTCCACAAACTGAGTTCTGTATTTCAAGTAGTTTGCAACATAGTGGTTAGTTTTTGACAGCAAGAAAAGCCAAAGTAGCTTAACTTTTTACCCTTGTAAATTGCTCTGTTTTTAAACTCGGTGCACTTGCCATCTCTCAAAACAATTATGGTACCTCTGCTAAAAATTGAAGTATAACCTCTAAACCCAACTCCAATTTAATCAATTGAATTACTTTGCTGCTTGTTCAGTAGTTAAATGTTTTGGAGCTTCAAACTTTTTCCTGAAAACAAAAAAAGATTTTGGGTATGAATTACTGTAGTAACATTGAAACAAACACAAGCAAATTTCAAACAAGTAAATTAAAAGGATACCAGAATCCTATTTTTGCGTAGTGGGACTCTTGACAATTAGGAAGAGCAACACATGGACAATCAAGATTTAAGCTCTCTAAAAAAGATGGACACCAAAACTGTACATTTTATGGGATTTGTATCTAACTAAACTTCAGTTAACCACTGTATCTCACTGATAGCTAACCTGAAACAGCCAAAAGGCCAACAACAGTGAAGATCTTTTATTATTTTCAAATAGTTTCAAGGTGTTAGTAGATTTTTTCACTTGAAGCAATGATGATTGGCGAAGAACTTGGGGCTCTAATCATGTGGGATCCTAACTTTTTCAAGTGGTCCTTTAGTTACTATTTTTTGTAATGAAGCTTTTTCTCAAAGGGAAAATGGCAAGTTTATAGAAAGATTTGGGTCACACTCATCCAGTTCAGGTTCCACATCAATCAGCTGCTTGATGCTTGTTTCTTTATGCAGCTGAAGAAAGAAAGCTCATCATTATTAACACATTTATCTTTGGATAATTAGTAGCTAAGGGTTAGAAAATATTTGGAAAATTAGTAGATAAAGGTTAGAAAATATTTATAAGCATGAATTATGTTCCATGTTAGCAACAACTAAGTTGAGTACAGCCCCTCTTCAACATGACCTCTATCGTCATCACCATCCTTATCCTCATTATCCTTTTCATATGCTTAGTCGTGTTTCTCAGTTTGATGTTCATTAGATAGCATTTGTCACCTTCTATTTTATGTGAGACTAATTGGATTTTATATGGACAAGTTACTTTATGAATTGGTTGTCTAAACAATATCTATAATACTGAAATAGGAATTAGAGTGTGATTGCTTTGACTTTGTTATTTTTGATGCAAGCTGCTACATTGTAAGCACTAGTGTATTTTAAGTATACATCAATGTTACATTTTTTGTTGATTAAACTTGATAGGTTTGGATATGGTTGCCTTTTAATCTGGATTATCTACTCCTTTTAATGTGATAGGTTAAAATGATAAATTGAAGGGATTCAAGGATCCATCATAAACGCATAAGGAAGAATTTGAGAGGAGAGAAGAGGAGGAGATTATTATGGTAGTGGTCAGTTTTATAGTTCTGCCATTGGTGCTTGGTACTATACAAAGTACATGTTAAAGGAGAGCTCTAGAACACACGAAGAAGAGGAAGGGCATACCTTAGAAAGTCTTGGTACTATACAAAGTACACGTTAATAGGAATTAGAGTGTGATTGCTTTGGCTTCTTAGTTTTACATTATAGTGACTGAAGATTTTAATTTTGTAGATAAATACTTTCTCATGGATGCTGTTATTTGCCATTTATAGGCAATGTTTCCCTCAATTTAGAGATTCATTAACATAATCACACCAAATAAAAAATTAAAAGGGTACAAATAAGTCATTTATAGGCATACCTTAGAAGAGGATTAAAGGGCATACCTTAGAAAGTCTTAGTTTTACATTATAGTGACTGAAGATTTAATAAACAACTTAAAGATTCATTAACATAATCACACCAAATAAAAAATTAAAAGGGTACAAATAAGTCATTTGCCATTTATAGGCAATGTTTCCCTCAATTTAGAGATTTTCTTCTCTAAAAGCTTCTTAGTTTGTTTGACAATTACATGGACGTAGAGGGTCTAGTAGGAAGATTTTAAATGCCATGGATTTTTATGAGATACTTGAGGAGGATTTTGTGTGATAAAAACATTCAGGGGGTTACGTGCAAAAAATCTCCCAAGTGAGGAAATAGTCGCTGTTATTATTATAATATTTTCACAACCTACGCCTGAGGAAAACGCGTAGACATCAGCGCCTTAAATTTTATCTTTTTGTGATTCCACTATCCTCAAACCCTAAACCCTTGTTCTCTAATTCCATTAAAAATAGATATTTTCACATGGAGATGATGGTGAAAAAGTTTCAGCAGAAGTATGCTAGGGTTCGAGACGAGATGGGGAAATGGGACGATCTTCAATCTCGTTTAATCTCTCAGTTCTCAAACGCCACCTCGATCATAGAGCGATTGCAGGTAATTTTTATGATCAACTCATCCAATAGGTCAATCCCAACGAATCAATTAGACAGCTGTTTCAAATTCTAGAAAAAGTTCAAAATTTTTCGTAAAAATTGTTTATTTATTTATTTATGCAAGCAGGTGCTGAGAGAAGCTAAGAATTATGGTGGGTTACAATGCGTGCCTGGAATTAAGGAGGCGATCCTTGGGAAACAGTTGGAAGCATTGGAAATGATCTATTTCTCCATCAAAGAGACAATGTTAGTTGCTTTAGCTTTCCGAAATATCGAAGAATTTTTTTTAAAACCTTGCTCTTGATATTTAGGTATCACTTGGATATCATATCTATTATTTTAATCTCGGTTATATGATTGGCTACTTTTTCTGTTTTATGTTCTTTGTATTCATTGTTCTTGGATTACATTGAAATAGAGATTACTATATCAGAGTAGTTACTTGTCCCAAATTAGAAAACTATTTAAATGTGACTATCCTCTCTATGATAAAATACGCAGTGGTCCTACTGAAAAACATGTTATAGCCTGTAGGCAATGATTTCTCATTTTCTGGTTCTCTCTTCATAAATACAGGAAGGACCTTATGTGTTGAATTGAGTAAGATTGCAATATATATTCCTTACTGTTTTTGCTGATCTCAATACTCGAAGTAGGATACTAACCTTTAATCCTTGAGCACCGATATACTTTTTGAGAAAATTGGGTACTTGTGTTGCCCTTCAATAATTTTTATTATTAAAATTGTTGTTTGAAACTCCAAAACATATTTAGCATGTATATATGTATGTAATAAGTTGTGGTTAAGCAATGTTTTCATCAATCCCTTTAACCTTTCTTGGAATAAATCAGGAAAGAATTTCATGGCATTGTCTCAGCCCTTGATAAGATTCCCCACTGATGGAGGATCTGGGGCCACACACCACACCACCAGCCGACAAAGAATTGGAATAAAGCCAAGTCTTGCAGACTGCCTAGATGGCATTAGATCAATACACGATATGTACAAGTCTGAGTAAGTATGATTGCTTTTCTGTGCTTTTAAATTTATGTTCAATATCCAAATTCTGATTTTCTGTTTCTTATATATATATGTATATATATATATATATATATATATATATATATATATATATATATATATATATATATATATATATATATATAGAGGTGAGCTAGTATCCACTTAAGTGGATAAAGGCATTTGTCCTCCTAACTTTTTAGCCGTTGGATGCATAAGATATTCATCACATGATCAAAATGAATCTCTCTTCATTTATTACTGCAGGGATAGTTTGGGGAAGAGAACAAAAAAAAAATCAATTGGAAATATTCCTTTTCTATTTATTTCTAAGGCATCGCAGACAACTAGACAAATTAAGCTTGGCCTTCACTTTCTCGGATGAAAGAATCCCTTCACGACCGTCCCTTCATTTGCCTCGCCGTGAGCACGACCCAATCTCTCACCGGGTCATCCGCGTTCACGACCCTCCCTTCACCTCCTCTCCGTGAGCAGGAGCAGATCAGCTGATGTCCCATATACGACCTTTTAAGACCCACAGGGTGAAAGAATATCAAGCTATCAACTATGCAAGTCTTAAGTGATAATTTTCTGTTTGTTTCTCAAATAAGAAATATTAGCTATACAAGGGGCTTCTCATAGTTATGGCACGAAATCTTCAATATGATTGAAACTGATAGCATAAAAATTCCATACCATGGGCCTATGTTGTCGATGACAAAAATGGTGGAGGTGAATGACAGTGATTCCAAGTACCTAATTAGCAAGTTCGAGCGTAGATCGAGTCATAAGCACGAGTTCTTGCTCTATCCATCTTCTTGTTGTATATATGGTGCAACCATTACTTGCAGATTTGTAGCATTACTGACAATGATTTTCGCTTGTTAATTAGTGTGTTTGTTTTTTAATTGTTTGTTTCAGTATTTCGGTATTGAATTCTATTTTTAACTCTGTGAATTATTGACTCTTGATCTCTCATTTTCAATTTCTGAATCACAACCTTCAGGGCATAAGAAATTTGAAAGAATAGGAGAGCAAAAATCTTAAGAATTGTTTGTTGTATTTTGTATGCAATCTCGCGGCGGAAAATGAACTGGTATATAGTTTAGTTCTATAGCTTCCTGGAGTGCTATTGCAAAGGGTAGTTTAAAATGTAATCCTTCAAGAAAAAAAAAATAAAAGCTTATTGTACTCAATAAAAAGCCCTTTGGATTTCATTGTTATATTATCATCATAGCTTCAGTTACGTGTAAAAGATCTGCTTATTAAAAGGATTATTGTCTCGCTGCGAGCAATATCAGATTGAAAGAACTCGGTTAATAAAAATTAAGTATAAAACAAATCTTGTTGATTAATCATCTGATAAAGAAGTGCAGATGAGTGAACTGTCGTGCCGAGTTGGGGAGTAGAGGGAAATTGGGGAATTGTGCCCGCAGCAGAGGGGGAGGGATGAGACGGCGTCAGAGTTAGAATATTAATTTGAGATTCATGACGGTAGAGGAGAGGAGACGAGAAGCGGAGTAGTGTTTGGGGCTCATAGTAGAGGGGGAGAGTGGTGGCATCAGAGTTGGGTTTGCCGCTCGCAATGGCAGGAGAGGGGGGATGTGGCCAGAGTCAGGTTGGCGTCGGAGTTGCGATGGAAGGGGAATAAAATCAGTTTTCCTTTCTCTCGGTCATCCTAAAATGTGGACTCAGGCAATATAATTGCTCCTCATATCTTGTTTGTTTCTTTCCTAATCTACCCTTTTTTTCAATAAATGAAAGAGATTTAGTTGATCAAGATTTTGATCTTACTAGTCTATCCAACGGCTAGAAAGTTAGGAGGACAAATGCCTCTATCCACAAGTGGATGTATATATATATATATATATATATATATATATATATATATATATATATATATATATATATATATATATATATATATATATATATATATATATATATATTGAAATCCATGTTATTAATATCTTATTTTCACATCCATATATATATATATATATATATATATATATATATATATATATATATATATATATATATATATATATATATATATATATATATATATATATATATATATATATATATATATATTGAAATCCATGTTATTAATATCTTATTTTCACATCCATATATATATATATATATATATATATATATATATATATATATATATATATATATATATATATATATATATATATATATATATATATATATATATATATATATATATATATATATATATATATATATATATATTGAAATCCATGTTATTAATATCTTATTTTCACATCCATGTTATTAATACATGAATGTTAATCATGTTAAAAATCTTTTTATTGGAATAGAATCTTCACATTCATGTCTGTTTTATTGGAGTACACCATATGCCTGCAGACACACACACATGCATCACTCATGACCATGAAAGTGTTTAGTTTTCATCCAGTAATTAACACCTCATTAAGATTTATATCTTATTTTTCAACATTTGGCCAATGCCTTTCTTATTAGTGCAATATTTTGAATTTTGCATTTGATGGTGTTTGGTGCTGTTAAGTTAATTCTTTCATTAATGGTCTGTTTGATTGTGATTTTCAGGTACCTTCTTAAATCATCAGTTATATCCTCATTAACATGGAACTGCAGGTCAGTTGATTAGATGTCCAGTTATATTTCTCTTTCAGCTCTAACCTCTACTTTCACTGTTATGCCAATGGCATTAGAAAAAAATGAAGACTCATGCTTAAAGTATTGGTTGTCCTGTGCATGTTTGCATGTTTACTTTTGCAAGTGCATGTGCCTATTGATACAAAGCACACATGCTTCTATCTGTGAAGCCGTGTCATATTGGACACCACATAGACATGAAATTTTTGCTATGTAATAGTTGTTATGCACACATATAGTCGTGTCAGTCTCCATGCAACACAGGCCAATTATGTTGCATTTATGTATACTTGCAATGGTTACTTTTGTATGCTTTATATTTTGAGTGTGCGTGAAAAGTTACTTGATGCCATCTCACATGTGCGGGTGCATGTGGATTTGTGTATGATGTTTGTTAAATGCATACCTTTTCTTTTCTTTTTGGATATACATTGTTAAATGCATACCTGTTAAATGATATTGCATCATCTATGGGGTAATAAACTGGGCAACTCTTATTATGCTTCAACTTACATTTGATCCACTCGTGAATGATTCTGGGTTCCGCTATTTGCAGTTCTAGTGATATCACAGCTTTACGTCAAATCTTGATGGACCAGCCTAACATCCCCAAAGATGAAGGTACAAAATGGAACAGCGAACTACTGACATTTATTGTGCAAGAAGAGTTCTTAATATATCGTCTTTCCGTACATGAAGACTAAGTTGTGTTTAGTTTGATCGCTTGTTTCTTTTCTGCAGTGCAATCAATTTTTGACATAATATTTGCTGAGGAGATCTGTTGAGTGCTGACTGAATAATAGATCTTGCTCAGTAGAAGATTCCATTACTATCAAAAGGTACACGAGGATATCTATATAGTTTTGTCTCTGCCTCCCGAAAAGGGATGGCCAACTAATCGGAAGAATTTCCAATGCGATTGCTGCTCTTCAAATTATTGTCGATCTTGAGAAATTCTGGAAGCCCTATTCTTGCTTAATACAGTATTAAAGTGCTTGAAAACTACAGAGCCTATGGGAATTTTGTTTCTATGCTTTACATATGTAAGGGTACAATCATTATCAACTTGAGTCCATTCTTACTATTGTAAAGTTTATACCACTAAATATACCATGATTCAAATTGAAATCTTGTACACTGTTCTTTGTGATATAGTCCCTTTTCCTATTTCCATGCTTTATGGGAGTGATATTTTTGTTCCTTTGCTTTAATAAAGTATAGAACCTCAGTTACTTAGACCCTACAAGTTGTCCTCAAATTGTGAATCAAAATGGCTGTTGATTGTTACTTAATTTTTGTTTTCCTCTCGGAGCTAGGGTAGTTCTTAGATAATCAGAATACATAAATAAACATTTTAAAAAAAGGAAAAAGGACTAAACTGTTTCCCATAGAAAACAGAATTTTGATAAATAATTTCATCTTCTTTTTGATTGAAGACTAGGAAGTGTTTTTAAACATCTATTTAGCTATTGCCTTCAATTAATTTCGCAATTACACGTCTTTAATGCTGCCGTTGGTTTCTTATCCCTGCAGTGGATAATTAAATGAAGTTTTAGTCTAAATAATTTGAATGTAGCCAGGCCCTCTAAGATGACAAGGCTCATTGGATCAAGAAAGGAGCAATGCACAAAAACACCATCATTTTGGCATCATACTGGTCCATTTAGATAGGAATCACAAGCTCTTTCTGATATAAAGTTCAGCCGGTACTAAATTAGTCTTCACAGCCGGCCATCAAATGTTTTAGTCTCATATCATTACTTAATATGCATATGCATCACGTGCAAAGCACATGCTACATACTAGTATATATAAATTAAGAATTATTAAAATATAGAGGGCTAAAGAGGCGATTAAAGTTTTGACATAACAATATATATTTATAGATTTTCTCATAACTGCATTATTCATTGTAACTTTTTTTAATAAAAACATAACGTTCATTTACGTTTTCTAATCTAATTAAAATTTTATAAATGAAAACATCTAAATCGAAATATAAATTTGTTTTTTTTCCCACAACGAAAACAGCCACCAGAGTAAAAGTCCTTTTTAATAGTCTAGAGAGCCCTGAGGTCTTATACTAAAAAGTCCAAGTCGCCCAAATCTTGATATCGAGAGATCGAAGCAGCAGTAGCAGCTTCGGATCGATCGCCCTCGCCTTCTCCTCGTCGCCGCGGCTGCCGCCTTCATCTTCATCCAGGTACTCACTTTCTCCTCCATTTGTTTCTCCATTTTTTTGTTTTTCGTTTGAGAACGATTCGTCTCCGATAAGAGATCCACTCAACAGTTTGTTTCATTGCGAAACCTAATTACGATTAGCTGTTGTTTTATTCTTGGTTTTTACTGTTTTTTATTCACTTGATTTGCATAAATAGTTTTGCAATTTCTTAATCTAATATTTATTAGTCGTTTAAATAAAGCTTCGGAAAGTTTGAGGAAAAAAATTAGTGAGGGCATTTTAGAGGAAAGTTGTTAGATTAAGTGTTTGAGTGGCATTTATGTTAGAATGTTGTATTTGTACCTTTATAGGGCAAGTATATAGTACACATAAGATGCAACTAAGAGCTCCAGGCCTATCTATGAAAATACATGTTATGTCATCTAGATTAATGACCTAAACCAATCATTATGGTCTACAACTTGTGAGGATCGAAAGCCATTACAATTTGAATACTTTTATCATATACATATTATGCTCTAAAAATGAAGCGATAACTTGTGCAGTTGTAGAGTCATGAAAGGTGATTATTTGAAGTTGCATAAATTAGAGGATGGAAAATTTGTCACTGTGTGATCTTTTTTATCCCTGCGGTTTGATGTATGTGATAATATTGACCGCTTGAGGTGTCAATATGGATGATTTAACATGTGTTACAGGTATTTTGAACTTCTTAACTACACCTCATGTGTAATATAACTTTACCCACCTTGCAAAGCATCCAACTGTGTTGTTATATTACAGTCTTTCTTTCTTAACATGATCCAGATGTTTGTATATAATTCACCTGATTTCATGTTTCTTATTTGTTTGGTTAGTGCTAACAAGTTGTCTGTTGCTTTTATGCCTAGATACGTCTTTTCTCCACACAATCTGAGTATGCAGATCGCATGGCAGCTGCTGTAAGTGAGACAAAGTCTTCCCTCGTATTGAATGTGTATATTAATTTTTTTTCCTTGTTCAGTGTAGTCACATTCATTATTTCCTGTGACAAACCGGAGACAATTTGATCAATGCTGCTATTACTATGAGCACCATCTCATTATTATTCTTTTCGTGGTCTAACTAATGTTGTCATATTATCAAGAAATAGTTATAGTTGACATGATCAAGTGTTCGTAATTTGTCTCTAAGAAGTCTATCTTCAACACATGAAGGCTTAATAATTACATGTACTTTGAGTTACACTTTTGATATTGCATTGAGAGCTATTTTGACTAAATTTCAAGAAACTATCATGAACCTCTGGTTGTTCTTGAACAAACTATGATGAACTTTTCTGTTCACAGATCTATCGCAAATTTGCATAACCTTTTTAAGAAAACTGCTTGTATTTTGTAGAAACAGCGATGAATACATGAATTAGAGGAACTTCATGATAATTCTTAGATTTAATCACTGTTATAAATAGCGGTAAATAGCCCCGCAATAGCGACGCTAATAGCGTTAGCGGTCCCTTCCCGCGACGTTATCGCCCACCATCGCCCAATAGCGGTGACATTGCGGAACACGCGCTTTTCGCTCGCAAAAACGGCAAATAGCGTGCCATTGCGGTGAATAGCGGACGATTGCGAGCAAAATCCGCCTTTTGACCGCTATTTAAAAGCGGTTTGAGGTTTATTTTTTAAACTTAAACCCGACCTGCAACCATTGCATCCCACCGCCTCCCGTGATTTCTTGACTGCTATTTAAAAGCAGTTTGAGGTTTGTTTTTTTAAACTTGACCTGTACCAAAGTTAGTTACTAAATTGGTAATACAAATTATTTTATCACATATGTGGGTCCTATAACTTTTTTATCAGAGCACCTAGTCTGGCAATTTTTGGTTAAAGATCCATGGCGTAATTTATTATGTTCATAGCACTGGTAACATTATGACTGAAAACTGTTAGAAATATCTAAGGTTTTTAGTTGAGGTTCATGTTTTGCGCCGCTCATTCAAAAGCTTGCTGCTGAGTGGGAACATTCATCTTTTCTTCTGCTTTATATCTCAAGTTTGTTGCTTTTCCAGGATGGTATTCCAAGAACAGCATATAAAGGTGTTGTGGTCTTTCGACATCAAACACACAGGCGGATATTTCTTTTGGCCCCAGATTCTCCTAGGCTACTCGGCATAGAGCATGTCTAGAGTTTTTTTACAGACGAGTAACCGACCAATCTATAATCTCCATAAGACCATGATTTGGGCTTGAAATGTCAATGTATATACACAGCACAACCTTCTTTGCAATGGATTATTTCAATAGGGAGCTGACCTGGGAGAAAGTACAGTTTCTATCAGAAAGCAAATGACGAACTTCATGTCAGATAACTGTGGACAGAATTTTGAACAATGAATTACTGGTTTCAAAGCCAAAAATGTAATGTAGGAGAAAACCGAGCGAATTATGAGTTTTGTAGATTCATCAAATTTGTCATGCTTTTTACTCTCAATTACCTTGTATGATCCAAATATGAAAGTGGTAAAAGATCAATTGGAAATATCCCTTTTCTATTCATTTCTAGGGCATCGCAGACAACCAGACAAATTAAGCTTGGCCTTCACCTTCTCCGATAAAAGAATCCCTTCACGACCGTCCCTTCATTTGCCTCGCCGTGAGCACGACCCAATCTCTCACCGGGTCATCCGCGTGCACGACCCTCCCCTTCACCTCCTCTCCGTGAGCAGGAGCAGAACAACTGCTGTCCTATATGCAACCTTTTACCACCGCAGGATGATAGAATATCAACTATACAAGTCTTAGTGATAATTTTCAGTTTGTTTCTCAAATAAGAAATATTAGCTATACAAGGGGCTTCTCATGGATATAGGACAAATTCTTCAATATGATTGAAATTGATAGCATCCAAATTCCATACCATGGGCCTATGTTGTCAATGACAAAAATGGTGGAGGTGAATGACAGTGATTCCGAGTACCTAATTAGCGAGTTCGAGCATAGATCGAGTCATAAGCACGAGTTCTTGCTCTATCTGTCTTCTCGTTGTATATATGGTGCAACCATTACTAGTAGATTTGTAGCATTACTGACAGTGATTTTCGCTTGTTAATTAGTGTGTTTGTTTTTAATTGTTTGTTTCACAAGATGTATTGAATTCTATTTTTAACTCTGTGAATTATTGACTCTTGATCTCTCATTTTCAATTTCTGAATCACAACCTTCAGGGCATAAGAAATTTGAAAGAATAGGAGAGCAAAATCTTAAGAATTGTTTGTTGTATTTTGTATGCAATCACAAGGAAATGAACTGGTATATAGTTTAGTTCTATAGCTTCCTGGAGTGCTATTGCAAAGGGTAGTTTAAAATGTAATCCTTCAAGAAAAAAAAATAAAAGCTTATTGTACTCAATAAAAGCCCTTTGGATTTCATTGTTGTATTATCATCATAGCTTCAGTTACGTAAAAGATCTGCTTATTAAAAGGATTATTGTCTCAAGCAGCAATATCAGATTGAAAGAACTTGTTAATAAAAATTAAGTATAAAACAAATCTTGTTGATTAATCATCTGATAAAGAAGTGCGATGAGTGAACTGTCGGCCGAAGTTGGGGAGTAGAGGGAATTGGGGAATTGTGCACGCAGCAGGGGGAGGGATGAGACGCAGTAGTAGTTAGAATATTAATTTGAGATTCATGACGGTAGAGGAGAGGAGACGAAGCGGAGTAGTGTTTGGGGCTCATAGTAGAGGGGAGAGTGGTGGCATCAGAGTTGGGTTTGCCGCAATGGCAGGAGAGGGGATGTGGCTAGAGTCAGGTTGGCCGGAGTTGCGATGGAAGGAATAAAATCAGTTTTCCTTTCTCTGGTCATCCTAAAATGTGGACTCAGGCAATATAATTGCTCCTCATATCTTGTTTGTTTCTTTCCTAATCTACCCTTTTTTCAATAAATGAAAGAGATTTAGTTGATCAAGATTTTGATCTTACTAGTCTATCCAACTAGAAAGTTAGGAGGACAAATGCCTCTATCCACTTAAGATAGTATATATATATATATATATATATATATATATATATATATATATATATTGAATATATTAATAATTATCTTATTCTCACATCCATATATATATATATATATATATATATATATATATATATATATTGAACCATGTTATTAATATCTTATCCATATATATATATATATATATATATATATATATATATATATATATATATATATATATATATATATATATATATATATATATATATATATTGAATCCATGTTATTAATATCTTATTTTCACATCCATGTTATTAATACATCAATGTTAATCATGTTAAAAATCTTTTATTGGAGATAGAATCTTCACATTCATGTCTGTTTTATTGAGTACACCATATGCCTGCAGACACACACACATGCATCACTCATGACCATGAAAGTGTTTAGTTTTCATCCAGTAATTAACACCTCATTAAGATTTATATCTTATTTTTCAACATTTGGCCAATGCCTTTCTTATTAGTGCAATATTTTGAATTTTGCATTTGATGGTGTTTGGTGCTGTTAAGTTAATTCTTTCATTAATGGTCTGTTTGATTGTGATTTTCAGGTACCTTCTTAAATCATCAGTTATATCCTCATTAACATGGAACTGCAGGTCAGTTGATTAGATGTCCAGTTATATTTCTCTTTCAGCTCTAACCTCTACTTTCACTGTTATGCCAATGGCATTAGAAAAAAATGAAGACTCATGCTTAAAGTATTGGTTGTCCTGTGCATGTTTGCATGTTTACTTTGCAAGTGCATGTGCCTATTGATACAAAGCACACATGCTTCTATCTGTGAAGCGTGTCATATTGGACACCACATAGACATGAAATTTTTGCTATGTAATAGTTGTTATGCACACATATAGTCGTGTCAGTCTCCATGCAACACAGGCCAATTATGTTGCATTTATGTATACTTGCAATGGTTACTTTTGTATGCTTTATATTTTGAGTGTGCGAGTTAGTTTTGATGCCATCTCACATGTGCGGGTGCATGTGGATTTGTGTATGATGTTTGTTAAATGCATACCTTTTCTTTTGGATATACATTGTTAAATGCATACCTGTTAAATGATATTGCATCATCTATGGGGTAATAAACTGGGCAACTCTTATTATGCTTCAACTTACATTTGATCCACTCGTGAATGATTCTGGGTTCCGCTATTTGCAGTTCTAGTGATATCACAGCTTTACGCCAAATCTTGATGGACCAGCCTAACATCCCCAAAGATGAAGGTACAAAATGGAACAGCTTAACTACTGACATTTATTGTGCAAGAAGAGTTCTTAATATATCGCTCTTCCGCATTATGAAGACTAAGTTGTGTTTAGTTTGATCTTGTTTCTTTTCTGCAGTGCAATCAATTTTGACATAATATTTGCTGAGGAGATCTGTTGAGTGCTGACTGAATAATAGATCTTGCTCAGTAGAAGATTCCATTACTATCAAAAGGTACACGAGGATATCTATATAGTTTTGTCTCTGCCTCCCGAAAAGGGATGGCCAACTAATTGGAAGAATTTCCAATGCGATTGCTGCTCTTCAAATTATTGTCGATCTTGAGAAATTCTGGAAGCCCTATTCTTGCTTAATACAGTATTAAAGTGCTTGAAAACTACAGAGCCTATGGGAATTTTGTTTCTATGCTTTACATATGTAAGGGTACAATCATTATCAACTTGAGTCCATTCTTACTATTGTAAAGTTTATACCACTAAATATACCATGATTCAAATTGAAATCTTGTACACTGTTCTTTGTGATATAGTCCCTTTTCCTATTTCCATGCTTTATGGGAGCGATATTTTTGTTCCTTTGCTTTAATAAAGTATAGAACCTCAGTTACTTAGACCCTACAAGTTGTCCTCAAATTGTGAATCAAAATGGCTGTTGATTGTTACTTAATTTTTGTTTTCCTCTCGGAGCTAGGGTAGTTCTTAGATAATCAGAATACATAAATAAACATTTTAAAAAAAGGAAAAAGGACTAAACTGTTTCCCATAGAAAACAGAATTTTGATAAATAATTTCATCTTCTTTTTGATTGAAGACTAGGAAGTGTTTTTTAAACATCTATTTAGCTATTGCCTTCAATTAATTTCGCAATTACACGTCTTTAATGCTGCCGTTGGTTTCTTATCCCTGCAGTGGATAATTAAATGAAGTTTTAGTCTAAATAATTTGAATGTAGCCAGGCCCTCTAAGATGACAAGGCTCATTGGATCAAGAAAGGAGCAATGCACAAAAAAAACACCATCATTTTTGGCATCATACTGGTCCATTTAGATAGGAATCACAAGCTCTTTCTGATATAAAGTTCAGCCGGTACTAAATTAGTCTTCACAGCCGGCCATCAACAGTAACTGGATTATAACTATAAGATAGGTCATATGACGAACATGAATAATGATACGAGGACTAAAAATAACGTATAAAAAAGATTTTAAAAATCACTGTAGCAACCATGGACATTGAAAATCAGTTGTACAAGTACAAAAATAATTTATCAATTGAAGAGCTTGTCCTGCATAAAATCAAGCTTGAACTGAACTCATTTGTTTGAACATGATCACAGCATTATTAGTTCAGACTTGAGACCCATCAAACATTGAACAAAAAGTTCTGCCGAGAACATGGAAATGAAATTGTGCTCACAAGAGTTCTTTTAGGCAAATAAAGGACATATCAGGTATTCTAATTTCTAAAAGCTGCAATACTCAAGCCTACACTCCAGTTTTGCACAGCCACAACAAAGCATCTGCATTTTCAATGAAAAAGTTTGACAAGACAACTGATATCATATCTTTTACCACTTTCATATTTGGATCATACAAGGCAATTGAGAGTTAAAAAGCGTGACAAATTTGATGAATCTACAAAACTCATAATTCTCTCGGTTTTCTCCTACATTACATTTTTGGCTTTGAAACCAGTAATTCATTGTTCAAAATTCTGTCCACAGTTATCTGACATGAAGTTCGTCATTTGCTTTCTGATAGAAACTGTACTTTCTCCCAGGTCAACTCCCTACTGAAATAATCCATTGCAAAGAAGGCTGTGCTGTGTATATACATTGACATTTCAAGCCCAAATCATGGTCTTATGGAGATTATAGATTGGTCGGTTACTCATCTGTAAAAAAACTCTAGACATGCTCTATGCCGAGTAGCCTAGGAGAATCTGGGGCCAAAAGAAATATCCGCCTGTGTGTTTGATGTCGAGAGACCACAACACCTTTATATGCTGTTCTTGGAATGCCATCCTGGAAAAGCAACAAACTTGAGATATAAAGCAGAAGAAAAGATGAATGCTCCCACTCAGCAGCAAGCTTTTGAATGAGCGGCGCAAAACATGAACCTCAACTAAAAACCTTAGATATTTCTAACAGTTTTCAGTCATGATGTTACCAGTGCTATGAACATAATAAATTACGCCATGGATCTTTAACCAAAAATTGCCAGACTAGGTGCTCTGATAAAAAAGTTATAGGACCCACCTATGTGATAAAATAATTTGTATTACCAATTTAGTAACTAACTTTGGTACAGGTCTTAGTAGAGATCATTTCACATTTCATGTCACTAGGAATAAGTTTCCTAATTCTGCAGGTTACATAGGTGAAGGATCCTGATATGCTCCTAACCAGTGGACTGACTTAACATCACCAGTACCATTTATGATCTTTGGTCATAAGTATCAATTAGCTTCGTATGGATTATTTGCAATCTTTGCTGCAGGTATCTAAATGTAGAGGTCGTGGGAGTTTGAATCTTTATGACCAGGTATCAAAATGTAGAGGTCATGGGAGTTTGAATCTTTATGACAAAGCATGAGACAAAGAATAGTCTAACACAATGAGAAAGACTTCATTCTTCTGATGTTACAATGAAGCCAACTCTATTTTAGTGTTCCCCACCCCTTCCGTTTCCCCGAATGCACACACTGAGTAACCAGGCAATGAATTTGACAGCACATGTAAGCTAGTTCTAACTCAGTTCTTATCTGGCACGCTTAGCATTCATTACCTTTGGACATTTCTAAATATTTTAACTTTCCCAAGAAATGCAAGCTAACTAGCTAATGTTTGAGAAAAAGTCATGCTCAAGAAACTTTAATCATAAACAAAGGATAAATGATATTGATTGCCAAATCATATCAATTTGATCCAGAACAAAACTGAGTAACAAATGGACGTGCAATTCTTTTAACTATCTGACAGAATGTGCAGCATGTAAAAAGAGGGGAGAGCTTGCCTTCCATTCTTCAAATACTCCAAACTGACGTGCAATTCTTTCAAAGTCTGCCTGATCATTGTACTGAATCCTGACATCACCGTCTATATTGAATGCTTTTAAAACAGCATCAGCTCCATAGGCAGGTTTGGCATCAGACACAATTTTTGCAAAGTAACTCAAGTATTTATCCTGCAACATCAGAAAAATTGCTTGATTAGGGAATCACATATATTTATTGCCACATGACAGATAAGAGTAGTGTTACCTCCATCAGGTAGGTCAAGTCCATCGACTTCCAGTCAACCTTAGGCAAATGAAAATACCCAATATAAGAAACAGTAAAACCGTAAGCAGGAACTGAAATTTAAGCACTTTTTACCTACATGAACATCATTTAGTTTAATAGGCTCCAGGTATTGCTTAAAGAACTGACCCATGCTAGAACCCTGTTTGAACGATGGCCATAGTTAGAAGATATATGGATTAGATCAAGTGAGATAAATATACAGATATAAGAATTGCATTGACATCTCCAATCAGCCAGAATAAGGAATCACTTTCCATATCCATGAGAGGAACAAGACATTCACCACTTCCAGAGTCTGTCCTGGCTAGCAATAAAACAGAATTTTCCTATGCATGGAAAAACTTTATCTAGGAAACCTCCCACAGGCAAACAGCTGAAACAAAATACACAATCATGCGATCTAAGAAGGCTATATTTACAATCAATTAGTAAACTGTTACCTTTTCTTTAAATCCTCGATTGCTAACCTATAGATACCCCACAGGCAAACAGCTGTTCTTCAACCCCACTGCATCGCCATCTGAGAGGTATCCCAGTTCATCATTGCGCTAGAGAATCAAACTTTGTTGCGGACTCATTGTCAAAGCTAATCTTCCCTGCATACAACTGTTCTTCAACTCAGCAGACCTACCCAGGCCTACCCAACGTCTACTATGGCTTGATCGCATGGGTTACTCCTTCTGCCGACAGCGCTAATCCCTCCACAACTATTGGCTTCATTTTGTAGTTTTTAGCTTTTTATATAGCTTTTTATGTTTTTATTTTCTTCAGGAGCTCTATGTTGAGAGCTCATATATTTTGGCTTTGTACCTGCTGTATAAGTGAGGATTGTCTCACTGTTTTGCTTGCTCTCTCGTCATTGGAGAGGAGCCATGATGTACTTTTGTCTCTAACTATCAATATATATAGATAGACTTTGAGGTTGAAAAAAAAAAAAAAGATATCCCACATTTCGAAAACTCAAGAAGGGCAATGTGAAAGACCTATGCAGTTGACCTAGCAAAAAATTTCCTACTGAGGCTTTAATGATCATGCTTCTATGATTAGATGATCTTCTCCTTACCATGCACGAGAAGAGGGAAACCACAATAGAAAAACTTAGTTATTTTTCATGCAAAGATGCGTGTCAATTATCATCTTCCAATTCTGAATCGTTGACATGTAGTTTATTGAAATAAATTTCCTAATAACATTGCACTGCTACAAATCCACTGTTTTTGGCTGGGGACAGCAATCAAGGAACTTATCCAAGTCAAAGTTGATCTAGTATTAATTGGGAAGAAACAAATCAGAAACTATGATTTGTCAATTGATAACTACTAAAAAAAATGCACAGCAAGACATGTAATGACAGTTAGAGGAAAAAAGGCAATACTGGTGAATGCAATAGAACGCCCGCATTCAACTTCCAGTAATTTTCACATATTGTGAACTAAATAACAATCTAGATCCACTACACATAGTCTCTAAAAGAAGAATGAAAAATAAATAGACAAACAGCTATTGAGAATAATTCAATGATGTTAGAATCCTAGGAAGATAGTGAACATACATGCTCCCCAAAATTATATGTTCTGCAAATTTCTGGGCGGATAAATTGTCGATCTTTGTGCACCTCCTTCAATCTCACCCAATCATCCCAATAAGTATAATTATGTCAAGGAGTAAACTCAAAAATTTGTGATAGAGATGCTCAAGTTATTAAAAAAGAAACTGAAAAATATGGTATAGACAAGGATATGCTTTGGGCCACTTTGGTGATAACTCATCCCATATGGATTTAGACAACATCCACCCCAGTCCAGGAAAGAAATCAGACCGATAAAGAGCTCCTCCAGCACATATTGACATAAATCTAATATATATACAACTTTCTAACTTCTATCTGAAACTAGTCTTCATGGCACAATGAACAGGAGTAAAGAGTGTTCAAAATCTTACGGGGATCATGAACAAACTGCACTTGTCCATTATCATTCCAGGAAGAAACAGCCATTATCGTCCTACAATAAGTAGCTCGTGGGTAAGCTTCAAGTGCCAAAGGAATGAGAAGAGTCATGTAAAAGTAACTTTCAACTTAAAATAACCTAAAAGGGAAAAACAATACTTTAAGCATGAGTCTTCATTTTTTCTAATGCCATTGGCATAACAGTGAAAGTAGAGGTGAAGAGAAATATAACTGGACATCTGATCAACTGACCTGCAGTTCCATGTTAATGAGGATATAACTGACGATTTAAGAAGGTACCTAAAAATCACAATCAAACAGACCATTAATGAAAGAATTAACTTAACGGCACCAAACACCATCAAATGCAAAATTCAAACTATTGCACTAATAAGAAAGGCATTGGCCAAATGTTGAAAAATAAGATATAAATCTTGATGAGGTGTTAATTACTGGATGAAAACTAAACACTTTCATGGTCATGACTGATGCATGTGTGTGTATGCGTGTGTCTGCAGGCATATGGTGTACTCTAATAAAACAGACATGAATGTGAAGATTCTATTTCCAATAAAAAGATTTTTAACATGATTAACATTCGATGTATTAATAACATGGATGTGAAAATAAGATATTAATAACATGGATTTCAATATATATATATATATATATATATATATATATATATATATATATATATATATATATATATAAGAAACAGAAAATCAGACTTTGGATATTGAACATAAATTTTAAAAGCACAGAAAAGCAATCATACTTACTCAGACTTGTACATATCGTGTATTGATCTAAGGCCATCTAGGCAGTCTGCAAGACTTGGCTTTATTCCAATTCTTTGTCGCAACTGGTGAGTGGTAGGTGTTGATCCTCCCTTCAACAGTAGGCCTCCATCCCAGGCAATCTTATCAAGGGCTGAGACAATGCCATTAAATTCTTTCCTGATTTATTCCAAGAAAGGTTGAAGGGATTGATGAAAAACATTGCTTGACCACAACTTATTACATACATATATACATGCTAAATATGTTTTGGAGTTTCAAACAACAATTTTAATAATAAAAAAATTGTTGAAGGGCAACACAAGTACCCAATTTTCTCAAAAAGTATATCGGTGCTCAAGGATTAAAGGTTAGTATCCTACTTCCGGAGTATTGAGATCAGCAAAAACAGTAAGGAATATATATTGCAATCTTACTCAATTCAACACATAAGGTCCTTCTTGTATTTATGAAGAGAGAACCAGAAAATGAGAAATCATTGCCAACAGGCTATAACATGTTTTTCAGTAGGACCACTGTGTATTTTATCATAGAGAGGGTAGTCACATTTAAATAGTTTTCTAATTTGGGACAAGTAACTACTCTAATATAGTAATCTCTATTTCAATGTAATCCAAGAACAAAGAATACAAAGAACATAAAACAGAAAAAGTAGCCAACCATATAACCGAGATTAAAATAATAGATATGATATCCAAGTGATACCTAAATATCAAGAGCAAGGTTTTAAAAAAAATTCTTCGATATTTCGGAAAGCTAAAGCAACTAACATTGTCTCTTTGATGGAGAAATAGATCATTTCCAATGCTTCCAACTGTTTCCCAAGGACCGCCTCCTTAATTCCAGGCACGCATTGTAACCCATCATAATTCTTAGCTTCTCTCAGCACCTGCTTACATAAATAAATAAATAAACAATTTTTACGAAAAAATTTGAACTTTTTCTAGAATTTGAAACAGCTGTCTAATTGATTCGTTGGGATTGACCTATTGGATGATTTGATCATAAAAATTACCTGCAATCGCTCTATGATCGAGGTGGCGTTTGAGAACTGAGAGATTAAACGAGATTGAAGATCGTCCCATTTCCCCATCTCGTCTCGAACCCTAGCATACTTCTGCTGAAACTTTTTCACCATCATCTCCATGTGAAAATATCTATTTTTAATGGAATTAGAGAACAAGGGTTTAGGGTTTGAGGACAGTGGAATCACAAAAAGATAAAATTTTAAGGCACTGATGTCTGCGCATTTTCCTCAGGCGTAGGTTGTGGAAATATTATAATAATAACAGCAACTATTTCCTCACTCGGGAGATTTTTTGCACGTAATCCCCTGAATGTTTTTATCACACAAAATCATCCTCAAGTATCTCATAAAAATCCACGGCATTTAAAATCTTCCTACTAGACCCTCTACGTCCATGTAATTGTCAAACAAACTAAGAAGCTTTTTAGAGAAGAAAATCTCTAAATTGGAGGAAACATTACCTATAAATGGCAAATGACTTATTTGTACCCCTTTAATTTTTTATTTGGTGTGATTATGTTAATGAATCTTTAAGTTGTTTATTAAATAATCATGATAAAATATATTTTTTACTTAAGTGTGGAGATCTAGGATCAGTAGCAACATGACAATAATAACAACAAGAAGCTATGTACTTTTTCATATGTTTAGACAATATAATTATTATGTGTAGATTCCATTTATGATATTATATCAACCTATCCGATATGGCAATCTGATATTTTTTCATGTCCCCCGATATATCCCCGATTTCCGCTATCCGACATGAATTTTGGCCGACTGACATGAACCCGACATCCGACATTTAAAACCTTGAATACAATCTTCTCTCTCAATTATCGTCTTGATTATAGTCAGCAGGATACCCTCGTAGTCAACAAGATTTCGCAGGCGATTTAAGAATTTTTGTGTAGGCATTTTTGTTTTTACATTGCTGCTTACAGAAATTAACACAAGACATCCACTCGCTTAACCGGAATCATGTAAATAAAATTTCATTGGAAATAGCAAGCTTTAATCAGTTCTAAAAAAAATTATTCATATGCATATAAATTACAATGTAGCAAGATCATGTTCAATACGCAGCTTTGAACATAGATGCCAGGAACGTGGGATGCTATAGCGAACCGCGACCCGGGTTCAATCGTCCCGAATTCGTAGTGGAACACGACCCGATTCACCAACTCTAGCGACCCGATTTAGAATTAAAACAAGTTAATTTTTTTTTAAATTTAACTCTTTTTCAATAGAGTAAACAACAAAAAAGTGAGAAACTAAACAAATAAAGTATGTATATCTTAATTGCAACATGATTCTCAATGTTCTTTTACCATTTCTTATATCAGCTAGTATATTTATCAAATTTGACTCTTGCGAAACCTTTGATTCGTACATCTAAGAACCGAACCTAAAACGTCCACGTTCCTCCTAGCGTACAGTATAAGCCTACCCCCTCGTAACCGACTCCTAATGAGTGGCGTACCACGCTCCCATGCCTGTCCCGTGAACCAAAACGAACGGGTTCCATGCAACTATGATTTTGAATTACTCGTGCTTGAATTATGACCTCACAATGTACAGCAAATAATAAATATTTAACTTCCTCCTAAAACATTCTTAAATCGACTAGAAAAGTTTTACTACAATATGAACAGAAGACTTAAGGTGAAGAAGAGAGCAAACTGAAGTGTAGTAACGAAATATACTATATGCATATTAAGCAATACAATCTTCTCTCTCAATTATCATCTTGATTATCGTCTTGAAGAAGAGAGAAAACACAATCTTTTTTTTTCCTTTTCCCTTCACATGACACATCCAAACTCGCAAAAATAAAATGAAATAAAATAAGTTTAAAGCTTCTTAGTTTGTCATTAGGATTTTTTTATTTGGTGTGCTAAAACTCCACTTTAGGTAATTAACTAGCTTCTTGTTGTTATTATTTTAGGTAAGGATTATTTAATAAACAACTACGCAAAAATAGGATTCTGGAATCCTTTTAATTTACTTGTTTGAAATTTGCTTGTGTTTGTTTCAATATTACTGCAGTAATTCATACCCAAAATCTTTTTTGTTTTCAGGAAAAGTTTGAAGCTCCAAAACATTTAACTACTGAACAAGGCAACAAGCAGCAAAGTAATTCAATTGATTAAATTGGAGTTGGGTTTAGAGGTTATACTTCAATTTTTAGCAGAGGTACCATAATTGTTTTGAGAGATGGCAAGTGCACCGAGTTTAAAAACAGAGCAATTTACAAGGGTAAAAAGTTAAGCTACTTTGGCTTTTCTTGCTGTCAAAAACTAACCACTATGTTGCAAACTACTTGAAATACAGAACACAGTTTGTGGAATCTCAAGTAGAAGTTTATATGCTTCAACTTTCATCAAACTACTAGGGTGCATGATTAAAGACCAATCAATCCCCCTCATCTTTAAAAATGTCACTTAACCTCTCTAACTTTGAAAGTGTGTCACAAAATCCCCAAATGGTTGCCCGATTTCATCTGCCCAGAGTTATCTTTACTTGCAAGAACAATCACATGTACATGAAATAAAGCATTAAGCCTACTTGCTTGATATATCTATCGGTTACCTTGAAGCATAAGTTTGAGCATAACAACAATCAGCAAGCATAAGCATCAGGTTGATATCTCTGTTATTGGCTAAATTTGTTACCAAGAAATTTCAAAACTTTTAACTTAACCTGGAGTACTAACCCATAGTTGATTGCCATATTTAGTCTCATCCCTTACCAACTAACAACCAGATCAAGCCAACATCAAGAGTACTCTATGTTAGAGTCTAATACAATGAAAGAGAGTTAAATTGGCTATTCGGTAGAAATATGCGGTGGATTAAGGTGAGAGGGACCAAAAATCCCATTTAAACAACCCAGTGGTAAGTGCATTTGTTTATTTATCGTATAATAAAAAAATTAAGTAAGGTGGGGAAAATATTTGTTGCAAATGTTAAAATGAGCAAAAAGAATAAAAAGCCATCAACAACAACACCAAAACAAACTATCAATTAAAAACAGCAAAGAAGAAAGGGATCACATGCACATCTTTTCCCAAAATGTGCCGAGTAATGTATTAGAACCATAATTGACCTTTAAAAATATGAATTAGCAAAATAATACACCTTAATTCTTGGGTAAATTTCACTTAACCCCTATCTTACGCCCATTCCGAGATAATCCCCTCATCTTTAAAAATATCACTTAACCTCTCTAACTTTGAAAGCGTGTCACAAAATCGATAACCAGCTAACTAAAATGCAAATTAAAATGGGTTTGGCTATCACAATCAAAAAATAAACTAAAATCACAATTTAAATAAAAAAAAGAAAAAATTCTCAATAAAATGAAAAGATAAAAAGGATGTACCTTTGAGATGAGAGAAGCACTCCTTGCTCGAATTAAGCTAAGAATCCATCAAAATCACCAAAACCTAATGCATATTCATAATGAAATCATCAAAAATTAGAAAAATTGGCTAAAATAATGTTCAGATAACATAAACCACCATGAATGGAGGTCGATCGAGAGTTGTAGCTCGATCTAGGGTCTGCCAAGATCACGACCTAAACCCTAGATCGATCTAGGGTTTCAATGTAGGCGGGAGAGAGATGGGGAAGAGAGATAGAAAGATATTACCCATGAGCTCAAGAGAGGAGCGTCGAGAGAAACGGAAATTTTTTATTTTTTTGAGGAATAGAAACGGACTTAAAACGAGAGAGAGGAGAGAGAAGTCAGGGATTTGATAAAACCAAGGGTAAGTTGAATTTGAAATACTTGTTTTGGGCTTTCAAATTCCTCTCTTTAAAATAAATTGATTTGAAATCTTAGCCCAAATAAGAATCCAAACTAGATATTTAGATTTGAAATACCTTGAATTTTATATCCGTGCCCAAATCCTAGTTCCCAAACACTCTTTAGTTTTTGTGAGTTTATAATCTATCTATCAAATTCCTACCCTAGGAACTATGGATAAGATTTGTTGCAAGCATCTTCAAGATTTGATCGCATAAAGCTAAACCTAACTTGATGCGATTTAACCTAATGTCACCAATGCCTTGCATGTAAGTTGTGAAGTCCATGAACATGCAAAAGAGTAATTCAATAGATTAATGCGCATATGATAGTTTGGCAATCAGATAACATGAAATAATTAGAAAGATTTCATCAATCAAGAGAATATTTCACCTATGTGTCGGAAAATTCAGTGTTCCTTTTTAGTATGTTGTCTGATTCTTTTTTCAAACATTATTGTACTCTCCTTGCACTTATCTGATTCACATTGGCTCTTCTTCTTAAGGAACTTCTCATGTCCTCCTTGATAATTCACTCATTATGTAGTATGTTTTATCTTGAAGCATGAGGCAAGTGGAAAATCACTGATGATGTAGAAACTATCCTACATAAGGTGTGTATTATTTTATTACTGTTATAGATAAGGAGCACATGTTTTTGACCTTGATTATTGACAAGTTTTATTTTTTTTTCTTTTATCATTCATTTTGAGAATTATATTAGGCTCGTGGCTAATTTGAGCAAAAAAGAATAAAAAAGCCATCAACAACAACACCAAAAACAAACTATCAATTAAAAACAGCAAAGAAGAAATGGATCACATGCACATCTTTTCCCAAAATGTGCCGAGTAATGTATTAGAACCATAATTGACCTTTAAAAATATGAATTAGCAAAATAATACACCTTAATTCTTGGGTAAATTTCACTTAACCCCTATCTTACGGCCCATTCTGAGATAATCCCCTCATCTTTAAAAATGTCACTTAACCTCTCTAACTTTGAAAGCGTGTCACAAAATCGATAACCAGCTAACTAAAATGCAAATTAAAAATGGGTCTGGCTATCCCAATCAAAAAATAAACTAAAATCACAATTTAAATTAAAAAAAAAGAAAAAATTCTCAATAAAATGAAAAGATAAAAAGGTTGTACCTTTGAGATGAGAGAAGCACTCCTTGCTCGAATTAAGCTAAGAATCCATCAAAATCACCAAAACCTAATGCATATTCATAATGAAATCATCAAAAAATAAGAAAAATTGGTTAAAATAATGTTCAGATAACAGAAACCACCATGAATGGAGGTCAGATCGAGAGTTGTAGCTCTGATCTAGGGTTTCGCCGCGAAGATCACGACCTAAACCCTAGATCAGATCTAGGGTTTCGACTGTAGGCGGGGAGAGAGATGGGGAAGAGAGATAGAAAGATATTACCTGCGAGCTCAAGAGAGGAGCGATCGAGAGAGAAACGGGAAATTTTTTTTTTATTTTTTTTTGAGGAATAGAAACGGGACTTAAAACTAAAGAGAGGAGAGAGAAGTCGGGCGGGATTTGATAAATAACAAGGGGTAAGTTGGAATTTGAAATAAGTGTTTTTGGGCTTTCAAATTCCTCTCTTTAAAATAAATTGATTTGAAATCTTAGCCCAAATAAAAATCCAAACTAGATATTTGGATTTGAAATACCTTGAATTTTAAATCCAGGCCCAAATCCTAGTTCCCAAGCACCGCCTTAGTTTTTGTGAGTTTATAATCTATCTATCAAATTCCTACCCTAGGAACTATGGATAAGATTTGTTGCGTTAATCTTCAAGATTTGATCGCATAAAGCTAAACCTAACTTGATGCGATTTAACCTAATGTCACCAATGCCATGCATGTAAGTTGTGAAGTCCATGAACATGCAAAAGAGTAATTCAATAGATTAATGCGTACATGATAGTTTGGCAATCAGATAACATGAAATAATTAGAAAGATTTCATCAATCAGGAGAATATTTCACCTATGTGCTGGAAAATTCACAGGTTCCTTTTTTAGTATGTTGTCTGATTCTTTTTTTCGAACATTATTGTACTCTCCTTGCACTTATCTGATTCACATTGGCTCTTCTTCGTAAGGAACGTCTCATGTCCTCCTTGATAATTCACTCATTATGTAGTATGTTTTATCTTGAAGCATGAGGCAAGTGGAAAATCACTGATGATGCAGAAACTATCCTACATAAGGTGTGTATTATTTTATTACTGTTATAGATAAGGAGCACATGTTTTTTGACCTTGATTATTGACAAGTTTTATTTTCTTTTTCTTTTATCATTCATTTTCAGAATTATATTAGGCTCGTGGCTAATTTCAATGTCCTAGAATTTCTTCAATTTAGTTGCAAATTTCGTCTGCCTGCTTATGATCTAGAGCATTAAGTTTTTCTTGCCCTTTTTCCTTTCTTATGAGGATAGAGGGGTTATCTTTTTTGCTTCTTTGTTGAATTCTTATAGAAATTTCCATTCAATATATGTTCATAGGTGGATGCCTTTTCTTTTACTGTTAGTTGTTACGCCTTTGTGTTTGTTTAGTCTCATAATTTTTATACTAAATTTATTTTTTATTTGTGTTCAAATGAAAGCATCGAAACTTCTATCAGAGTTCACAATATTTTTCATTTCTCTTTCATTTCTTCTTTGTTAGTTTGAATGTTCTCTTTTATCCACCTTCATTCCTCTTCCTCATACATATATGTTTTAGTACCATAGTTATAACCTAAGTTATCCAAACACTTCATCTGAGATCTCGTACACATGTCCGATGCTTTCTCTATCTGTGTCATTATCCGATACATACTTCTTGGACACTTGTTGAATACATACATACATTTATTCAGAATTGTACACAATTATCCCTCCTTTATATATAATGACTTCACCCTTCAAAATCGATTTGGCCGCAAGGATGAATGAGGGAAAAGTCATCCACAAAGGAGGTAGAAGTCAGCAAGGTAGTGGTCTACGAGGATGGATGGCAACATAGTGGGGCGTTGAATTGGCTTTGATGCCAATAATTCTCTCCGGCAATTGCTACATGGAAAAGAATAACCCCTATTTAGCCCCCCCCCCCAAAAAAAACCGGTTCTTTCTCTTTTGGTTATATGAAGTCATAGTCAAGATCAATGATTTAAAAATCGGCCGATATTATCGATATATCGGCGATATATAGGGTTTTGACCCCTTCCGATACGATTTTTGCAAAAAAAAATCGGTTATCATTTTGACCCGATTTTGGCCGATATATCGGCAAAAATCCGATAAATAGGCTGATTTTTCAGCCGATAAATAGGCCGATTTTTCAGCCGATAAATAGGCCAATTTTCTGAAAAAAAACCAACTACTTCATTGTTCACACAAAACCCTAATATCATAATTGAAAAGTAAGTTTTAACAATTGATTAGTGATCTAAACATGAGTTAATTACATTTTAGCATGTTTATACTTCATTAAATGTGCTTTGAATCTTAGATTACATTTTAGAACATTATATTATATATCCAATATGATAGATTTTTACTACTTATCCCCGATATATCCCCGATAACCGGGATCCGATATGATTTTGACCGTCCGATTTATTTCGATAACCAATTTTAAAACCTTGGTCAAGATCCATGCAAAGGTGTTAGAAGGCATCAACGGTATCAGTGCCAAAATGTCATCTCAGAGACTATCACCATGTCCACGACCTCACTGACTGATCCTTGCCGCTTTCCACTCTCTCATTTAACCTTGAGTCAATGTCAATTTTGAAGAAGTAGTTGATGCAAGCCGCATTAGTCCAAGTCTAATCCACTCCATCCATGCTCTACCCATTTTGGATCTCACTTTTGCATGAGCCCTCATTTTGGGGCTAAGATTCCCTAATGAGAGGAAGAAAATATACCCACCAATTCATTTGTCCTCTCCTCTTTGTCATTTCTTCTTTAGTTTTCATCTGAAATAGGGTAACATTCATCTCTTATCTATCATCTTTCAGTGAACTCATAATGGGCAATCCTTTGTTAAGATGACAAAATAATGTACATATAATTTCTTGAATCATCTAGCAATTCTAGAGGCTTTCATAGCATTAGTAAACACAGGAGAACTCACCCTAAAAGTTCACTATTATTGAGAGGATACTCAAATCTCTTATACTCATAAGAGCCTTCTCATTTAGTCAATGTAGAGCTAAATTCATCCTAACATAGCCCCACGCCAGAGTGCTAGCACCCACACAAGCTAGCTTAGCACTAACATTGTCCGATTCGGATATTGCGCTCTGATGTCACCCTTTTAGCTATGCATTAGACTAGTTTTGAACGAACAGAGAAACGTTTGACGTCAAAATGAACGTCACTCACATGTCACCGATGATGTGTTGGCTCCATTAATGTCCTCCGCAACTTTGTCTTTCATGATTGAAAAAATAGCCGAAACAACAGGATTCACAAATCTTATGAGATAAATCTACTAATTACCAAACCGCACAGCACCAAGAAGAAGATACTCCTTACAATCATCAATCAAGCTATTAAAAAGGAAAGACAATCCATTTATATTATCAAAACTAATCGCTATAATTAACTACAAGATGCAACTATTTAGTAAAATTTTGACTAAAGGGGACAAACTCTAATAGTACTCATCCAATCCAATTTCTAGAACTTTGACACATACCAAAACTACAACAAAATTAAAGTTAGTCAGATGATTTCTCCAATGATAACTATCAATCAATCAAAAAGAGAGGATTTTTTATATAAAAGAGACAAGGAAAGGGCTTTGGTTAACGAACATTGACATCGTCTGAGGTCTAGCGGTTTAAGAGCTTGACGTCAAGCCACAACATCGTCGCCACCGCCGCCATTTAAGATAGGAGGTCCGAGGAGAGAAAGGGAGGAGAGAGATGGTCACTGGTTCTAGGGTTATTGGTTGGTATAATTTTGGGGTAAGTAGGATAATTTTTTGGTACTTTAGTTGCTGTTATTTATTAGGACTTTAGTTGGTGTTATTTATTAGAATAATGAGATTGTGATTTCACTTTAAAATATTATTTATTTCGACGGATAATTACCTTCACTTTTTCCAAAATTATCTCATTTCTATACAAACTTTTTATCAAAGCCTCCAAAAATTACCCTATTCTTAACTTTGGGACAATCATAAAAAATTGGGATAATTTTAAAGCATTAATTTATTTAATATCTAATATATATTAATTGTATTATAATATATAATATATCTTAATTATATTATATTATAAAATTCTGCAGTAATGTAAGATAATAAAATATTATATAATATTATCTAATATAACATTATCATATATCATTATTACATATTAGTTAATAATATGTCATATTATAATATTATTATTATATTATTATAATATTACTTTAAATTAATTAATATATATTTTATTAGTTAGAATAAAAATATTATTATAGTATTCTTATGATATAAATATTGTATTATACTTTAGTGTTTATATATTTAATATAATAATATATTAATTTTTAAAACTTTGGTCAAGATCCATGCAAAGGTGTTAGAAGGCATCAACGGTATCGGTGCCAAAATGTCATCTCGAGACTATCACCATGTCCACGACCTCTTGGTGATCCTTGCGCTTCCACTCTCATTTAACCTTGAGTCAATGTCAATTTTGAAGAAGTAGTTGATGCAAGCGCATTAGTCCAAGTCTAATCCACTCCATCCATGCTCTACCCATTTTGGATCTCACTTTTGCATGAGCCCTCATTTTGGGGCTAAGATTCCCTAATGAGAGGAAGAAAATATACCCACCAATTCATTTGTCCTCTCCTCTTTGTCATTTCTTCTTTAGTTTTCATCTGAAATAGGGTAACATTCATCTCTTATCTATCATCTTTCAGTGAACTCATAATGGGCAATCCTTTGTTAAGATGACAAAATAATGTACATATAATTTCTTGAATCATCTAGCAATTCTAGAGGCTTTCATAGCATTAGTAAACACAGGAGAACTCACCCCTAAAAGTTCACTATTATTGAGAGGATACTCAAATCTCTTATACTCATAAGAGCCTTCTCATTTAGTCAATGTAGAGCTAAATTCATCCTAACATAGCCCCACGCTTTCGTAGTGCTAGCACCCACACAAGCTAGCTTAGCACTAACATTGTCCGATTCAGATATTGCAGTTCTGATGTCACCCTTTTAGCTATGCATTAGACTAGTTTTGAACGAACAGAGAAACGTTTGACGTCAAAATGAACGTCACTCACATGTCACTGGGATGATGTGTTGGCTCCATTAATGTCCTCTGGCAACTTTGTCTTTCATGATTGAAAAAATAGCCCAGAAACAACAGGATTCACAAATCTTATGAGATAAATCTACTAATTACCAAACTGCACAGCACCAAGAAGAAGATACTCCTTACAATCATCAATCAAGCTATTAAAAAGGAAAGACAATCCATTTATATTATCAAAACTAATCGCTATAATTAACTACAAGATGCAACTATTTAGTAAAATTTTGACTAAAGGCGGACAAACTCCAATAGTACTCATCCAATCCAATTTCTAGAACTTTGACACATACCAAAACTACAACAAAATTAAAGTTAGTCGGATGATTTCTCCAATGATAACTATCAATCAATCAAAAGAGAGGATTTTTATATAAAAGAGACAAGGAAAGGGCTTTGGTTAACGAACATTGACATCGTCGAGGTCTAGCGGTTTAAGAGCTTGGCGTCAAGCCACATGGATCATACCGCCGCCATTTAAGATAGGAGGTCAGGAGAGAAAGGGAGGAGAGATGGTCACCGGTTCTAGGGTTATTGGTTGGTATAATTTTGGGGTAAGTAGGATAATTTTTGGTACTTTAGTTGCTGTTATTTATTAGGACTTTAGTTGGTGTTATTTATTAGAATAATGAGATTGTGATTTCACTTTAAAATATTATTTATTTAAATGGATAATTACCTTCACTTTTTCCAAAATTATCTCATTTCTATACAAACTTTTTATCAAAGCCTCCAAAATTACCTATTCTTAACTTTGGGACAATCATAAAAAATTGGGATAATTTTAAAGCATTAATTTATTTAATATCTAATATATATTAATTGTATTATAATATATAATATATCTTAATTATATTATATTATAAAATTCTGCAGTAATGTAAGATAATAAAATATTATATAATATTATCTAATATAACATTATCATATATCATTATTACATATTAGTTAATAATATGTCATATTATAATATTATTATTATATTATTATAATATTACTTTAAATTAATTAATATATATTTTATTAGTTAGAATAAAAATATTATTATAGTATTCTTATGATATAAATATTGTATTATACTTTAGTGTTTATATATTTAATATAATAATATATTAATTATATTATAATATAATTTAATATGATAATATATTCTATTACATAGAATATTTTAATTTATATAATAATTTACTATTTTCTATTACACTTTATTATATTAATTAATAGTCTGAAATATATTGTCAATATTGTAGTAGTTATAATATTAAATAATATTTTATTGCTACAATAAAAATAGTAATAATCTACTATATATTAAAGTATGATATTATATATACTATTATCTATGAATAAAATTAATATAATATCATATATTAATCAATAATAGTATTTTAATTAATAATATTGTACATATTAATAGTATGTTACGGTTATTATAAATATTATATTTTAATAAGGTACCATGTCATCAATTATCCCATTTAAATTATAGTAATTATCATAAGATATAATATTATATTTTAATAATAATATAACATTTTAAATAATATTATATTGAATAAAACAAAATAATTTAATATTCATATTTATATTATATTAAATATATTGTTGGTATATTATATCAATTATTATATAATATATCATATTATTATAATATAATATAATATTATAATTAATAACTTAAACATAGTTATACTTAATTAGTAATTATAATATAACATATTATATTTTAATATAAAGTAAAATAATGTATTATATCATAATAACATACTAAACCAATTGGATAAATTAATTTAGAGTTAATTGATAAATAATATTATATTTTAATAAAGTGTCGCATCATCAATTATCCTACATGAATAGTCAAATCAAAGCTTTAAATTGTTCCATTATCCCAACTTGTCCTATTTTACCCCACTCAAAATATCTCAAAAGATAAAATTATTTTATTGAAACAATTATACCACTTGGCCCTGACTTGTGTAAACCAATAACTCCCCTTAGGGTTTTTGAGAATGGCGACTAGTTTAGCTTTCTGTTTGAGAGTGAGGTAATGAGTCGGGCTACGCCGATGTTTAGTTTGGGCCTGAAAAAGCCCATATAAAGTCTAAATAATTCTCTTCTTTAAGTCGAGGCTTTTTTCTTCTGTATTGGTCCCTTACTGTTTCATACTTAAGAACATGTCCTTCAAACCATTAAAATTGTTATTAGTACTCCACTTCCTATTAGTTATTTCAAATTGATCCATGTTGTTTTCTATGGGTTGATTTCAGAGGAATAATTCAACTGACTTAACTTTTTGTCATGAATTTCTGGTTAGACCATTCTATTTTATGTTACTGCATATACCTTGAAGCATTCATATCAAGACTTCCTAATTATTATCACTAAATAATTTCTAATTATGAATTGAGATGATATCTAAAGAATCAAACTTTTAATGAAAAAATAACTCTTCAATGAAATAGCTTCAAATTCTGAAGTACATATTGTTTACTATAAGAATCGACAAATATAAATAAAAATGTAATTTAAGACTCGTGATAAAAATAAATATATACATCACACTATTCTTTTGATCAGATCACACTATTTCTTTCAATCACACGAGCAAAATTGACCTACATGTTACCACGTCATTTGAGTGAAAACAAACAAAAATTTTGGTCTAAGCATTTGGTTTGAAAATGCATTGTATGTCTATTACTTACAAAATATAGCAAGTGACAACAAACTTACTAATATACAAAGTAAGTTTAAAAATATTTCGGTTGAGTATTTTCCTGTCTAAGAGTGAACTTGGAAATTGATGGGTACAAAAATAAAGGGTTTTAAAGAAAAAACTCTATAAAGATGGGTGGTTTAAATATAAATGAGATAAGACTTTATGTATATATGATAAAACTTATTTATGATGTTGTATTATTCGTGTGAGGAAAACAACAAAACAATTTAAACATTTGGTTAAAATATATATTGTACCTAACAACTAAAAAATTTAGTAACTTACAAAATATACCAAATTGTTAAAATGTCAAAATTAAGTTGGATGAGTATTTTGGTCTAAGAGTGATTTTGGAAGTGAATGGTTTAAACAAAATTGTGGTAAAAATTTTGGTTTATAGGCAAATTAATTTTTGAAGTAGGTTAGTTAAAAACAAATGGGGTAAACATTTTTGGGTTCTTGATAAACAACTTTTATAGTTAGGGATGCCATAACATTTATGAGAAAAAGATGTAAAAAGGAGAAGAATGGTTTAAGTATTTATTTTAAAATACATACTACATCCAACCACTTAGAACTATATTTAATAAGTTACAACATTAAATAGTAACTTATACTATATAGTAATTTGCTAAAATATAAAATAGAGTTAAAATAAATTTTTTTGGATGGGGGTGGGGTGGAAGAGGGGAATTTTGAGTCTAAGAGTGACTTCCCTGGATGTGGGTGAGGTTAAAAAATAGGGTATAAACCAAACAACTTTTTATAGGGCAAAAGTCTTTTTCATAAGTGGGCACACTTAAAATAAATGGAAGGAAAACTTTAAGCAGAGTATTTTACATCTTAAAGTGATTTTAGTAAGTGGGTTTAAAAATAAATGAGGGTAGTACTTTGGGTTTTTGGGAAAAAAAAGTCATCTATAATTCTTGATGTCACGCCATTAGTGTGAAAAAGTAAAAATATAATGGTTTAAGCATTTGGTTTAAAAATACTCTGCATACCTAGCCACTTTTGAAAGAAAAATAGCAAGTAAAGCAAAATATAGCAGTTACAATATTTTAAAGCAAGTGAATTTACAAATATTAAGTTAATATTTTGGGTCTAACAGTAATTTTGAAAGTAGATGAGCTTACAAATAAATAGCGGCAAAGCTTTGGGGTTGTAAGAAAATACCCTTCTAAAGTACGTGAAAATAATTAAGGGTAAGGCTTAGGGTTTACACCACAATATTTTGGGTTGAACAATGATTTTGGAAGCAAATGGGTATAAAAATAATAAACGAGTGTAAAACTTGGGAAAAAACTCTTTCACAAAGTGGGCGAGTTAAAAATAAATACGTAAGGCCCCGTTTGGCAAAGGGTTAAGGAAGATGGATTAAAGAGAAGGATTAACTTAGTTAGTTCATTTGATAATCTGAAGGACTCAATTATTATCCTGTTATATAAATTTTATTTTAACCCTTGTGATCATTTTTAAAGTGTTTGGGAATAACAATGATGTAGGCGTTGAAAAATACTTACAAGATCCCCGAAATCAACTCGTGACAGGGAGTCGGCGAATGACAACCCTTCGAATGATACGGACGTCGAATGGTTGAGACGCGAACCCGATGGCAAACCCACAGCGTCACAAGCACGGCTTAAACCGGACTTGAACGGACGATCGGATTTCAGGACCGTTGAACCGGAACGGAGCAAGAGTTAGTCGGAATCAATCTGAGCCGGAACGAGCCCGGCGAAGAGCAGAGGAAGCGGCCAGCGGCGGAAAAAGCGACTCGGCGACACCTCGGCCAAATGGCCAAGGTGGCTCGGCCACTGGCGAGCCACCTCGACAACTTGCAAGGTGGCTCGGCAAATGGCGAACCACTGCCAAGCGGCGCATACATCCCCATTGTATAAATAGAGGGGTCTTGAAGTTGAGGGCTTCTTGGAGAGAATTTGGACTTGGACTTGGGATTTTCGAGGATTTTCGAAGAGTTCTCACGAGATCATAGCGGTGTCGCGCCGTTCGAACACCGGCGAGCACAAGTCGATCGGCGTCGATCTACAAGCGGAAGATGGCGAATTGAATTCGAACTACAGATACCCTCTAGGTTAAGCTTCGCCTTAACCTCGTGGATAGCAGGATTTCTCCTAGTAGATCTCACCGCTCGGCGATCCTCTCCTTCGTGAGTGTGATCATGACGATCCTCTCGCCGTGAGTGTGATCCCCTCGGTAACCGTTTCCTCCGTGAAGCGAGCCTTTACATCTGTAGTTCAGAACAGGGTCTCTACCTGGATCGGAATTGCGCGGTGGTCCACGGACACAAAAAGTCCCCGGCACAGGCAAAGAACCCACGCAAGCGAGGACATCGACATAACAGAGATCCTCGTGTTTGTTCACAAGGATAAAAGTTGTAATCTTTTTGATTTTCATTGTACGCCTTAAAATAAAAGGCATTTCTTTTGAATTTTGTTGTAGGCCAAAGAAGCTGTAAGCAAATTCAAATCAATGACAATCATCCCAACTTTAACCGCCAACAAGCCGGGCGACCACAGTGGGAGCCATCGGCCTCAGTCGGAGTCGTCGTGCAGCGGCCAGCGGATTCCTATCGGTGGAGGAAGAGGTCGAGTTCGAAGTTCGACCGCCAGGCACGAGGAGTATCTTTCCTCGTCTTCGAGATCAGTTCCCCCGCTCCAAGAAGATCTCCGCGCAAGGAGAACCCGATGGGCCTCGAGGTAGAGCCCGGGATGGCGAGTCCAACCCCGCCGCCACGTAGTGAGAAATCCCCTCGGCGTCAGAGTCCAGAACTACAGCGGCCGAGATGAACGCCGATGACGCACCCGGCCTAAGCGAGCCCGCCAAAGGCGACGACAAAGCATGGCGCGCAAACTTGCCAAGGCCATGCGATCCATGGATGGGGTCCGCTACGAAACGGATCTAAGATCCAAACTCACGTAGAGGCTTCAGCCTCAAGCGATCGACGGTCTATCCAAGCCGTCAACCAACGAGTGGGTCCGTGTCAAACGGAACCGCTCCACACTTCGTGAGCGCGATCCTGCCGGTGCACTCTTGCGCGCAGCACGAGCTTTGGTGCAGCAGGCTCGTGAATTGAAGAAAGAGGTGGTAAAGAAGCCGCCAACATACCACCAGGTTTGGAGGCCCAAGTCTAACGGTGCCCCAACCCCAGTTGCCCATGCTCCTGTCTCGGCACTTAAGCCAAAGACGTCAGGCGTTGCAAATTCAGCGCCAAAGTTCAAGTCCGACGGCGCCTCAAGGTCAAAGGTGCCTGTACCAGAACCAGTGGTGAAGCCAACTCCCGTCACCACCACCAAACCGACTATCCAGGATCGCTTGGGTCCTCTGAAGGGATCACGGGTCACTCCTCATACAGGAGGCTGCACCCGTCCCAGAAAGGACCGGGAGATTCCTGCAACCCCACCAACCGGATTAAAGATCGAAGTCCGAGAGTCCCCTGAAACTTCATGCTCACATAAGCGGAAGTCAAGGCGAGTTACTTTCGGTAGTTTTGGCCATTCTCGGAAGGAGACACTCTCGTCTGATGACGACGACGTTATACCCGAGAGATCGCACCAACACACGGCAGATTGCTCCGGTATACACACCGACGAGCTGTACTACCGTACAAGGGATATGAGAAAATCTCGAAGGGATTCCCCTAAATTGACGCGGTCATGCTTGTGCTCCAAGCTCATCAAGACGGTGCTTTCGGAGTGTAATTGCCATCAAGAAGCTCCGGAAAGGGTGTCAGTCTTCCAGAGACTCACCACGGAAATGCCGAGACCTAGGTCAAAGCGATTCCGTAGAAGGATGACATCCCGAGAGAATGAATTACCAGAGGTCACTAATAACATGACCGGCAAAGAACCGTCGTCACGGGCCATTCCCAGCGCATCGCAACGGTTAACTCGTTTGCGGTCCGGGACTATCCGACGGTCGAATCGACAAACTTCGAAAGGATACCCGAGAGGATGATACGTTGGATATTGGCTCGCCATTGCCTCCGATCATCGTATCCGGCGAAGGAGCCCCAAGCGCTTATGATCGATGCGAGATCAAGTGGCTAAAATGCTAGACGAAGCGTTGAATAAGCAACGGGAGAACTTCAAGTTAGAGATGGAGTTGGCCATGCAGACGATGAGAGAAATGCATGACCAACAGATCCAAGCCTTGACGAAACATCGGGGTGAGTCGAGTCGGCCAGACAACGCCGATGAAGATGATAGCGATTGGATCGGGAGGAAGCACAAGAAGATGATAACCCTCACGAACCCGCCTTATTTGGGCAAAACATAGATGTTGTTGCTCAGGAAAGCGAGAAGATCAAAGACTTGGAGAGCAAAATCAACTCATTGATTTCCGCTCAAGAAGTAAAGAAGACAGGTATTCCTTGCCCATACCCTGTGGAGTGGGAATCAATCCGCACTGGCCGGTTTAACTTAATAAACTTCACACCATTTGACGGAAGGGTTCCCAACGCTAAAGACTTGATTTATTTCAAGTCACACCTGGAGTTATTTACGGCAACGAACCCACGATGGTTCGGTCATTCGTTGGCACCCTTCGTGGGGCTGCCGAGTGGTACCGCCGTCTCAAGCGGAGAGCATTCCGCATTTGGGGCGACATGGAGTCCGCTTCCTTACCAATTTCTTTGGCAGCGATACGAAGTATCAATCGGTACATTGCTTGACGAAGCGTAAAGACTCGAGAAACCGTGGATATCTTTGTCAAACGATTACGGAACAAGGCAATGAAGCTGTCGGGATCAATAGCGGAGGAGTTCATCCTCCAAACCCGCCACAAAGAACTTATCGATAGATGTGCTTGAAGCAATGGGGACAGCACCGTCCGTAACATGGAAGGATTTGAAAGTTCGCGGAGAGCAAGTCGAAAGATTCCTTAAAAGGAAAAAGGCGAAAGAGGCCACCCGAAGCCCTGGTTTAATTTTGTCCCACGAGACAAAGGGAAAGAAGCGACCTAAGGCGGCGGTTCGCGAACCAAACATTTCAACTCCAACCCCAAAGAAGAAGAAGAAGAAGAAGAACGGCGCCCGCAACAGCACAATCAACGTGGCAACTGGGCCACAAAAGCGAAGGCCTTAGAGCCGAGGTTCCCAAGTCCTATTCCTTTAGGGACGGCGAGATTCCGGTCTCTTCAAATATCTTGTGGAAAATAACAAGATCAAGCTCCCTCCCATTCGTAATCAAGAGGAGGCAATGAAGACCAATGACCCAAGATACCGCATGCATTTATAGGCAGCTCATCACCCCACTAAATCCTCGCTTCACCTCAAGGATAAAATCCGTGCTTTGATTGACGTAGGGTCATCACTATGAAGCCGGCCCAAAGAGAAGAAGGTCGGAGCAAATGCGGTGTCCATAAGCTTTGGGTCAGTACCATTGACATGGTTTGAACCCAAACCGGTAGTCAAAGTCGCGATGAAGGCGGTGAATGGCGACCCACACGAACAGCGCCGAAAGGACTCAGATCGTATACCGCCCCAAATGGCGAAATTCGTGGGTCCACCGGACTGATTGAAGATGAGCAATGGGTAGCTTCTTCTTCATCAAAGCAAAGTCAAAGCGGAAGGCAAAGGCATGCCATGCTACTTCCGCAATTCTGGAAGGAGATGACGAACAGGTGGTAACATTCAATTTGTCCAGAAGGGAACACGAAGCCCACGCCACCAGGAGTGGACACGAGTACAAATACAAATACCGGAAACCTCGACCCAAATGCCAAGACGCCGTTAGAGCCGGGGTACCAACAACACCCCTCACTTGAAAAGCGAAAGACAAGCGACACGGGAAGTTCAACTCCGGCGATCTCGATTGGTCGCGTTGGAAGAGATAAACCGAACTTCAACTCTCCGTGCAGCTTTGATGTAATGGCACAATTGGCCAATATCCCGCAAGGATCACTCTATCTGAGTTGTTGCGGTTATCAAAAGGCGAGAGAAGCCACGAGAGAAGCCCTCGCCGATTCGAAGTCTTCCTCACCCAGTTAGGCCGACTCGGAAGAATCGGCCCAACAATGCAACCTGGCGGCAAAACACTTGCCCCGCATCACCTTTACAAAGGAAGACATGCGGTGAGGAATTCCAAGCACGATAGGCGCTATACTTTACGGGTATATTGGCTCTCTTGAAGTTAACCGGATCCAAGTCGATCCGGGTTCATTGTGAGCATCATGCCCTGCGCCTCATGTATCATCTTGGAATTCACGCGATGGTGGCATCAACGAGCACAATGATTTATGGATTTAACAACAGCGGGTCTCGGCCGCTTGGTAAGATCCGGATAAAGTGCCAAATGGGGGACTTAAAGTCCAAAGTCACCTGCTATGTGATTGACGCGGAGACTTCCTATAACTTATTGTTGGGTCGACCTTGGATCCACAATAATGTTATAGTCCCATCTACTCTTCATCAGTGTCTCAAATATGTAGACACGGATAATGAGGTCAAGACGGTGGTCGCGGACAAACAACCGTTTAAGGGGGTGGAGAATTACTTCACCGATTCTCTCCTCTACGGTAATGAGTCCAAATCAATCATCGCCCAAGGCATGGACAGTGAAGAAGCCGATACCGGCCGCTTGGTTATAGTGGTGGTTTTGTTTTAAACGACATTGTACCTTGTAATCAATCTTGACGATGGAGAATCGCCGATGAACATTGTAATTGGCAAATAGCCGATGAATTAATAAATGACGATTTAGAGTATCCTTTGTTTTGAATGATGTGATGACAGTTTATACAATGATCGAGTTGCACCTTGAACTCGGTCATCTTGCTTTACACAAAAGCGGTTTGAGACTCCTTTGGGACAAAGACTCGCCATCCCACAAGATCGAGTAGTGAAAAGACTTGGTTTACGGTAAAGGAGATGCGCCCAAATAATCATTTCTTAGAAAGCGGCGAAGGCGACAATGGACCTATCCTCCACACATTCAGATATAGTCCAAACACCGGGTATCATGAAGAGATGGGGTATAACTTGACACAAGGAGAAGGTCTATATTTTGGGCGAGGTCCTCGAGTCCCTCGAGCGGTATATGTCCCAAAAGGGAAGCCTGATAACTACTATGCATTCAGACGGGATTGAGATACTAATCCTCCTCGAAGATGAATGCTCGTGGTGATTGATAATAATCCACCGGTGAGGGAGACGACATTCGCCCCATTCTTCTGGATTCGACACTAGCCTCGGAGAAGCTTTCAAGGCTTTAATGTCAAATATGGCTTCAGCTGATCCCTGCCATCGTTGAGAGTGATGAAGACATGCCAACATAGGAAGACCCATGGATCCATCAACTCCAAGAGCGCCGGGATAGTTCGAACAAAGAGAACCCCCACTAAGGATGAAGTAGTCCAGTTAATATGGGTGATGGAGAGCATCCTAAGCTCATTAACATCGCAATACACTCCCCTCGGAAGAAAGGAAGAGTTGATTGCTCTAATCGGGGAGTATATCGATGTATTCACCGAGTTACGAGGACATGCCAGACTCGACCCTAATGTGGCAACACATCGCCAACATCAAGGCGGATGTCAAACCCGCCAAGCAACAAAGAAGACGCTTTCGGCCCACAAATATTGGAGGCAATTGTTGACGAAGTGAAGAAACTCATAGAATCGGGATTCATCGAGGAAATTCAACATCCGGATTGGGTGGCGAATATAGTCCCGGTCATGAAGAAGAATGGGTCGATTAGGATCTGTGTCGACTACAGAGACCTCAACGCGGCTTGCCCGAAAGATGACTTTCCTCTTCCAATCACTGATGTCATAGTTGACAATACGTGTGGATTTGAAAGAATGTCATTCATGGATGGTTTTTCGGGGTATAATCAAATCAAGATGCACCCCGATGACGCCAAACACACAGCGTTCAGAACGCCCATCGGTATATATTGCTACACGGTCATGCCGTTCGGCCTCAAAAATGCCGGCGCAACATACCAGCGAGCAATGACGGAGATTTTCCAGGATCATCTTCGGAAAACGGTCGAATGCTACGTCGACGATTTGGTCGTGAAAAGCCGTGACAAAGGAGATCACATCAAAGATCTTAGAACGGTATTCGAGCTCATGCGAACTCATCAACTAAAGATGAATCCTGCCAAATCCTTCCTTGGGATGTCCAGTGGAAAGTTTCTCGGCTTCGTCGTCACCGACAAAGGAATCCATGTTGATCCTGACAAAGTGAAGGCGATTCAAGAATTGCAACCTCCAAGAAATCTAAGAGAACTCAGGGGGTTACAAGGGAGATTGGCATACATCCGTCGGTTCATATCGAACCTATCTGGGAAATGCCAACCATTTTCTAAGTTGAACAAGAAGGGCGTGTCGTTTATTTGGGACGACGCCTGCCAGAAGGCATTCGAAGAGATCAAATTGTATCTCGCCAAACCTCCTGTTCTCGTTGCACCGCGGTCGGGAAAACCGTTTTTGATCTACGTCAAGGCAACGGATCACTCGTTAAGCGCTTTACTCGCGAAGACGACGCATACGCGTCACGTGCAAAGGTATTACCCGAGCCGAACATTACCTACGAAGTCTCGATACCCAATGGTCGAGAAGCAGTGCCTTGCATTGGTGTTCGCGATTCAGAAGATGCGACACTATTTAGTCGGACAAACGATTTATGTTATCTCTAACGTAAATCCGATCCGAATATTTATGACCCACAAATTTCAATGAGTTGGCGTTTGGCGAAATGGGCCTTGCTCTTGTCCCAATATGACTTGTATTTCAAATAACGAAGTCGGTCAAAGGACAAGCGATTTAGATCTCACGCCACCGACGACGACGCAGCTTGAGCTATATGATGATCTTCGGATGAAGTCCAAGAAGTTAACACTACATCGCACCAACAAATATGGCGGCGTACTTTGGCGAACTTCTCGAGCTACCAGCGTGGCAAGTGCCCCGGATGTTCTAAGATTTCCACGAGTCGGGTTGTCTTAGTTTCCGGGAATCATGTCATGCCCGTGCTTATTCACTCGAACCTTGCTCTAATAACGAAGTAATACAATGCGCTACTTATTGGACTTAGTTTCGCCAAGGAGCCGGGGTCAATATCTCGCCGCACGGCGATTCGCAATTGATAGTTAAGGTGTTCGTGGCCACTACGGTCGAACTGATCTAATCCTATCATCGGATAGGCTGTTGAAATAGCGGACTCATTGAAGAGTTTTCATCGAATATATCCCGCCTCCAAAACGCTTATGCGGATGCACTGGCGGCGTTAGCTGTGTCGTTAGCACAACCTTCCGAGACCGAGCAACTAGTTACGGTCAGGACTCACCAACTCTTCGTACCATTATACGATGAGGCACAAGAAGATAAAGGGGTAGTTACCAAAGAAGTACATGCAACCCAAACTAAGTTGGAGCCCCGAGATTGGCGCTTTCCTATCATCGACTACGTCTTACATGGCATTCTGCCGGAAGACGTGAGGGAGAGAGAGTCAATCCGACGAAGAGCTCCAAGATTCTTCTACGACACGGAGACCCAGATGTTATATCGCCGGGGGTACGATGGTCTTTTACTCCGATGCCTTTCAAACAAGGAGGCAGAAGAGGTCCTTCGGGAAGCACACGAACGTGAATGTGGTGCGCACCAGCCAGGTCCCAAGCTCTACGATCGAATCAAGAGAATGGGCTACTTTTGGCCCACGATGATTAATGACGCTACCGAGCACGCCGAAATGCCACGCGGTCAAATTCACGCTAATTATATGCATCGACCTCACGAGCAATTGCATCCTTCGCCACGCCCCGCCATTCGAGACATGGGGAATGGACGTTGTAGGTCCCATTTTTCCTCCGTCAGTCAAAGGCGATCGGTTTATTCTAGCAATTACCGACTACTTCTCCAAGTGGGCGGAAGCAATCCCGCTAAAGGAAGTAAAGGCGAGTACTGTCGTCAAATTTATCAAACACTATGTCATCTATCGACATGGTGTCCCAAGACGGATCGTGCATGACAACGGTCCCCAGTTCATCAGCAATTCCTTCATCAGGTTTTGCGAGAAATTCAAGATACAAGACGTCTCGTCGATGTTCTATAATCCACCGAAATGGATTAGCCGAGGCATTCAACAAGACAATCATCAAAATTTTGTCAAAGCTAGTGAAGAATAACAAGCTTAGACCGATGATAAACTCGAGAAGCACTCGGGCATATCGCGACAACCAGACGCGACGCCAACCAGAGCCACCCCGCATCTCGGTTTATGGGTGCGGCGGTTCTCCGTTGGAAATTCAGATTCGCCACTTCGCACGCCTCTTCAACAGATGACGACCAAGAACAACATCGTAAACGCCTCAAGAGCTCGAGATGTTAGATGAGAAGCTCGAGGCTCAACAATGCATTGAGTTCTACCAAGCTAGGATGTCGAGGGCTTTCAACAAGAAAGTTCGACAGAGAACCTTTAGAGAAGGAGATTTGGTCCTCGCTGCTCGACGACCGATAATCCTCACTTCCAAGAAGAAAGGTAAATTCAACCTAAATGGGAGGGTCCGCTTGTAATAGAAGCGGTCTACTCTAATGGTGCATACCGCCTAATTATCCTAATGGCTAACCGCAATTAATGCCGATAATGGGAAGTTCCCCAAGAAATACTACCCTTAGTATCTTCAGATAACCCGCTTCAACGGGAAGTTCCTCGTGGGATATGTTACCCACTTTCCTCGAGGATAACCCTCGATCATAATTTCCCTCACCGACCAAATTCCTTGACGGTGGGCCTACAAATTTTCTGGTACATTACCAAAATCTCCTCTTGATTCTTTCTATGAACAAGAGGCCCAACTAAAATCCCTTTTACGCCGGAGATAGAATATAAAATTCTTCCTCTCCAAGCGTAAGATCCCTTTCGTGGTTAACGGAAGGGTTCTGTCCATCCCTTTTCCAGGTAGCGCCGACTGAAGGTAAGCACTGGAACTTTCATCCTAGGTAGCGCCGACTCAAGGTATGCGCCGATTTTCGCACTGTGTTGTCCGATCAAGGTCACCCGAAGTCTTTTCGTTCTCTGAGTGGAGATCCCACTCTTAGTTCCATCTTCATCTTAGGTAGCGCCGGTGAAGGTATCTTGTAGGGATTTTCGAACCGGGTTGTCCGTGAAGGTCACACGAGTCTTTCGGTTCTCGGTGGAGATCCCACTCTTAGTTCCATCTTCATCTTAGGTAGCGCCGACCAAGGTATGCGCCGATTTTCGCACTGTGTTGTCCGATCAAGGTCACCCGAAGTCTTTCGGTTCTCGGTGGAGATCCCTCTTAGTTCCATCTTCATCTTAGGTAGCGCCGTGAAGGTATCTTGTGGGATTTTCAGACCGGGTTGTCCGTGAAGGTCACGAGTCTCTTCGGTTCTCGGTGGAGATCCCTCTTAGTTCCATCTTCATCTTAGGTAGCGCCGGTGAAGGTATCTTGTAGGGATTTTCAGACCGGGTTGTCCGTGAAGGTCACTGAGTCTCTTCGGTTCTCGGTGGAGATCCCACTTTTAGTTCCATCTCTCTCTAGGTAGCGCCGGTGAAGGTATCTTGTAGGGATTTTCGAACCGGGTTGTCGCTTTGAAGGTCACTGAGTCTCTTCGGTTCTCGGGCGGAGATCCCACTCTTAGTTCCACCTCTTATCTTAGGTAGCCCGTGAAGGTATCTTGTAGGGATTTTCGAGACCGGGTTGTCGCTGAAGGTCACGAGTCTTTTCGATTCCTGACAAGGAATCTGGCTGTTAGCCTCATCAGGAAATAGAACACATTCTTCCTTTCCCACCTCAATCAATCTTAATCCGGTTCGGTCATTCTCCGGTCAAAGAAGACACCAAGATTCATCTTGGGGCATTTTATCGAAGCCTAAGAAGGGATAAAGCCAGCGCCTCCTGCAGCGTTGCGGTTTAGTCTTTCTCAGATTGAAGACACGAGTTGATTAAGGGCATTTTATCCAGAAGCCTAAGAAGGGATAAAGCCAGCGCCTCACAGCGTTGCGGTTTAGTCTTTCTCGATCCGAAGCCTAAGAAGGGATAAAGCCAACGCCTCACCGCAGCGTTGCGGTTTAGTCTTTCTCCGATTGAAGAAGACACGAGTTGATTACGGGGCATTTTATCCGAAGCCTAAGAAGGGATAAAGCCAGCGCCTCACCGCAGCGTTGCGGTTTAGTCTTTCTCCGATTGAAGAAGACACGAGTTGATTACGGGGCATTTTATCCCAAAGCCTAAGAAGGGATAAAGCCAGCGCCTCACCGCAGCGTTGCGGTTTAGTCTTTTCCGATTGAAGAAGACACGAGTTCGATTAGGGTATTTCATCCGAAGCCTAAGAAGGGGCGAGTCTACGTGTAACAGCGTTGCGGGTTAGTCTTCAGTAAATAAAAAAGCGAAGCCTCGTATTCAACATCGTAGCATTAAGTCCGAGAGTTTCATTCTTTTAGCACAGCGTTGTGTGTAGAGCGGTTTAGATAATCTACATGCTAGCCCAACTCAAGCGGTAGTTGGTAAAGGCTCATCAAACCCGTTGAGGGGTTGGCCAATAACCCTAAAGTCAGCGCCTCCTGCAGCGTTGCGGTTTAGTCTTTCTCGATTGAAGAAGACACGAGTTCGATTTTGGGGTATTTTATCCGAAGCCTAAGAAGGGATAAAGCCAGCGCCTCACAGCGTTGCGGTTTAGTCTTTTAGATTGAAGAAGACACGAGTTCGATTACGGGGTATTTCATCCGAAGCCTAAGAAGGGGCGAGTCTACGTGTAACAGCGTTGCGGGTGGTCTCTTGCCGTAAAAGTTGAAGCCTATGTATTGATATCATAGCAACAAGTCTAGAAGAGTTTCATTCTTTTAGCACAGCGTTGTGTGTAGAGCGGTTTAGATAATCTACATGCTAGCCCAACTCAAGCGGTGGTTGGTAAAGGCTAATCAAACCCGTTGATGGTGAGGGTTTGCCAAAATCCTATAAGTATTATGGTTAATTATTTGGACGAAGTAAAGAATCATAATAAACAATGAAAGGGATGGATCTTATTCATTTGAAGCAAATATAAAAGGAGCTACAACTGTTTAAACATCAAGTCTATGACAAAGGATTTGTTGTTCGAGCTGAGACACTTCACCATTGTAAGCCTGGTGGAGTTCTTCCTGCAACTCGGCTCTGAAGGACTCCTCATCGGTGTTCAGTGTCTTCGTGGTTGCCTCCTCGAGCTCAGCCAGTTTCTGCTTCGACAGATCAAGCTCCCTAGACGCAACGGTGAGGGCTTCTTCCTTGTTGGCCTTGGCCAGCTCCAAACTGCCCATCCTATCTTCCTCAGCATGGAGCTCTCCCGGCGGTATTATCCTCTCGCTTTTCGCCACAATATCGGTCGGATGTGGCTTAAGGAAGAATATGTCTCGCAACCATGACTCCAAGCTGATGGTGATCTCTCGCATCACGGACTTGAGCCCGGTAAAAATCGAGCATCGCGCCATGCCTCTAAGCGAGCCGGTATGGCGGCTACATATGAGGAAACCCGGCTACCGTAGCTCTTGCGATCGCTGAAGTTTTCCCTCCAGATGGGCGAGGTCATCAACAATGGTCTGAGCCAGCTCGGGATAACCCATGTCCCGTATCAATGCCATCCGGGGATCAAGCAGTGGCCTGAACTGAGGAAGAGAAAGCCCGCCGTGAAGAACCTTTTCGATCATCGTGTTCATCAGAGAAAAGAATGAGCGTACTTCCAAACAGATAATAAGATGGGATGGATCTTCATCCAGCATCAACGCTCTCACCAGGTCATGGAGTCGAGATGTAGGCTCTGCACGTAAGAAAAGAGGACTTTAGAATTTTTAGTAAAAAGCGGTAGCTTATTTGGCTAAAGACCATTACCGTCTCCTTGATTGTAGTTTGAGGCTAGCGAGTCTACGGTATCTATCATTTGGGATCTTTGTCAACCTTGGTGAGCCCTCAATGTGCTCATCTATCTCAACGGTCGCTGTGGTAGCTGATTCTGAGAAGGTGGCGGAAAGAGGAGTACCTGCCGCTGCACAAATGGAATGTCTCAGCCTCTTTAATTATAATGGTATTAGCCAAACGGTTGATCCTAAAATTAATCGAAGAGAAAACTCATACCTTCTTCAGGGACAGTAGCTTCGGGTAAATCTTCACCAAGGGTATCTCCATCCTGTGACCAAGCGCGTAGCAGGTCATCCATGGAAGTGTTGCCATATAACCCAGATTCCACGAAATCTTCCATGGAGAAGTCTGGAAAAGAAGGCATTAGGAAGGCGAATGCAATTAAGTCAAACAATAGGTAAAGCTACTTACCTCCTACAGTGGGGTTAGCTTGCTTAGTCTCGGTTTGTGCATTTGTCTCCTGCAATCTCTCTAAAAGAACAAAAAGCAAAGAGGCAATTAGTGGGGGTACGAATTCCGAGTCATTCAATTCTCGCATTCGCCACCCAGAAGAGGAATTGTCGATGTTAGATGTACCTGGGTTCACCGAATCAGGTCCTACATCGGCCTCCTCCGCCATAGCTCCATACATTTGTTGAGTAAAACTTGGCTCAGCATGAGCAGAACTGGGCTCAGCAGAATTGTGGTGAGAAAAATCAAAGCCAGAATCGTAATCTCTAAAACCCCACATGCAAGCGAGAAATGTTAGTCTCCAAAAGCCGAAAATTTCGGGTTACTTCATGGCGAATTGTTACCTCCGTCGCTGACTGGATTATCGCTGGTCAAGTCTATATCAAAGGACCGAAGATTCACGCAAGACTTATGGGCCAACCTCTTTCGTTTAACCCCTCGAGAAGGTCGAAATTCTTCTTCTTCAGATTTTCCTGAAAATTCAGTTGAATGAGGAATCCCATAGAAAGGATGAGAAAACGAAGGAAAAAAGAGAGAGTACCGAGGTCGCTGACTGTCTTTGGGTCCTCTTCTAAAGTCCCGACACAGTGGTGGAATTCCCCTCGGCCTCAATGTTGGAGGAGATTGCGGCCTTCTCTCGAACGGCGGCATCTGAGGATGTCCGAGTGTCGGCTCGCAACGATGCTTCGGCCACCAGGTCTGAGATAGCCCTCACAGGGACTGGCTCATTAGCTACTAATAGCCAACTACAATGAAGGAATGTCGACTCCAGCTGACGGTCTGAGCTCGGGAGACTGAATCTAGCACCGGTACATCCCATGACGCTCCACAACCATGCTCGAAGGCCATCCACAAGTCCACCTCGAGTGCGGGTACATGATTCGGGTTCCCAACATAAAGTTGGTCGTAACCGAACTGGCGAGCAAAACGACAGGGAAAATAAGGCTCAATGAAGCATTCCTCCTTTACTCGGAAAGTGAGATACCCTGGCCTGATATTCACTAGCCAGTTGAAACAGCCAATGTCAAGTGAAGTCTGCTGTGTCTTCGGCACCTCCTCGTCAACTAAGGACTCACCATATTGACCAGGGAATCGAGGAAAACATCTGGAAAAGATCCACCCTTTGTGAATCTGCATCTGTTTCTTGATCTCTGCAAAACCACGCCCCTTCCATCTGCAGTCCTCTACCAACTGCAAGAAAGGAGTAGACGAATCTGTGGAACCCGGTGCCGACATCATGTCGGGACGATGGAGGACCAACCAGGCCATCAAATAGGTATATGGGAGCTCTACTCGGACAGAAGGGATACGTGAGGATGGCTCGCCCTTTCTCTGAGTAAACGCTCGAACTATATGCCGCAATCCACGGTGAATATTAGCCACCATCACCGGAAGGAGAGAGAGTTCCTTCTTGTGGGCGAGCTGAACTGCAGGGTAAAGGACCTCCAGGGGTAAGGCGTCATCAGATTGATATGGAACCACACACTTCTTGAGCAGTTGCAAGGTAGCAGCTAGGAGAGTTGTCATTTGGATAGGCTTCACCGCATGCCACAGAAAGGTCGCAAATTTGGTCCCTGAAGGAAAGCCTTCTTTGGCGTAGCTGAGCGTATAAGAGTTAGCCTCGGACTTCTCGATCAGTTCATTAACCTTCGAAGGAGTGAGCGGTGATAGTTCACATATTTCCTCGCCAGATTTGTCCTCCAAATCTTTGGAACAAGTAATTGGCAAAGCGCCCGGACTCACTGCGATTTCCTTTTGGCGCAAGGCTCGAGATTGGGCGAGCTATATAGTAATGACAAGTGAGATCCATAAAGTCTTATAACGATGGTGTGTTCCTTCGGTAGGCTCAATTCGATTGGAGGAAAGTACTCGATATAGCATCTTCCCATGGGTAGACACGAAATCGGTACATCTCATGTAAAGCCAACCCCAACTCGCCGTGTTTAGTGAAAAACGTATTCGAATCTGGATTATAAAGCTCGAATAAGGTGAAGAAATGATTGACGCTGATTGGAAGGCCATACATGGTGGCACGAATCGCTGAATACAGACCACAAGCGCGAAGTTCTCCATCCCATCGGCTGAGGACGTAAGTGGTCAGGCGACCCCACCAATGCTTACTTGACGAGTGAACCCAACCGAAGAATCTATGACTAGACGACGGCATCTCTCGCCCCAATTTAGCAAGGCGATTCTTCAAAGTCGAGGCAGGAACAAAAAGCTCATCACGGGGCGGTGTGTCCAGCCCTACAACCCCAGGGTGAAGACCGATGACGCGATTCCTATTGGAACCCGGAACCGGCTGCTGGGTAATAAACCCACAATGAATATGATCATGCTCCTCGGTCGGGCGCCATGACATGCAGTGTCCGCGACATGGTGTCTAAGGTCGGTCAATGAGAGCCGACGAGGTATCCGGGAATATACAAGGGGCCTCCGTCGTCTTTGTTCAACCACCTCTCACTCGATAAAAGGCGTATTCGGATCCTTAAGCGAGTCGCGAATAGATAATCATCTTTCACAAAGGTTGATGAAATTTGGTGTCCCTTCGGCGGCGCATCGGTGACCAATCGTCGGAGAACGGGAACTCCCCTCAAATCTGACTGGATCGTCTCGGCGATGTCTGCGCCGTCGGCGAGATAAAATGGCGGGATCATCAGCGTGGAATAATAGTCACTATGGCGTCCATCGACGCGTGGTGGAAAAGCTCAGGAATAATCAAGCTGAAATCGAGAAAATATTGATTAGGAAATGGCGTTGAATTCATCTTACATAGATTGAGTCACGACCTTATAGCGAGTATGGCGATTTCATCCGTCGCGAATACGGAGAGCGATAAGTATAGCCGCGTAAACCAGCGGCAATATATCCCGCTCTACGTATGCAGAGTACGGTGTGAAATCGCTCCGTTAAAACATCGAGGCGGGTGACTGTGAAGCCCCAATCCTCCACGAAGGAGAATCTCGGCTCTTCCCAATCGCCTCACAAAGGAGAGCGAAGCGGGGTCATAACAAGTCGCATAATCTGGCGTCAATCCCACAAAGGAGGATTCGGCTCTTCCCAATCGCCTCACAAAGGAGAACGGCGGGGATACAGCGCATATATGCGAGAATATGATAACGCCGGCGCACCACCGAAAGAAGGAGGCGTGCATTCACGCGATGTCGCGGTGATCGACCATTTGAAGCATGAGATCTTAGCGGCGACATCGGAAGCGCAAAAGGACAAAATAAAGTCGATATGCGGTTGAAAAATCAGCCAATTCGACGAAGCCCGTTTGGTCGGTCGTGGCTCATGAGCCCGCGGCAAGGCACCAGCGGATACCGGCTCAACCGGGACCAACCGCCCGTCGACGCCCGGTAGCGCCGCCGCCCGGTCGGCGCTGATTTGCTGGCGGCGGCACTAACTTGCTGCTGGCCGGTAGTCTGGCTATGCCAGCAGCCTTGTGGCCTTATGCCACCTTGTAGTATTGCGCCAGCCATGGCCATATCTCGTGGCCGTAGTGGCGCCCATGCGCCCGACCAGCGACCAGCCGCCACCTGGCACCGCCGCCTGGCGCCGCCGTCTCGCTGATCGCGCCCTCAGCCCTTTCCCTCGTGGTCCACGTCACCTGCACGCACAAGAAGAAGAAAAAAGAAAAAGAAAAGAATTTATAAAACCCTCGTGCACATACCTCGTTGATCGGAGGAGATAAGACGGTGAGAAGCGAGATGAAAACAAGAGAGGAAGAGAGCACAGGGGGGCCGGCCTATGTCAGAGAAAAAGAGGGATTATGGGTATTTATAACAATCCCATATGAACCCAATCCTCTTTGAACAAGGACTCCTATTTGGCAAGAAGTAGGAATTCTAATTGGAGTCCAAATCAATTCTAATTAGGACTCTAATCAGCCCCTAATTAGGAGTCCTAATTGGAATCTTGTTTGGATGTCAAGATAGCGCCAAATCAGTCCGTTGATTGGCCCCTAATTCCTCCGCTATATTGGGAAAGATTCTGAAGGTTTATTCGGCAGGATAACACCTCGCGAATTCCCTCGACGCCAATCAACGCGTCGCCTAATCCTACTCCAACTAGGATTACGAGTATAAACTGTTTCCTAATTTGTCGAGAAGTTCCCGGAAGAATATTCTCACAAGAAATATTCTTAGGGATAACTCGATCGTGCGGATTGCACCGACGCAAATCAACGCGTCGCCTAATCCTACTCCAACTAGGATTACGAGTATAAACTGTTTCCTAATTTATTGAGAAGTTCCCGGAAGAATATTCTCACAAGAAATATTCTTAGGGATAACTCGATCGTATGGATTGCACCGACGCAAATCAACGCTACGCCTAATCCTACTCCAACTAGGATTACAGTATAAACTGTTTCCAAATTTTCAACGAGGAGTTCCTGGAGAATAAACCCATATTCTTAAGGATAACTCGATAACCCTTAATTTCCTCCCACCATAATACCCAAGAGAGGAATAATATGACGAGGCGTGGAAGTCATTGTTGATACCGAACAACGTGTCCAGCCCTGAAGAAACTTCTCCCACCGTGGATAATCATATCCCAACAACGGTCAAGGGGTCGCACTCGCCGATTGAAGGCTAGGACGATGGTTGAAAGCCAAATGGTCTCTTGTTTCGACAAGGAATCCTTGGAGGATATCTCCATGAAAAGATTAGTCCTCCCGCTGTGGTTAAACCAACAACACACGTGATGATGGAAGAAATAGCCGACTGAGGGTTATGAAATTCCATGTAATCGACACAACCAACATGTCGCCAACAAGGAGTTCGCCGACATACGGATAAGTCCAAAAGTCCGATGGTTAGTCAAACAACAACCAACCGACACGAGTTACAAGCAAAACTCACCACCCGCTTCGAATCAAGATTTCAACAAACGGTCAGACAATAAATGCAGCACCGTGATCTTATCAGGAATCCTACAAAGAACTGGATGATCCGAAAGAATCAAGACTTGAAGCTATCTTTGGGACCCTCATCAAGGCCGAATATCATGTCCAAAGCATCCCGCACTCATTAAGAATTGAGATCGAGACGCTTTGGAGGGGTATCTGTGGCGTTGAAAAATACTTACAAGATCCCCAAACCAACTTCGTGGCGAAGTCGGCGAATGACAACCCTTCGAATGATAACGGACGTCGAATGGTTGAGACGCGAACCCGACGGCAAACCTGGCGTCACAAGCACGGCTTAAACCGGACTTGAACGGACGATCGGATTTCAGATCGTTGAACCGAACGAACCAAGAGTTAGTCCCTAATCAAGTACGACGAACCCGAGCCCGAGATCTAAAAACGCCGAAAACGACGCCAAAACGACGAAAAACGACTGAGATGCACACCCTACCAACTTGGTCGAGGTGCCCTACCAACTTGGTCGAGGTGCCCTACCAACTTGGTCGAGGTGCCCTACCAACTTGGTCGAGGTGCTCTACCAACTTGGCCGAGGTGGCTCTGCCAAGTGGCCGAGCCACTTGGTCGGCCAAGATGCATCCCCATTGTATAAATAGGGGGTCTTGAAGTTTGAGGGGGCTTCTTGGAGAGAATTTGGACTTCGGACTTGGGATTTTCGAGGATTTTCTCAAGAGTTCTCACGAGATCCGCAAGCGGTCGACGCCGCTCCAGCAATCAAGCAGCACACAAGTCCAAACGCCCGATCTACAAGCGGAAGGTAATCAATTCGGTCGAACTACAGAGACCCTCTAGGTTAAGCTTCGCCTTAACCTCGTGGATAGCTGTGATTTCTCCTAGTAGATCTCACCGCTCGGCGATCCTCTCCTTCGTGAGTGTGATCCCCGCAGCATCCTCTCCTTCGTGAGTGTGATCCCCTCAGCCTGCTTCTTCAGAAACGAGCCCCTTTACATCTGTAGTTCCAGAACCCGGGTCTCTACTTGGATTGGAATTGCGCGGTGGTCCACGGACACAAAAAGTCCCCTAAGACAGTAAAGAACCCACGCAAGCGGGACCTCGACATAACAGATCCTCGTGTTTGTTCACAAGGATAAAAGTTGTAATCTTTTTGATTTTCATTATGCGCCTTAAAATAAAAGGCATTTCTTTTGAATTTTGTTGTAGGCCAAAGAAGTCAGAAGCAAATTCAAATCAATGACAATCATCCCAACTTTTACCGCGAACAAATGATTTTGACTATTTTATTTATAATTAGAGGGGTTAACTCTTAATTCTTCTAAATAGGAGTATTAGTAAACCCTCATTTTGAGGGGTTAACTCATTTTAATCCCTCAAGGGGTTAACTTAACCCTACATATTTTTTGCATTTGGCAAATTATGGAGGGTTAATTCACTTTAATTCTTGTATAAATTTTTTGTGTTTGGCAGGTTAAAAAGGGGTTAAGTCTCCTCAACCCCTCACTTTAACCCTTTGCCAAACAACACCTAAAAGTTTTAGGTTTATCAATAAAAAATCCTATCTATAGTTGCAACTTAGAATGCATATCAATTTATGAATTACAATGTAAATTTAATAATAACTTATTAGAGTATTTTGGATCTAGGAGTGATTTTGAAAGCGAGTAGGTTGAAAAATAAATGTTGATAGAACTTTGAATTTATAAGCAATATACCTTTTCATAAACTTTATATATCATATTATTATTTTATTAAAGTTGATGGATCATTTTATTTTGGGCATAATATTGATTTTGGGCGTGGGTGAGGTTAAAAATAAATTGGGTTTCAACCCGGGTTTATAGGTAAATAGCAATGAAAGAAATTCCACTTAACTACAAGTATAGGGGAAAAAAGGAATAACAAAGGCTAAGATGTCGTCATAGGACTCTAAGGTTGGGTTTGGAAAATGAGATTGGGATCTGGGAGGCAGATTTGAAATCAAGGGATTTGAAATCCATGATTTGGTACATCCCTTGTTTGGATCCCTTTATTAAATTCAAGGATTTAAAATCTTTGATTTCAAATCTATTGTTTGGACACACTTTGCTATACATGAATTTTGATTTGAAATACATGTTTAAAGAAAATATATACTCTCCCTCCCTCATTCAACCCCTCTTCTTTAAATCAAATGAAATGCAATGCTTAAAACCACTTTCTCTCTCAACCCCTCTTATTTAAATCAAACGCAATAGTTAAAACCACTTCATATGACATAAGTCATGTAGCAACTTGAAAATAACAAAAATGACAACAATTAAACTTTGCTATCCGAACACTTCAAAGTTCACATTGCAACATGCATGCTAGTCAACAACATATATACTTCATTACTACCAAGTTTCAACCTATAGAAGATCTAAAATTCATAAACCACAATATAACTCGTGAAAACATTTCACAGTGCCCTCAACTCTCAAATTTGATTAGAAAACACTAGTTGCTTTCACAATGATAAATGCCTGTCTATCATTAATTTCAACCTTTGTCATGAAGTTGACCCCAAGAAAAAGAAACCCACCCAACAACAAAGCAAACTATGAGCACATCTGAGGATTGTTGTCAATGTAGTCAAAGTGGATACAACAAACCAAAATAACTATAGCAGCACTTCAGACTCCATACCTAATGTTATCTAGAAAACGCATGGGTAACCTCTCAAAGGTACATAAAAGACATTCTCAGTTATGTCATCATAAAATGCAATAGTCGAAATATACTTCACTACAGCCATAAAACATGATCTCAAAACATCACCATCTTATCCAAAATTTCGCAGATGATTAAGGTCACTCAATCAACTAAATCATGATCAAAAAATATTGTTTATACCTTTGAGATTCGAGACTAGAGAAGCTCCCTTTGCTCGAACAAAGAGGATTTCCCCAAATTTTTCCTAGAATTGCAATCATTCACAACCATTAGCAAAAAGCATTAATAATTGCTAAGAAATTAGTCCAAAGCCCATCAAGATCACCAAGCCCTAATGCATACCAGTGATTAGAGAGGGGAGAGAGAGGAGACGTAAACCCTAGCGAGAGATCGAACAGTCCGATTAGGGTTTGGAGCGGACTCTCAAGAGGGGGATTAGGGCTCGAGAAGAGAGAGACCGATCGCGATTTCGAGAAAGGAGGAATCGGGGTTGGGATTTGACAAATCCCAAGGATCGGACTGTAACAGTTGCAATCAAAAGGTTTAGGGGGTGTTTGGTTGGGCTATTTTATAGAAATGTTTTCTATAAAAATCTGACAATGGTAGTTTGGTAAATAAATATTTTCTGTACATTTCTATAAACCTTGTTTGGTTCCAAAAAAATTTATAGAAAAGTTTTCTATAAAATACTGAAAAGTACCCAAATTTATAGAAATCAACTTCCACTCAAAATAGAAGGAAATCACCAAGAAATCTGACAACACAAATATTAAAATAATAAAACTTCACCCATACCCTATTTCTCACCCCAAATTTTCTTGTTTTGAACCAAACAAACAAATCTTTATAGAAAACTTGACATTTCTATAAAGTAAGAGGCCCATTATCTTGTTTTGAACCAAACAAACAAAATGTCAAAAACAAGAGAACTTGTACTTTTTGACTTCTCAAAACTTTTCTCAAAATTTTTTCAAGAAATATAAGGAAATATTTTTTTGGGTGGAAAACATTTGTTGAAATTTCAAGAAAATGAACCAAACACCCCCTTAGGCCCTTTAGGGCTTTCAAATCTATGCTGTAATATTGGATTTGAAATCCAAGCCCAAACTGAGGCCCAAACATTAAAGTTGTATTTGAAATAACCCCAAATTTCATATCATTGGCCCAAGCCTGTGTTCCCAAACAGAGCCTAAACTAGAGTCGCTTCAGGATTCAACAAAATTTGTGAACATAGAAAAGAGATTTTAGGGGCCGAAGTGAAAAAGTGATCCTTGCTCAACGGTGGCCTTGGCAACTCGTTCAATCTCATTCTTCTTATTGATAGCGTAACAGTAATAACACCATAGGAGATAAGGTGACACATTTTACAATCAAAATCAAAAACTTGCTCACATTAGTACTTCCATATAATTTGAAGGGTGTCTTTTCGATAGTAGTTCCTTAAATCTTTCACATTTTGAAACTAGTCCCTCAAATCATTGAAATTGCTATCAGCCATTTGGTTCCCAATTATGATAAGTTGTTACAAATTAGTCCCTCCAATCAAGATAAAAGCACCAAGTTGAGGGACTAATTTGAAACAACTTACGAGACTGGAGACCTAACAATAATTTCAATGATTTGAGGGACTAATTTTTAGATAACAAAGAATGAGGGACCTAATAGCATTTATAATTACTTGTAGGACTAACTTCAAAATATGAAAGATTTAAGAGACTAATATAAAAAATATCCTAATTTGAAAGGTTAATTGCGGACACACCCTGGAATTGTGAGATCCATTTATATCCCTAATATTTTATTAGCACTTGCATTATTTCTCTTGTTAGGTTGAGATGTCACATGGGAATCAAATTGCAATCGACGCCATCTACATTTTAGGGAGGCCGAAACATTACCTAATTTGTCAGGAAATTTATAATATGTCGCCCAAAAGTCGCCAAATTAATATGTCATTTCACGATAAGCCTTATAGAAGAACACATTGGCTGACATATTATGAAGGAAGGGGAGCAAAATTCAAATGGGAATGATGACCCATTATTAAATGAGGGATTGAAATTGAAGGGTGGAGAGATAGCTACTTTGATATCTGCTACAAACGGCGAGGAGAAGGTTGTATCAAAAACGAAAACATGGGTGAGGAAAGATAGAAAGATGGCGTCTTGATGGTAGGAGAGAAAAGAAAAGCTGAAGATACTTCAACTCACGTATTCCCTGAGAGTAGCTCCAAGAAGGTGAAAGGAGTTATCAATATACCCAGTGAGGATAAATTACAAGCGACGGCGGCTGGATTCCATCTCTTAATTAAGTTGGAACACCCGAGGGCTTGGAAACCCTCGGGCTGTTCGTGCACTAAAGGATATCCTTAAGCGCGAAGCTCCCAGTATAGATGGAAGAGATCAAAAGGTTATGTAGTTTTGAACATGGGATAGCAGTTGGGGCGAATGGTTGAAGGGGTGGATCGGCCATATACTGGCCAAGGGATTGGAAAGTTAAATTGACATCCTATTCTCAGTGGCATATAGATGTTGAAATATATGATGGTATAGTTGGTGTGAGCTCTTGGCGACTAAACGGTTTTTATGGCGAGCCCGACAAAAACTGTAGATGGCGATCGTGGGAACTATTGAAAAAATTATCGATGATGTCCAATCTTGTTCTGATCATCTCCCATTGATTACTTCATGTGCAACTCATAACGCTAGAAATTTTAATCATCGCCGACAATTGCGCTTCGCGGCAATGTGGACAACGCACAGTGGATGTGAAGCTATTGTTAAAGAAGCTTGGAAGTCAAGTAATAGCTCACAAACTATGCAACAAATAAATTTGAAGCTTGATAACACAATGTCAAGCTTAGCAAAATGGAACCGAGATGTTTTCGGTCATGTGCCGTAAGCTTAAAAATTTGCACTAGCAACTAAAAAACCTTCAAGTTGAAGACTGGAAAGCAAATAAGGAGGAGATTTGGCATGTCGAAAACCAAATTGATGAAGCACTTGAAAGAGAAGAGCTTACGTGGAGACAGAGGTCCCGAGTCAATTGGCTAAAAGAAGGCGAACAGAACACTCGTTTCTTCCATAACAAGGCTACTAGTAGACGAAAGAAAAACACTATAGAGCAGCTTCATGACGATGATGGTGCGATATACTCTAACCCCCAAAAACTGGTGGAAATTATATGTTCTTATTTCACTGAGCTATTTACTTCTCAGTCAGTACAATATCTGACGGAATTCTCAGACAAAATTGAAAAGCGGGTTACAGACAACATGAACGGAGATCGTCGTAAGGCCATTTACACGGGAAGAAGTCAAAGAGGCACTTTTTCAGATGCATCCCTCTAAAGCTCCAGGTCCAGATGGATTATCGGCACTGTTTTATCAAAAATTTTGGCATCTTGTTGGTGATGAGATGTAACCTTATCAGCATTAAATTGTTTCAATAATGGGACATCAATTGATGAGGTTAATTCAACCAATATTGTGCTTATTCCAAGAGTAAAGATGCCAAAAGAGATGACTCAATTTCGGCCTATAAGCCTATGCAATGTAATTTATAAAATTGTTTCATAAGTGCTCTCCAATTGAATGAAATATATCTTACCTAATGTGATTTCACAGTTGCAAAGTGCATTCATTCCAGGGAGATTAATCATTGATAAGATTATTGTGGCTCATGAGCTACTACATTCCATGACGAAACAGAGTTCTAGAGTTGGCACTAAAATTGGATATGAGGAAAGCTTACGACCGTGTGGAGTGGAACTTCCTCAAAGCTATGATGCATCAATTGGGATTTCATAACCGGTGGATTGAGCTTGTTATAAAGTGTGTACGTACAGTGAGATACTCAGTGGTCCTAAATAGGGCTCCTGTTGGCAATATTATTACGGCAAGGAGATCTTAGATTGCCATATCTTTTTTCTATTGGTTGCTGAAGCCCTATCTTCTTCACTTATTAATGCTAAAAAGAGGAGAGCTATCAACGGAGTAAGGGCCTCGGTGAGGGGTGTTAGTATTTTGTTTGTAAAAACAATATAGTCCCACATCGGATACTTGAGCATTTTTTTAGAGGTTTAAAAGCATTAAATGTTTATTGGGCTTTGATAAATGGGCCAAAGTATAGACCTCTAAACCCGCTGGTATGGTGCTGATTATTAGACGACTTAGCACTTAGCACGCTTGCCGTTGTCGCTAAAATATTATAACTTTTACTATATATATTTTGAATATATTATTTTGTTTATTGTTATTTTAAAATTTGAATTATTAAATATCAATAGACAAGTGACTATTGGAAGAAATTGACTCTTATAAATGTTACGTATGTACGAAATTAGAAAGAACTTAGTTTGTTGATCTTCTTTGTAAGAAAGGGTTTGGGTTGCTTTTGAGTCAAACAATGTAATCTGTCTAAGAGCGGGATGTTTGTGGGAAAGGGCTACTCTTGTGATGGAATGTATCAACTCAAGATAATAATAAAGTTATATCTTACGCTTATATTGTTGAATATTCTTATTTATGGCATGATCGCTAGCACATTTAAATTTTCGTTATTTAAAAATATGAAAAAATTAGACTTGATTAACTTTAATGGTGAATTTGATAAATGTGAAATTTGTGCTAAGTCTAAATTAACAAAGAAATCTTTTCAAGTTGCCGCAATTATTGCAAAACTACCCTCAACTTGGAAAGATTACTCAAGAAACCGATGCATAAACCGAGGACATCTCTTTGGAACAACTTGAAGAATCTTGAATTGAAGAGGAGTCACGCTTACGTGATTCGAAAAATTCTATCAAAGTGATTCTAAGGTCCACATAGTGGAAAAGAATGAATCTTCGGTGAAAAATGGGAACCTTCAAGTAAAGAAAAGTGGACAACACTTTAAAAGAAAGAATTTTCAAGAAAAAGGGATCTGTTTTATTTCGCGGTAAGCACGGACATTTTGCTAGAGAATGTCGCCACGTAAAATAATAATGCAAAACCAAAGGCTTACGCAAATATGATAGAGGAGAATCGGTCGCTATGATTTCAAATCAATATGACTTCGCTCACCGATGGTGGCTTGATTACGGTGCAACAATCCACGCTTGCAAGGATAAATCCATGTTCAAAGGTTTTGAAGAAAATTCAAATTATAGAAGTGCAAATGGGGAATAATACTTGTGCAAAAGTTCTTTGGAAAATTCAGTTGCTTCTTTGGAATTTTCAAATTTCTGTTGTATCTGGGAAGAATATTTGCATTAACGAAGCAAATTTGAATAACAAGTGGGAAAATAATTCTTTAAGGAAAGTGTTTCCGCCTCGAAATTGTCTCCTTCATTATTTTACTAACAATCTTAAAGAATTATTATCGCTACAATGGAGTGAGTCAATCAAGGTGATGAATCAAGACATGGTCAAACCGACCGATTCGACGGAATAACTTCTGTGGCAAGACAAGATGATGTTCCTTCTTACAAGATTAAAGATTTCCTACATCCTCAACCCCAACTGCGACTATAGAAGATCCAAAACCAAGTGCGACGGAAACAACCTACCGAGGACGAGATAGAAGAAATCAAGAAGCAAAAGGCTAAACGGAGGAAGATGAAGTCTTTGTGTCGCGGTCACATTCTCAACACGCCGTGACCGGTTATATGATCTTTTCACGAGGATAAAGTCGCAAGGGAAACTGAATGCACCGGAATTTAAATACAAAGCCGAGGAGGAAGGTACAAATAAGTATTTAATTGCAAAATATCTAGAATATAAGATGGTTGATGACAAGTCCGCCCTAGAGCAAGTTCATGAATTGGAGGTTACGGTTAATAAGATTCATGTTCGAAAATAGTTCTTCGAGAATCTTTTCAAGTTGCCGCAATTATTGCAAAACTACCCTCAACTTGGAAAGATTACTCAAGAAACCGATGCATAAACCGAGGACATCTCTTTGGAACAACTTGAAGAATCTTGAATTGAAGAGGAGTCACGCTTACGTGATTCGAAAAATTCTATCAAAGTGATTCTAAGGTCCACATAGTGGAAAAGAATGAATCTTCGGTGAAAAATGGGAACCTTCAAGTAAAGAAAAGTGGACAACACTTTAAAAGAAAGAATTTTCAAGAAAAAGGGATCTGTTTTATTTCGCGGTAAGCACGGACATTTTGCTAGAGAATGTCGCCACGTAAAATAATAATGCAAAACCAAAGGCTTCGCAAATATGATAGAGGAGAATCGGTCGCTATGATTTCAAACATTTGAAAATAACTTCATTCTTAAAAAGCGTTTCTCTCAAAAACATCCGCAATACTACAAACTTGTTTCACAAAGAGTTCTTTGGAAAGGGACTGCTGAAATTGATTTTACTACGGAAAGAAATTGACTCTTATAAATGTTCTCAGATGTACCAAATTAGAAAGAACTTAGTTTCGCTGATCTTCTTTGTAAGAAAGGGTTTCGGGTTGCTTTTGAGTCAAACAATGTAATCTGTCTAAGAGCGGGATGTTTGTGGGAAAGGGCTACTCTTGTGATGGAATGTATCAACTCAAGATAATAATAAAGTTATATCTTACGCTTATATTGTTGAATATTCTTATTTATGGCATGATCGCTAGCACATTTAAATTTTCGTTATTTAAAAATATGAAAAAATTAGACTTGATTAACTTTAATGGTGAATTTGATAAATGTGAAATTTGTGCTAAGTCTAAATTAACAAAGAAATCTTTTCCAAGTGTTTCTCGAAAGATTCTAAAGTTTTAGATTTAATACATTCTCGATATATGTGAATTAAATGGCATGCTAACTAGAGGAGGAAAAAGATATTTTATTACTTTTGTTGATGATTGCAGAGATATATGTATGTTTATCTTTTAAGAACAAAAGATGAAGCTTTTGACATGTTTAAAAATACAAAATAGAAGTTGAAAATCAACTTGAAAAGAAAATTAAAGTGTTACGCTCGATAGAGGGGTGAATATTTTTCGATAATTTTAATACTTTTGTGAAGAGCATGGCATTATTCATCAATGCACGACCTTACACTCCCCAACGTAATGGTTTAGCCGAAAGAAAAATAGAACTTTACAAGAAATGATAAATTGTATGCTTAATAATGCTAAGTTACCTTTAAATTTATGGGGAGAAGCACTTTACACAAAGATGCTATATACATAATAGAATTCCCTCAAAAAGTCAAATTTAAGCCCTTATGAATTATGGAAAGGTAGAAAACCTAATCATTATATTTTAAAGTGTGGGGTGTTTGGCTTATTATAGAGTTCCCGATCCTAAAAGAACAAAACTTGGACCTAGAGCTATTAAAAGTGTTTTTGTCTGCATGTCAAAATAGTAAAGCATATAGGCTGCTTGATTTATCTTCTAATACCATTGTTGAATCTAGAGATGTTGAATTTTTGAAAATAAGTTTTCTCTGATTCGAGAATGTTGAAAATGTTCCTATTCTCGCCTAATTCTAGTAATATTTCTAGTTCTAATTTTCATGCTAAGAAAACTAATACATCTAAAGAAATATCGAACCAAGAAGAAGTACTAGAATAAGAAAAGAAAAATCTTTACCTTCAGATTTTATTTCTCCTAACAAATTATTTTTCTTGTTGAAGGTGATAGAAACAACAATGTGTTAAATAAACATCCTATAAGTTTTAATCCGACGATGATCCTAAAACCTTTATAGAAGCAATGTCATCTAGAGATGCTTCATTTTGGAAAGAAGTCACAATGATGAAATGGATTCTATAGCGGGTAATAATACTTGGATTTTAGTAGACTTACCTCAAGGATCAAAGCCAATAGGATGTAAATGGGTTTTAGAAGAAAATATCATTCGATGGTTCTATTCAAGCTTTTAAGGCTAGATTAGTCGCCAAAGGGTTTAGACAAAAGAAGGCATTGATTATTTTGATACATATGCACCTCGCTAACGATAACATCTATTAGAATTCTTATTGCATTGGCATCTATACATAAATTATTTGTGCATCAAATGGATGTCAAGATCGATTTTTAAATGGAGATTTAAATGAGGAGGTTTACATGGAACAACCTAAGGTTTTATTCTTCCGTGAAATGAAAGAAAAGTTTGTAAACTAATTAAATCTCTTTATGGTCTTAAACAAGCACCAAAACAAGGGCATGAAAAATTTGATTCTGTTATTTTGTCTTATGGTTTCAAACATAATAGTGTGATAAGTGTATTTATTCTAAATTCACCGATAAATATGGTGTACTTGTTTGTTTGTATGTCGATGACATGTTAATATTCGGTACAAACATGATTGGCATAAATGAGACAAAAGAGTATCTATCTTCTATGTTTAAAATGAAAGATTTAGGAGATGCAGATACTATTTTAGGGATTAAAGTTAGAAAACATAGTGGGGTTTTCTTTAAGCCAATCACATTATATTGAAAAAATATTAAATAAATTTAATCATCTTGGTTTTAAAGAAGTTAACACTCCATTTGATCAGTGTTAAATTGATCACACCGGTAGAGTCAGAGCAATGCCTTGAGTATGCTAGTGCAATTGGTTCTTTAATGTATGCTATGCATTGTACTAGACACGATATTGCATTTCTTTGTATGCAAATCAAGTAGATACACTAGTAATCCAAGTGTAGAACATTGGAAAAGTATTTCCGTGATTTTGGATATTTAAAGAAGACCAAAAATCTTTGTTTGTTCTATAATGATTATCCCACGTGTTAGAGGGATACACCGATGCAAGTTGGATGACTAGTGTTGGAGACAACCAATCCACTTCGAATGGTTTTACACTTGGTGGAGGAGCAATTTCTTGGGCGAGCAAGAAGCAAACATGTATCTCACACTCCACCATGGAATCTGAATTCATTGCTTTAGCAAAGAATCGGTAAAGAGGTCGAATGGATTAGAAATTTATTGCTAGACATTAAATTATGGCCTAGTCCAATGCCTCCTATTTCTATCCATTGTGATAGTCAAGCCACTTTGTCAAGGGCTTATAATTGTACATATAATGGTAAGTCTAGACACATAAGTCTAAGACATGAATATGTGAGACACTTGATACAAGATAGTGTCATAATAATTGTCTATGTTAAGACAAATAAAAACTTGGTGATCCATTTACAAAACCTCTAGCGAGAGGTAGTAAAGATGACATCAAGTGAAATGGGGCTGAAACCTTGTATTTAAAATCACCAGAATGGTAACCCCACCATTTACTAGAATTGAACTAGTTAAAAGGTTTAAATGGGTAATAACAAGTTTCGAAAGTGATTGATTGATATTGACACAATAAGCCCTAAAAGATAATGTCAATATCGCCCATTACTTAAATAAGAGGATGAGTTGTGCTCTTAATGAAAGTCTAATACATTAATGTTGTGTGTTTAAAGTAATGGAGAACACATTGTAGACGCTTTCACCTATATGAACTTAGAAGTGGTGCAGCTTCTTAAAAGAGCTAAAGGTTTGCTCTTTAAAAGAGTTCATGAACCGAATAAGCAAAGGCCATAATAGTGCTAAAAATTAATTCTCATTGAAACAAGAGATTAGTATATGTACGACATTCTCCTGGTTCTATCACAAAGAGTAATTAGTTTAATGCTAAGGCAACTAAGGACTTTGATAGAACTTTGAAGTGTTTGTACTAAGTAAAGGTTTAAATCGAAAGATACCTCTACATATGTATGCTTATCTCATTTTGTACATATTGTAGATTATTTTTAAATAAAATAATATTTTTTTAAATTTTGTTTTTCCAAACAAAGTGGGGATTGTTAGTATTTTGTTTGTAAAACAATATAGTCCCACATCTGATACTTGAGCATTTTTAGAGGTTTAAAAGCATTAAATGTTTATTGGGCTTTGATAAATGGGCCAAAGTATAGACCTCTAAACTCACAGGCGGTAGCTAATAATGCGCGATTTTGACGCTGATTATTAGACGCACTTAGCACTTTGCACGCTTGCCGCTGTCGCTAAAATATTATAACTTTTTACTATATATATTTTTGAATATATTATTTTGTTTATTGTTATTTTAAAATTTCGAATTATTAAATATCAATAGACAAGTGACTATTGGAAGAAGGTCGCTGAAAGTGGTCATTTATTCCAAAGGGTGCTTTGAAAAGTTGTATTGTTGGAAACACCTTTTCAAATCTATAAATAGCCTATGATTTCAAACATTTGAAAATAACTTCATTCTTAAAAGCGTTTCTCTCAAAACATCTGCAATACTACAAACTTGTTTCACAAAGAGTTCTTTGGAAAATTCAGTTGCTTCTTTGGAATTTTCAAATTTGTTGTATCACAGGAAGAATATTTGCATTAACCCGATGCAAATTTGAATATCAAGTGGGGCAAATAATTCTTTAAGGAAAGTGTTTCACCGTAAATTGTCTCCTTCATTATTTTACTAACAATCTTAAAGAATTGTTGGCGACCACAGTGGGAGCCACCGGTCTTGCATCCGAGATCGCTGTGTCGCAGCCTACCTGATTCCCATCCCTGATCGAAGAGGTCGAGTACGACCACCAGAGAAATTTGAGGCCTATCTCTCGCCTCATCCAACTCCTTTTCCCCCAAGCTTAAGAAGCCCTCCGCTGCAAGGAGGACTCACAAGGCGTCACCGACTCAAGCTGACGCTCTCCTCGCCGCCGCCAACAACAATGACGGCAATAACTCCCCCGCGCCATCCAAAGGCGCCAGATCTGATCTCCCTCCTCCGGCCAATGAGGAGAAGTCCACCGAAGGCGATGTGACTCTCTCAAAGAGAGCCCGCCAACGGCGTCGACAACGCCTTGCGTTGCATTACGCAAAGGCGTTAGAATCCATGGACGGTGTCCGATACAAGCCGGATCCGGTTCCGACGGGGCACGAGCCCCAAAGACGAAGATAGGTGGTAACTCCTCTAAACCGCCAATCAAGAATGGATCCGCGTCAGCGAGATCGCTCCACCCTCGGGCGGATCCAAAAGCGGCGTGCCCTACGTGCAGCGTGCGTCGCGTTGGTTCAGGCTACTCAACAGCCCAAAGGAGCAGAGGTGACCAAGAAGTCACCAGAAGCAAGTCGAACTCAGCCTCCCAGACCAGGAGCTTTTTCCTCGATGCAGCCGGCGCCTTCCACAAAGACTCCGGCCAACACCACACCCCTTTCCGATAAGGGTTCGTTTCAACGCCTAGGTCGGTTCGGTTGGATCAAGGTGAAAGGTCAACTCCTGCGAGCTTGTTGAAGAGATCCGTGACAACTCGCATGCCGGGATAGTTTCGCCTACCGACGGAAGTCACGGAGAATCCACCAACCGGTTTGTGGATCGAGGTCCAAAAGCTCGCTGAGACGCCGCGCACCCAAAAGCGCAAGGCATACGCCAGAACTTTCAAAGACTTCATGACGCCAACCCAACCTCGATGGAGACGCCGCCATCCGATGATGACGCTATACCCGAGATTGTGTCGCCAGACGGTAGGTTGCTCCGCACTCATGCCGATGAGTTGTACTATCGCGGCCGGGGTAGGAAGAAGACTCAGACAAAGCTCTCGAAACCGCATCCTCTTGCATTTGTACTAAATTGATCAAGGCAAGGTTTCTGAGTGTAAATGCCGCCATAAAACTCCGGAAGGGTGTCGGCCTTCCAAAGATCGAGCACCAACGAACCACCAAGACCTCGGTCAAGGCGTTCCCGAAGAAGACATGCACTCGCCAAGGCAAGGATGAGCTACTTGAGGTCACCATCAATATGACCAACAAGGCAACGCCGCCACGCAGATTCCGAGCCCTCCCAACGGTGACTCGGCTATGGCCGGCATCATCGCATCGCCTAACTATCACGACCTACAACGAGGGATCCCTTCAAGGCACACCGCGAACGAAGAGTACCTTCGAAGATGAAGTATCGGATGGCGGCTCGGCAATGGCATCCGATAACACCGCCTCTAGTGAAGGTCATACTCGTGAAGCACTCATGATTAGTGCGGTGAGGTGGCCAAGCTACTTGAAGAAGCCTTGGCAAAACAGAAAGACAACTTCAAACTCGAGATGGACATGGCCATGCGCCAGATGAGAGAAATGCATGACCGGCAGATGCAAGCGATGATTAATCGCTGTGGTGAGGGCGCCGTCGCAACAACGTCAATTTGTGGATAGCGACACGGATGAAGAGCAAGACCTTAACACCGATGAGCGTAACGCCAATAATGACACCATGGTCCCACCTCAAAATCACCGACGTAAATGCAAGTGAAAATGACAAGATCAAGGATCCGAGAGCAAGGTCAACTCGCCATCTCGCTCAAGAAGTGAAGAAGACGGGATTCCGTGCCCTTGCAGAGAGTGGGAGTCAATCCCTATCCCAAGAAAGTTTAATTTAATAAACTTCATGCCGCTCGATGGGAGAGGGTCCCCACTCAACATCTTATCTACTTCAAGAGCCATTTGGGAGTCATCTCGTGCGAGCCCTTGATGGTTCGGTCATTCGTCGGCACCACTGCGGTGACCTTCGATTGGTACCGCCTCAAAGCGGCAAAGATCAACACCGGGAAGACATGGAATCTATGTTCCCGGCGAACTTCTTCGATGACGCATACGCAGGTTTCACTCGGTGCGTTATGGGGCGAAGCGAAGGATGGAGAAACCGTGGATAATTTTGTCAAACGGTTCCGCAACAAGGCGATGAACCGTCGTGACCCAATCACGGAGGAATTCATCCTCAAGACCCGCCAAAGATAACCTCTCACTGACGGATCGTATGATGGGCACCGCACCGCCTAAAACCCGAAAGACTTGAAAGTCCGAGGGAAGAGGCCGAAGGCTTCCTCAAAAGGGAGAAGGCGAGCGAGGTCACAGGCCAAATCCACGGAACCAAAATTTTGTCCCCTAACAAGGGAAGGCCAATGAAGAATGTTGATGCGATCAAACTTTCCACCGCAGCCACAACAAAGAATAAAGAAGAAGCCTGACCCCATCGCAAAGAACAATGCCCCGTAAAACCAAGGACGCCCACGCCTGTGTTTCCAAGACGATTCTTTCGTGGACTAAGAGGTGCCTCGATCTTCAAGTACTTGCTAGACAACAACAAGATCCAATCGCCACCGATCGCCAACCATGAGGAGGCTCAAAGGACGACGGACCCCAAGTATCGCCTATCATAGGCGATACACCACCCGACCAAGTCATGCTACCGGTGAAGGACAAGATCCAAGCTTTAATTGAAGTGGGGGTGATCACCCCAAAGCCAAATAAGGGAAAGCAAGTGGGCGCAAACGCCGACGCCCATAAGCTTTGGGGCGGTGCCTACAACTGGTTCGGCCGAAACCGTGGTCAAAGTGGGAATGAAGACGGTGAATTATGATCCCCACAAGCGGCGAGAGAAGGGGTTAGTGCCGCGACACGTACCCAAATGGTGAACTCCTATGGGTCCACCCGACTTACTTAAAGACGATCAAGGCTAACGCCTTCGCCTAAAAAGAAGTCCAAGGAAAGGGCAAATCTTGCAATGCTACCTCGGCGGTTCTACTCGACGACGACGAGCAAATTCCTACGGTTCTTTGTCTGAGGAGGAACAGAAGCCTTTGTCACCGTGAGTGGGCGGAGTACGCTTACAAATACCCGATGACTCCAACCTTAATGCTAAAGCGTTAGCGGAGCTTGGGGTAGTAACAATTCCCACGGTTCCGCCACCCCTAAGGAGGACGCCACCGTAACGAAGGGGAAACAACACGCAAATCACGAGGTGCAACCCGGCGATCCGGTTTAATCGCCCGATTGGAAGGGATAGACCGGGAACACAAGCTCTCCCTACCGCCGATGTGATGGCACAATTGGCCAACATCCCGCAAGAATAACTTTATCTGAGCTATTGAGGTTGTCCAAGGAAACCCGCTGGCTGCTACGAGAAGCGCTATGCACTCGAGGTCTTCCTAACCCACATTAAATCAAGTCCGAGGAGCCGAGTCATCAGCCCGAATGCAATGTGGCCTCCAAGCATATTCCACGCATCACGTTCTCTAAGGAGGATATGCGACGAAGACGCCGAAGCATGACAGCCGCCTACTTCACAGGTACATTGGTTCCAAATGAAGTCAACCGGATCCAAGTTGATCCGGTTCGCCGGAGCATCATGCCTTTGCTACCGATGTATAGCCCGGGATTCCTGCCAAGAGGCTCGCCGACCGGCATCGGATATACGATTTAATACCGGTGGGTCGGCCACTTGGTAAAATCCGCATTAAGTGTCGATGGGGACTTAAAGTCCGGTCACCGCTACGCCATTGACGAAAGACTTCCTATAACTTGTTGTTGGTCGCCTTGGATCCATAACCATGTTATAGTCCCTCTACCCTCCATCGATTAATGCGAAATATGTCGACACTAATAATGAGGTTAAGACGGTGGTCGCGACAAACAACCGCTTAAAGGATCGAGAATTATTTCACCGACTCTCCTTTACGGTAATGAGTCCGACATCAATCATCGCCCATGGCACCACAGCGTGAAGACGCCGATACCGGCCGGGCTTGACTATAAAGGTGGTTTTGTTCTCAATGACATTGTACCCTTAGTAGTCAATCTTGACGAAGAGGGATCTTCCGATGAAAGTTGTAATTCGCAATTTCGTCAAGAAGAAATAAAAGATGATTTAGAGTACTCGTTGTGTTTGAATGATGTAATGAAAAAGTTGTATAATGACCCTCAATTGCATATGCCAATTCGGTCATCCTGCGTAATACAGAAGCACCTTCGAGACTCATCCAAGACGACTTTCGTCGTCCAAGGGAAGGGAGGCCGCAAGAAGGACTTAGTCTGGAGAGGAGTTGACTCCCACGCCAACTACTTCCTCGCAGACGGGTTCGATGAAGATAAACCAAACTTCATCTTTCGGATATAGCCCGAAGCAAAGACCTCATGTAGAAGTGGGGGTACGACTTTGCGTTGGGAGAAGGACTTTATTTTGGGCGGGGATCTCCGGTTCCACCCAAGGCTGCATATGTACCGAAGGGAAAGCCCGATAATTATTACGGATTCAAAAGGGGATTGGGATACGCATCCTCTTCAGAAGATGAGTGTTGTTGGCTGATCAATAACCAACCACCCAACCTAGATGATGAGTACTCATCCGATTCCGCCGCTCGACTCGCCAAGATCGGCAAGATGTTCGGGGTTGATGTCCAACATGGCTCTGGCGGACTCCACTACACCGAAGAAGATGAAGAATTGCCAACATGGGAAGACCCATGGGTCCATCACCTCAACATGCGGTATGGGGACGGTTTGAGCGAGGAGCCTCCGTGAAGCGAGGTAGTCGAGATCAACATGGGTAATGAAGCACACCCTAAACTTATAAATATTAGCAACAGTCTTCCCCCAGAGGAAAAGAAAAGGTTGATCGCTCTTGTCAGAGAGTATATCGATGTTTTCGCCTGGAGCTACGAGGACATGCCAGGGCTCGACCCCAATGTGGCAATGCACCGCCTCGACATTAAAGTGGATGCCAAACCCGCCAAACAAAGAATGAGACGGTTTCGCCCACGATTATGGAGGCAATTGTTATGAAGTAAAGAAGCTCATAGCCTCGGTTTCATCCGAGGTTCAACATCCGGATTGGGTGGCGAATATCGTTCGGTGCTAAAAGAACGGACGATCGTAACTGCGGTTTACTCACAGATCTGAATGCCGCGATGCCCAAAAGACGACTTCCCACTTCCAATCACCGATGTGATCGCCGATAATACATGTGGATTTGAGCTAATGTCCTTCATGGATGGGTTCTCTCGTTACAACCAAATCAAGATGCATCCGGATGACGCAGCACACGGCTGCTCGAACTCCTCTAGGCATCTTACATTACCGATCATGCCATTCGGACTAAAGAATCTGGCGCCACTTACCGGTAGCGCAATGACAAAGATCTTTCGTGATCATCTTCTAAGACGGTCGAATGTTACGCCGATGACTTGGTTGTGAAAAGTCGTGACAAAGATGACCATATCGAGGACTTGAGGGCGGTATTGACCTCATGCGGACTCATCAATTAAAGATGAACCCCACCAAGTCTTTCCTCGGAATGTCGATGGCAAATTCCTCGGGTTTGTTGTTACCAACAAAGGTATCCACATTGACCCGACAAAATAAAGGCAATCAATGAATTGCAACCCCAAAGAATCTAAGGGAACTCGAGGATTACAGGGCGCATTAGCGACATCCGACGCCATCTCCAACCTCTCCGAAAATGTCACCATTCTCTAAGCCAACAAAAGGGGTGTCCTTTGTCCGATGACGCCGCCGAAGGCATTCAAGATATCAAAACATATCGGCGAATCCTCACGTACTCGTTACCGAAGTCGGGTAAACCGTTCTTGATTTATATCAAAGCGGCGAACCATTAGTTGAGTGCTTTACTTGCGCGAAGACGACGCACCACGGCCACGCAGTAGGCGGTTTATTATCTAAGCCGAACCTTGGTGGGTGCGAATCTCGCTACCCAATGACCGAGAAAGAGTGTCTCGCTACCGGTCTTTGCGATTGAGAAAATGCGACACTACTTAGTTGGGCAAACGATCTACGCCATTTCTAACGAAATCCCGCTCGGTGTTCATGACGCAGCCTCTATGAATTGGCTACCGCGAAATGGGCTTTACTTTTGTCCCAAGATGACTTACACTTCAAGCGCCAGGTCAATTAAGGGACAAGCCACCGCGATCTTTTGGCGACCAACCCAACAAAGGATACGGTGAACTATTTGATGATCTACCGGATGAGACCCACGAGGTTAACACAACTCGCACCAACAGTGTGGCATTTATATTTTGATGGGCGTCGAGCTACCAATGTGGCGGCGCCCGGATGTTCTAAGATCTCGCGGTCGGAGTAGTCTTAGTTTCCCTGTGGAAGCATGTCATGCCTCGCTTATTCATCGACCGAGCCCCGCTTCTAACAATGTCGCAGAGTACAACGCGCCTCATTGGACTTAGCTTCGCTAAAGAGCTGGGGTAGAGTATCTCGAAGCCTTCGGGATTCCCAACTCATTGTCAAAGCGGACTTCGCGGGGACTATGAGGTCGAACCCGTGATTTAATCCCATACCATCGTCGCTATCGAAGTTAGCGGACTCGTTTGAAGGATTCTTCATCGAGTACATTCAGCGCCTCGAAGAACTTCGAGATGCTAGATGAAAAGTGCTTGGAAGCTCAACGGCACATTGAGTTTTACCAAGCAAGGATGTCCGTGGCCTTCAACAAGAAAGTCCGACAAAGGAGCTTCAAGGAGGAGACTTGGTCCTCGCCGCCGACTAATCGATAATTCTCGACTCCAAGAGGAAGGGTAAGTTTGAACCCAAGTGGGAAGGGCGTTTGTGATTGAAGCGGTCTATTCAATGGCATATCGCCTTATCACCCAGAAGGCGATAGGCAATTAATGCCGATCAATGGGAAGTTCACGAAGAAGTACTATCCTTAGTACCTTCAGATAACCCGCTTTGGAGGAAGTTCTTCGAAATACTTTCGCGGAGAAAACCCTAATCCTTTCCTCGAGAATTCCCCACCGATCAAACTCATTGGCGGTGGGTCCACAAAATTTTTGATCCTCTATCAAAATCCCTCTTGATTCCTTTCAATGAACAAGAGGTCCACTCAAATTAGGAGATCACTTTCGATGAGCGAAAGCCTCCATCGCTTCCATTTCACCACGCCTCCCATGGCGGTAGTACTAAAATTGGAACACTCGATAAACGACCTTCGATCGTGGCTAATCCTATAAAAGTGAAAACTACGTATCTCTTCGATTCTCGGTGGAGATCCCACTTTTAGTTTCCCTTTCTTGGAGGCGGGATATAAAATCCTTCTTTTCTTATGTTCACTTGGGGTTCGTCTCTACCCGGACAAAGGAGACACGGAAATAGAATATAAAATTCTTCCTCTCCAAGACTAAGAAACAGATATAAAATCCTTCCTCTCCATCTTAGGAGATAGAATATAAAATTCTTCCTCTCCAAGACTAAGAAACAGATATAAAATCCTTCTTTTCTTATGTTCACTTGGGGTTCGTCTCTACCCGGACAAAGGAGACACGGAAATAGAATATAAAATTCTTCCTCTCCAAGACTAAGAAACAGATATAAAATCCTTCCTCTCCATCTTAGGAGATAGAATATAAAATTCTTCCTCTCCAAGACTAAGAAACAGATATAAAATCCTTCCTCTCCATCTTAGGAGATAGAATATAAAATTCTTCCTCTCCAAGACTAAGAAACAGATATAAAATCCTTCTTTTCTTATGTTCACTTGGGGTTCGTCTCTACCCGGACAAAGGAGACACGGAAATAGAATATAAAATTCTTCCTCTCCAAGACTAAGAAACAGATATAAAATCCTTCCTCTCTATCTTCCTGAGATAGAATATAAAATTCTTCCTCTCCAAGACTAAGAAACAGATATAAAATCCTTCCTCTCCATCTTAGGAGATAGAATATAAAATTCTTCCTCTCCAAGACTAAGAAACAGATATAAAATCCTTCCTCTCTATCTTCCTGAGATAGAATATAAAATTCTTCCTCTCCAAGACTAAGAAACAGATATAAAATCCTTCCTCTCCATCTTAGGAGATAGAATATAAAATTCTTCCTCTCCAAGACTAAGAAACAGATATAAAATCCTTCCTCTCCATCTTAGGAGATAGAATATAAAATTCTTCCTCTCCAAGACTAAGAAACAGATATAAAATCCTTCCTCTCCATCTTCCTGAGATAGAATATAAAATTCTTCCTCTCCAAGACTAAGAAACAGATATAAAATCCTTCCTCTCCATCTTAGGAGATAGAATATAAAATTCTTCCTCTCCAAGACTAAGAAACAGATATAAAATCCTTCCTCTCCATCTTAGGAGATAGAATATAAAATTCTTCCTCTCCAAGACTAAGAAACAGATATAAAATCCTTCCTCTCCATCTTAGGAGATAGAATATAAAATTCTTCCTCTCCAAGACTAAGAAACAGATATAAAATCCTTCCTCTCTATCTTCCTGAGATAGAATATAAAATTCTTCCTCTCCAAGACTAAGAAACAGATATAAAATCCTTCCTCTCCATCTTAGGAGATAGAATATAAAATTCTTCCTCTCCAAGACTAAGAAACAGATATAAAATCCTTCCTCTCCATCTTAGGAGATAGAATATAAAATTCTTCCTCTCCAAGACTAAGAAACAGATATAAAATCCTTCCTCTCCATCTTAGGAGATAGAATATAAAATTCTTCCTCTCCAAGACTAAGAAACAGATATAAAATCCTTCCTCTCCATCTTCCTGAGATAGAATATAAAATTCTTCCTCTCCAAGACTAAGAAACAGATATAAAATCCTTCCTCTCTATCTTCCTGAGATAGAATATAAAATTCTTCCTCTCCAAGACTAAGAAACAGATATAAAATCCTTCTTTTCTTATGTTCACTTGGGGTTCGTCTCTACCCGGACAAAGGAGACACGGAAATAGAATATAAAATTCTTCCTCTCCAAGACTAAGAAACAGATATAAAATCCTTCTTTTCTTATGTTCACTTGGGGTTCGTCTCTACCCGGACAAAGGAGACACGGAAATAGAATATAAAATTCTTCCTCTCCAAGACTAAGAAACAGATATAAAATCCTTCTTTTCTTATGTTCACTTGGGGTTCGTCTCTACCCGGACAAAGGAGACACGGAAATAGAATATAAAATTCTTCCTCTCCAAGACTAAGAAACAGATATAAAATCCTTCCTCTCCATCTTAGGAGATAGAATATAAAATTCTTCCTCTCCAAGACTAAGAAACAGATATAAAATCCTTCCTCTCTATCTTCCTGAGATAGAATATAAAATTCTTCCTCTCCAAGACTAAGAAACAGATATAAAATCCTTCCTCTCCATCTTAGGAGATAGAATATAAAATTCTTCCTCTCCAAGACTAAGAAACAGATATAAAATTCTCAAGAAACTAGTAAAAATAACAAACGCGACCGATGATAAACTCGAGAAGCACTCGGGCGATCGCACGACGATTCGCACACCGACCGGGCTACCCCGCACTCTCGGTATATGGGTGTGAAGCGCCCCGCCTTGAAGTTCAGATTCCATCCTCCGTGATTGCTCTCGCAACCGAGATGACGACAGAGGAGCTACATCAAAAGCCAAGAACTCGAGATGCTAGATGAAAAGCGCTTGGAAGCTCAACGGCACATTGAGTTTTACCAAGCAAGGATGTCCGTGGCCTTCAACAAGAAAGTCCGACAAAGGAGCTTCAAGGAGGAGACTTGGTCCTCGCCGCCGACTAATCGATAATTCTCGACTCCAAGAGGAAGGGTAAGTTTGAACCCAAGTGGAAGGGCCGCTTGTGATTGAAACGGTCTATTCCAATGGCATATCGCCTTATCACCCAGAAGGCGATAGGCAATTAATGCCGACACGGGAAGTTCCCAAGAAGTACTATCCTTAGTACCTTCAGATAACCCGCTTTGGAGGAAGTTCTTCGAAATACTTTCGCGGAGAAAACCCTAATCCTTTCCTCGAGAATTCCCCACCGATCAAACTCATTGACGGTGGGTCCACAAAATTTTCTCTCGTCCCTCCACCAAAAAATTTCCCCTTGACTTCTTTCAATAAGCAAGGGGTCCACAAAATTTTTGATCCTCTATCAAAATCCCTCTTGATTCCTTTCAATGAACAAGAGGTCCACTTTCAAATTAGGAGATCACTTTCGATGAGCGAAAGCCTCCATCGCTTCCATTTCACCACGCCTCCCATGGCGGTAGTACTAAAATTGGAACACTCGATAAACGACCTTCGATCGTGGCTAATCCTATAAAAGTGAAAACTACGTATCTCTTCGATTCTGAGTGGAGATCCCACTCTTAGTTTCACCTTAAGAGATTCTCAAGTGGAGATCCCACTTTTAGTTTCCTTTCTTGGAGACAGATATAAAATCCTTCCTCTCCATCTTCCTGAGATAGAATATAAAATTTTCCTCTCCAAGACTAAGAAACAGATATAAAATCCTTCTTTTCTTATGTTCACTGGGGTTCGCCTCTACCTGCATTAAAAGGAGACCTCGAAATAGAATATAAAATTGCCTTTCCAAAGACTTGGAGACAGGATATAAAATCCTTCCTCTCCATCTTCCTGAGATAGAATATAAAATTCTTCCTCTCCAAGACTAAGAAACCTGATATAAAATCCTTCTTTTCTTATGTTCACTTGGGGTTCGCCTCTACCTGCATTAAAAGGAGACCTCGAAATAGAATATAAAATTCTTTCTTTCCAAAGACTTGGAGACAGGATATAAAATCCTTCCTCTCCGACATCGGAAACGTAATATAAAATTCTTCCTTTCCCACAATCAATTCCATTCACCGATTCGATCTGGTTCGGTCATTCTCAGGACAAAGAAGACACCAAGATTCATCTTGGGGCATTTTATCCCAAGCCTAAGAAGGATAAAGCCAACGCCGCACGCTGCTGTCGCTTAGTCTTTTTCCGATTGAAGAAGACACCGAGTTTGATTCGGGTATTTTATCCCGGCCTAAGAAGGGATGAAGCCGACGCCACCACGCTGTCGGGTGGTCTCTTGCCCGTAAAGAGTACGGCCTACGTGATTCAACATCGTAGCATTAAGTCTAAGAGAGTCTCATTCTTTTAGCACAACGCCATGTGCGAACGGATCCGATAATCCGCGATGCTAGCCCGGTTCAAACGGTGATCGGTAAAGGCCAATCAAACCGCTGAGGGTCGGGTTGGCCAATAACCCCAAAGTCGCCGCCAACACGGCCGGTTAGTCTCTTACCCGTGAAAAGCGACAAAGTCTATGTATTCAAAATCATAGCACCAAGTCTAAAGAGTTTCATTCTTTTAGCACAACGCCACATGCGAACGAGATTCGATAATCCGCATGCTAGCCCGGTTCAAACGGTGATCGGTAAAGGCCAATCAAACCGCTGAAGGTCGAGGGTTTGCCAAGAATCCTATGAATGCCGTGGACAATGAAAGTGACAAATCGTAAGTCACAACAACCATGGAACTACCGCCGACGACCGACTCCGCAGCTGGTCCTCTACAGCCCTTTGGGTGTAGTAACCATCGCTACACCTAGCTTTAGAGGAACATCTTACCCATAGAAAAGAATTATCAAGACCGCCAAATTGAGGATGAACTAGCTAACAAGACTAGTCCCTCAATTAAACGGAATGAAGACTCAAGTGTTCCAAAGGGCTATCATAGAGAGCCGACCTCATTGCACCAAGAAATGGGATATGTCAACCTAGATGCATGGAGTCAATCGGGATGTACACAAGGGTCAATCATTACTCCTATGTGGTCGGATTCATCGATCTCCCCGAAAGTATAGGGTCACAAAGCAACCATGCACCGACTTCTTTCAATTCGTGTCGAGCCCTATCACAGGCACCTCCTCAAAGGAGACCTTAAATGCGTCCCCGCAAGAAAACTCCCACCGAGGCACTAATAGTATACAATTCCAACCACCGACCAACGGATCAACTTAAGGCCAGACAATGAATGCAACTCATGAAGGGTTCCTCTCCACCGGACAAGAAATCCCCATGATGGTGAACCCACGAATACTCAGATAAGGAACATGAGTATAAACTGCTCGCTAATTTATTGGAAAGTTCCCGGAGGATAACCTAATTCTATTCCAACAAGGAGTAGGATTCTCCCACCGCGATACTCCAACGAGGTATACGAAGTCTAAACTATTTCCTATTTTGTCGAAGTTCACGGAGAATAGTTTTATATTCTTAAGGATAACTCGACAATCCCCAATTTGTTTCCACCGGGTTCACCACGACGGACAATTCGCAGATGAAAAATCGCCAATTGGAGGTTGAATTCGAGAGAAAGTTTTGATGCCTGACAACGCCACATCTCGAGAAAATCCCTCCTGTGGTCACCCCGCAACGAGCATCGCAAGAAGAGTTCACCAATCAAAGGATGAATCCTCAATATCCTCCCACCGGGTTTAGTCTTATGCCAAGCCATGCGGTGGAGATTTCAGCGATTCAAAGCTAAGTCTCACTAATTGGATGAACAATTCGACGACAACTCACACACGAGCTAAAAATAAGAAAATTCATTCATCTACCATCGAAGTCAAGATTTCGACAAATGGTCGACAATAAATGCAAAGACCGCCGACACTTTTAGTTATCCTACAAAGCACCGGATAGTCCGAAGAATCGAGAGATCAAGATTTGAAGCCGTTTTCAGGTCCTATTACACCGACTGAAGGTCTGGGCCTATCACATCCAAAGTATTTTGGCTTCTTCTAAACTTGGCTGATCCATTTACAAAACCTCTAGCGAGAGAGGTAGTAAAGATGACATCAAGTGAAATGGGGCTGAAACCTTGTATTTAAAATCACCAGGAATGGTAACCCGACCATTTACTAGAATTGAACTAGTTAAAAGGTTTAAATGGGTAATAACAAGTTTCTGAAAGTGATTGATTGATATTGACACAATAAGCCCTAAAAGATAATGTCAATATGTATATCACACCTTTTTTTCGCTGATGATAGCCTTATTTTTGGTCCCGCTACAAAGAAAAATATTGGCGAAATCAAGAATATTTTAGAGTATAAACTTAGAGAAATCAGCCATTTGGTTTTCTAACAATACTCCTCAAGCTAATAGGGATGGATGCCTGTGGGTTCTTGGTGTAAATGCGGTGACTTCTCATGAGCGGTACCTCGGGCTCCCTACGATGATTTGGCAAAATAAGAATCAGGCTTCCAATATATATCTGAGCAAGTATGGAATAAAATTCAAGATGGAAGGAGAAATTATAATCTAAGGCCATTAAAGAAGTCCTCACCAAGGCGGTTGTCCAAGCAATTCCCACGTATTCGATGAGCGTGTTTCAAATACAACAAATTAAATGCCATGGCGGCGAGATTTTGGTGGGGTAGTACAGATGGTAATCGGAAGATGAATTGGTGTACATGGGAGAAACTTTGTCAATCAAAAGCAGTTGGTGGGCTCGGCTTCAAGAATATACTGTTAGGAATTTTACGGAAAGTAATCTACGGAATTAAACACGACTTCAGGAATATACTGTTTGGAATTTTACGAAGAGTAATCTACGGAATTGAACACTAAACAAATAATGGCACCAACGAAATAAATCACACGCAAGCAAACACCAAGATTTAACGTAGTTCGGCAAATCGTGCCTACGTCCACGGGGCAATCCAGAGAGAAATATTCTACTATGAATCAAGAGTACAATCCCTCCAAATTACACCTGAACTTGATGATTAAATCACAAGAGAAAGATACAGTATTACCTCTAGGGCACCGAAACTCTAAAACCCGTATCACCACAAATCTCTAACACATGTGGAGAAACCAACACCGTACTCTTGACGGCGTCGTCGTTCTGAAGACAACGGCTTTTGAATCACTGCAATCGGACAACCGAGCTATTCTGAATCCCAACTTTTCTCTCTTTTTTTCTCTCTCTCTCACCTCGAAATCTGTGCCCCCAAAAACAACTGTCTGTTTTTCGGGTTACTGTTCATCCGAAAAAATACATCTCCGTGCTTTAAATCACGTGCCCCTAAAAGATCCCTTTAATAAGTAAAACTATCTCTAGGCCTCTCCAACCTATTCCAATTACAAATAGGTCCTCTAAGTCCTTTCTCTAAGGGGGTGTTTGTTTCAAATCCCAAAAATTATGGATATGGATTTCACCATGGGATTTCAAATCCATAAATTTTTTATGATGTTTTGGGATTCCATAACTTTGTTTGTTTCATCAATATTTTGGGATCCCAAATACTAAAATTTGTAATGTTTTGTTTGTTTCAAACTCAAATTCTAGCATTTCAATTTTTAGATTTTGAAATCTTGAGTTGTAGCAAACAAAGTTATGGATTACAAAAAGAATGTGAATACCAATTGGTGAGCTTACCTCCCACAAAATGACAAACACAATTTTATTAATTGGGGTAACCATACCCATTCAAAATTAAACCCCAACGCTATAAACGGCCATAAAACGGTCATATTTTGCCAATGGCTATAAAAATAGCTCAATTTCACATGAAGCCTCCACACATCAAGATGGAGATGCAAAAAATGTGCTACTGTAAAATCCCGACACCCTTGAAGCAATGCAAAAATGGCAAAAATCAAGGCCGTTACTATTGGGGTTCGCTAGGTATCAAAGAAAGAATGTAATTTTTTTAAATGGGCTGATGATGATGGCAAATACATGAAGAGTATCGACAACAAGGAGGTATTGGTTGAAGATAGGAAAAAGCTCAAAATCAAGAAATTGAAGTCAGAACTGAAAGCTGCAGAACGTCAAATTCTAATTTGGAAAATGTGTGTACTTTTCTCTTTTTTCTCTCTCTCACCTCGAAATCTGTGCCCCAAAACAACTGTCTGTTTTTCGGGTTACTGTTCATCCGAAAAATACATCTCCGTGCTTTAAATCACGTGCCCCTAAAAGATCCCTTTAATAAGTAAAACTATCTCTAGGCCTCTCCAACCTATTCCAATTACAAATAGGTCCTCTAAGTCCTTTCTCTAAGGGGGTGTTTGTTTCAAATCCCAAAAATTATGGATATGGATTTCACCATGGGATTTCAAATCCATAAATTTTTTATGATGTTTTGGGATTCCATAACTTTGTTTGTTTCATCAATATTTTGGGATCCCAAATACTAAAATTTGTAATGTTTTGTTTGTTTCAAACTCAAATTCTAGCATTTCAATTTTTAGATTTTGAAATCTTGAGTTGTAGCAAACAAAGTTATGGATTACAAAAAGAATGTGAATACCAATTGGTGAGCTTACCTCCCACAAAATGACAAACACAATTTTATTAATCGGGGTAACCATACCCATTCAAAATTAAACCCCAACGCTATAAACGGCCATAAACGGTCATATTTTGCCAATGGCTATAAAAATAGCTCAATTTCACATGAAGCCTCCACACATCAAGATGGAGATGCAAAAAATGTGCTACTGTAAAATCCCGACACCCTTGAAGCAATGCAAAAATGGCAAAAATCAAGGCCGTTACTATTGGGGTTCGCTAGGTATCAAAGAAAGAATGTAATTTTTAAATGGGTGATGATGATGGCAAATACATGAAGAGTATCGACAACAAGGAGGTATTGGTTGAAGATAGGAAAAAGCTCAAAATCAAGAAATTGAAGTCAGAACTGAAAGCTGCAGAACGCCAAATTCTAATTTGGAAAATGTGTGTACTTTTTTCAATTTTTTTTTCTGTATTTCATTATTTAATGTCTTGTTCTTGCAAAATGTATTGAAGCTGAAATGAAAATATTATTATCGCAATTCCAATCTTCAAAACTAACTCACGATAATGAAAAAAATTGTAAAAATAAATAATAATACAGAGGCTCAGAAACTGGTCAATTTTTCAACACCTATATAATGAAATATCATTATTGATTGCATTCAAATAATAATGGGTGCCTAGCCTAAAATTGCAATTGCAATCTAGATCGATTTTCATTATTGAACGCCTCTAAATAATGAAATCCATTGTAGGTGACATTATCGTAATGCACCAACCATCATAGCACAATATCATGTAGGCGTTGAAAAATACTTACAAGATCCCGAAACCAACTTCGTGGCGGGAAGTCGTGAATGACAACCCATCGAATGATACGGACGCCGAATCTTTAAGATGCTAACCCGACGGCAAACCTCACAAGCACGGCTTAAACCGACTTGAACAGACGATCGGATTTCAGACCGCTGAACCGAACGAACCAAGAATTAGTCCCTAATCAAATACGACGAACCTAAGTCCCGAGAAGACCAAGAGTCGAATAGGCGTGACCTAAGCCCGAGACCGAGAAAACGGCAAAACGGCGGAAAACAAATGGAAGCGGCGCTACCGCCACTTTGGCTGAGTTATCTCGCCAAGTGGTCGAAGTGTTCGCCACAATGGTCGAGCCACGGCCACCTTGGCCGAGGTGGCTCTACCAGTAGCCGAGGTGCCTCGGCCACCATGGCCGAGCCACCCTACCAACTTGGTCGGCTCGCCAATGGAGCCACTTGTCAAGACACCCCCTATTCTATAAATAGGGGGTTCTCCTCACTCGAGGGGATTTTTGGGGTCTTGCTGACACAAGGCCGGGCTTTGGGAGAGCTTGACTTTGGGCGGATTTTTGCACGCCCAGCACCGGGCGAGCACGAACCCAGCCAACGCCGATCTACAAGCTAAGGTAATCAATTCGGTCGAATCCACAGATACCCTCTAGATTAAGCTTCGCCTTAATCTCGTGGATAGCGTGATTTCTCCTAGTAGATCTCACCGCTCGTGATCCTCTCCTTCGTGAGTGCGATCCCCGCAGCGCATCCTCTCCTTCGTGAGTGTGATCCCTCAGCGCTTTGTTTCCTTCGTGAAGCGAGCTCCTTTATGTCTCAGAGTTCCGTAACCCGTTTCCACCGATCGAATTGCGGTGGTCCACGGACACAAAAGTCCCGACACAGTGTAGGCATCAAAATTGCCAAGAACCTCAAATATGACTAAATCATGAGAAGATCGAAGGACAACGCCGCCTAATCTCAAGAAGCCAACATATGAGAAGATTGTGTCTCGCTACGCTATGCAGACACCGGTTTGGGCCTCGCCATGAGCGAGACACTTATTTATGTCTCGCCAAGCATGACATTTTGTGTGTCTCGCCACGAAGCGAGACATTTGATGTGTCTCGCTACTAGCGAACACTTGTTGGTGCTCGCCACGCAGACACCTTGATGTGTCTCGCGACTAGCGAGCACTTACTTGTGTCTCGCCAAATGCAGACACCCGTAATACTTAAAACGAGCTCTTGAAGGGTCTAGATCAATGCCGGTGGGGCCCACTTGACTTTATCGGCCTGAGGCGTTCGGACACGTTAATGGCGGTTACCGCGAAGATCGCCCACTAGGCGTGATTTTAGGGCATTTAATCGCGCCTAAAAAGCAAATAAACCGCTACAATACCGAAGGACGACATCGCCGCCAAATACCGAGGCAGCTTCATACCGCCGCCGCCAATGAGGTAGCCGACACCGCCGCCAACAGCGAGGCGCTTTGGCCAGGCGCCGAGCCGCGGTTAACCGCAAATTTCTCGCACTTATGACACTTATGTTTCAAGAGGGCACGCTTCCCAAAGACTATAAATACCCTCCTACGCCCACTTGGGGGTCGGCCATCGAAAGGAAAAATCGAAATCAAGCTTAGGAGTTCATATCAAGAACACTATCCGCGGAGATTCCTCGAAGTTTAAGCCTTGACTTATTCTTGAGAAGAGTAGATATCTTACCTTGCTAAGATATTTCTTTGAAGTTCTTGTTTCCTTTGGCGGCACTAACTAAACCCCGCCGATTCGACGATCGCGCTCGGTGGTCCACGGATTACGCTGGCCCCCAAGACAGCAAAGTCCCACAAAAATGTGAGATCTACACTTGTAGTGTCTTTTGTTCGAGTTTGAGAGAGAGTTATTTAAAATTTCTTTGTAACTGAAAATCAAAGTGTAATTTTCTCAAGTTTTACAAAGAAATCAACTTTCGACCCAAACACGATGGCTAATCAAAGGGGAGACAACGGTCTCGAGCCGAGATCGTTGTGTCGCAGCCTTGCAAATGATCAGCCTAATTCTCATGGTTGATGGTTAGACTACTTCTTCGATCAAGCCAAGTTCGAAGAATATCTTTCCTCTTCCTCATCGAAGTCCTCCTCACCACGCAAACATCGGAGGATCTCATCCCCTAAGAGGGAGGTTCGCTCACAGATGCGCAATACCTCGCTCGCTGGCTGCAGGCGCATTTCCTCTCAACAAGATCTCAATTGATCTCGACGAAAAGAGCTCGCCAAAGACGACGCCAAAAGATGGCCCGCCACTAGCCAAGGCCCCGAGTCGACGGATGGAGTTCACTATCGAGGCGAACTCACATGATCGAGGCGCCAACAAACTACGCTTCAACCCACAAGACTTCACAAAGAAGAATGGGTTCTCGCCAAAAGACCGATTGACAAGGAAGGAGCGCCAAAATCGCCAAGCATGGATCCCGGTCGACATCAAAATCGCTCAAGAACCGCCTCGCCAACAACATTCACCGAGATAAGTAAACCGCCTCGCCAACAACATTCACCGAGATAAGTAAACCGCCTCGCCAACAACATTCACCGAGATAAGTAAACCGCCTCGCCATCGAGATCGTTCAATTGCTCGCCAACAGGCAAATTCTTCATGCCTTGACAAAAATGGGCTTTTCCGCCTTTCTTCCGCTTCTCGGTGAGGTATCAACCGCTGAGTCCGGAACTGGACAACTGTTTAGTCGCCTTGGTCCACGCCAGAAATAAAGGCAAGGTACCGGTGAAAAGCGCTTGGATTATCCAGTCCAGAAGAGTCCTGAACAAGCTAAAATATCTCAGGCCTCTAGAATTCCAATGGCATCTCGTTTGAGCATCCCACAAGGGGTCCATGAGTCTGCTGAGAAGAAATTGAGGCAAGTGACTCGCAAAATCACGAAAGATGATCAGACCCTTGCGATTCATACAGAAGCAACTTCAGATGATGAAGCCAAGCTACGGAAGTTGTCTCTCAAGTCGAATGATCGACGCCTCCAAAAGAAGACGTGTCCTCCAGTTAAGGACAACGTTACGCTTGGGGGTGGAAGTGCAATTTATGATAAACCACACCAACCACACTGTCAGGCTGGGGGTGGCAACACACGAAAGAGAACGATTAATGAAATAAATTGTTCTTGCCCGTGTGCACAATTAATCAAGACGCTATCGATGTGCCTGCTCGAAGCTGAACGCCACCCACAAAGAGCTTCAGTATTCGAACGGCTTTCCCTGTCAGCAACGGAAAATATGAAGTCAGAGTCAAGACGACGTCGAAGAAGAAAGAGATCATCTATCCAATTTGATCAGTTTCCCGAAGTAACTATCAACATGGTGAATAAAGGGAAAGGACCGGCGACGGATGCAGATCCTGACTTCACTCCTGGAGGAAAGGTCGGGTCTCAGATTTCTCAGAGAATGTCTCGGTTACAATTGCGAGCTGCTCAACGCATCGACTATAGAAAGATGCATGAGGGAGAGCCATCTGATGACGAAGCTTCCGACAGCAATTCGGCGATAGCTTCCGATGACACAATGTCAAGTGTTGGTCGCCATCCCAGAGAAGCTTTTACCATTACTCCCGATATCCTGGCTCAAATGTTACAAGAAGCCTTAGCCAAGCAAAGAGAAGAGCTTAAGGTCGAAATGAGAACGAGATGGAGCTAGCCATGCAGCGGATGAGAGAGTTGCAAACCCATACAGCTTGCACAACAACCGACTACCAACACCAAACCACCAACAAGGTGGAGTTACCCACCATAATGCCCATAATATCGAAGACAAGGATTCGGAGATTGATGAACACATTTATGCTGATCAACCTCCAAAGAAAGCTGCATCTGGTGCTCAAGGTGGAAAGGATCCAATTCTTCCTATTGGAAGTAATCCAAAACAAGGGGAGGATGATGGCGAAAGGATGAAAGAGCTTGAAGATAAAATCAATGCTTTAATGTCCACACAGAAGTCAAAAGGACCGTATCCCGCGGTCCAGATCCTAGAGAGTGGGATTCAATCCCTTACCCACCGAAATTCAATTTGATCAACTTCACGCCATTTGACGGGAGAGGGTCACCTTCACAACACTTGATTTACTTCAAATCACATTTGGGGGTAATCTCGGGAAACGAACCTCTGATGGTTCGGTCATTCGTCGGTACTCTTCGGAGTCAGCTTTGATTGGTATCAAGACTCAAGGCCGGAGTATTAACCGCCGAAGACATGGAAAGTTCTTTTCTCAGTAACTTCTTTGATGATGATACAGAAGTTTCCATTGGAACTCTCCTAGACGAAAAGCAGAAAGGTGGGGAGACAATTGATACCTTCGTTAAGCGATTCTGTAATAAAGCTATGAATTGCAGGGATCCAATTACTGAAGAGTTCATATTGAAGACTTGTCACAACAATCTTTCTATGGAATTGCTGGAAGTCATGGGGGTCGTCCCACCAACTACGTGGAAAGATCTAAAAATACGAGGAGAACAAGCCGAACGTTTCCTCAGAAGGAAGAAAGCTGAAAGAGGCAAAATGGCGGCTGACCCCTCAGAAGTAAATTTTTCCTCTCGTAATAGAGGAAAGGTATCTGTGACTGCTGATAGTCAAGTATCGCAACCACGACCACGCCAAAAAGCTTCTAAACCAGAATTCCACAGGACATACTCTTTCAAAGACGAAGAGGTTCCAATCATCTTCAAACACCTCCTTGATAACAACAAAATCAAGTTGCCTCCGATTACAAATCAAGAGGAGGCTGACAAAACTTCGGACCCTAAATACTGTGCGTACCACAGGAGGATCCTCCATCCTACAAAGGATTGCTTAGCTCTCAAGGCCATCATCCAAGCCTTGGTTGAAGCCGGCGTCTTAGCAGAGAAATAAAATTTGAATCAAATATGACTCAGCGGTGTATCACGGTATAAGCTGCTCCCTCGTACTCCGGCAGTCTCACAGTATAAAGCTGCTTCCTTTCCTTCGATGAGTACAAGAGATTAAGCTGCTCCTCCTAATTCTTAGATGAGTATAAGAACCCAATTTTGCAAAGAAAGTCGGGGTGGATAATCCATGAGCGAGATGTCCACTTCAGTTGCACGGTCAAACCTTCCTCTGATTAGGACCACGGTCAAAATCCTCTCGATTCTTTCCATGAGCGAGAGGTCCACTTCAATTGAGCAATCAAACCTTAGGCGGTTAGGATTGTCTCAAATATGCACTGGTCAAACCTTCCTGATTAGGACCATGGTCAAAATCCCCTCTTGATTCCTTCCATGAGCGAGAGGTCCATTTGAGGATTGGCGGTCAAACCTTCCGATAGTTAGGATGGCCTCCAAAACTCCTATCCCGATCAAACCTTCCTACAGTTAGGATCATTTTTAAAATTTTCACTCCCACTTGGTCAAACCTTCCTCTGATTAGGACCACGGCCAATATCCTCTCGATTCCTTCCATGAGCGAGAGGTCCACTTTCAAATTGGCGATCAAACCTTAGGCGGTTAGGATTGTCTCAAATATGCACTGGTCAAACCTTCCTACAGTTAGGACCATGGTCAAAATCCCCTCTTGATTCCTTCCATGAGCGAGAGGTCCATTTCGAGATTGAGCGGTCAAACCTTCCGATAGTTAGGATCGCCTCCAAAACTCCTATCCCGATCAAACCTTCCTACAGTTAGGATCATTTTTAAAATTTTCACTCCCACTTGGTCAAACCTTCCTACAGTTAGGACCACGGCCAATATCCTCTCTCGATTCCTTCCATGAACGAGAGGTCCACTTTCAAATTGAGCGATCAAACCTTAGGCGGTTAGGATTGTCTCAAAATTCCTATCCTGGTCAAACCTTCCTACAGTTAGGACCATGGTCAAAATCCCCTCTTGATTCCTTTTATGAATGAGAGGTCTACTCCAGTAGCAGGGTTCATTTTCGCCCCAAGAGAAAACACAACAGGGTTCGTTTTCGCCCCAAGAGAAAACACAATTCCAAAAGTCTACGTATTCAATATCATAGCATAGATGTCATTACCTAATGACACCTAAACTATGCCTTCATGCATAGGGATGTTATCTCTGTCCCTTACCAGAGATAAGTCTGCATCTAACACATGCTGCCGGGTAGTCAATTCCCGTGATAATTGATCAAGTCTATGTATTCAATATCGTAGCATAAAGTCTAAGAGAATTCATTCTATTAGCACAACGTAACATGTAGAACGGACTCAGATAATCTACATGCTAACCCAATTCAAACGGTAGTTGGTAAAGGCTCATCAAATCCGTTGATGGCTGAGGGTTTGCCAAAAATCCTATATATATCATACAAAAGGAGACCACAAACTGTCTCGGCAAATCCAGAATTCGACAATTACTCTCCGCACGTAATCTGAAGTAATGTATTCAAGACAAATCGGTTCCTCCATATTACATGTAGAAGCTTTCCTGGAAATCTGATATTCAGAAAACCAGATGACGCTTTTTCTGAATGATTCTCAAGGCATTCAAACGCAACCCAAGCGATGACTTTCAAGATGAAGATGATTAGTCCAAAATGCGACTTGACATTTCAACCAATTCAAATACAAATGCAGCGGTTATTGATCCCAAAGTATGGTCGTGACGGCAGCGTAGCCAAGGTTCAAGCTGAAGCAAAATATGGGCCTCTTCTACAAAGTTCAGCGTTGAGCGAAGCAAAGCATCTTATCAAAGTATTCTAGACCCCTCAACAAAATACGAGGAGTCCAAAACTTTGGAGGGTATCTGTAGGCATCAAAATTGTCAAGAACCTCAAATATGACTAAATCATGAGAAGATCGAAGGACAGCGTCGTCGAATCTCAAGAAGCCAACATATGAGAAGATTGTGTCCTTCTGATCGCGAGACAACGGTTTGAAACCTCGCCATGGCGAGACACTTACTTATGTCGCCGTTAGCGAGACACTTTGATGTGTCTCGCTACTAGCGAGACACTTTGATGTGTCTCGCTACTAGCGAGACACTTGTTGGTGCCATCGCAGGCGAGACACCTTGATGTGTCTCGCGACTAGCGAGCACTTACTTGTGTCTCGCCAAATGCGACACCCGTAATACTTAAAACGAAGCTCTTGAAGGGTCTAGATCAATGCCGTGGGGCCCACTTGACTTTATCGGCCGCGGAGAGCGTTGAACCGTTAATGGCGGTTACGCGAAGATCGCCCACTAAGTGATTTTAGGGCATTTAATCGTGCCTAAAAGCGTGAAACCGTTACAGCGGTGAAGGGAAGCACGTTTCCCAAAGACTATAAATACCCTCCTCGTCCACTTGAAGTGCGACCATCGAGAAAGGGAAAAATCAATCAAGCTTAGGAGTTCATATCAAGAACACTATCCGCGGAGATTCCTCGAGTTTAAGCCTTGACTTATTCTTGAGAAGAGTAGATATCTTACCTTGCTAAGATATTTCTTTGAAGTTCTTGTTTCCTTTCGAAGCACTAACTAAACCCCGCCGATTCGACGATCATTTCGGTGGTCCCGCGGTTCTGGCGTCCCGACAGGCAAAGTCCACAAAAAGCGGAGATCTACACTTGTAGTGTCTTTTGTTCGAGTTTGAGAGAGTTATTTAAAATTTCTTTGTAGCGAAAATCAAAGTGTAATTTTCTCAAGTTTTACAAAGAAATCAACTTCGACAAACAACGGGCAAAACCCATAGCGAGGATCCGATATATGAAGAGACCCACGCGTTAGTTCACTAAGGAAAAAGTTGTAATCTTTTTTGATTTTCATTATGCGCCTTATAAAAGCGATATTTTTCTTTGAATTTGTTTTGGTGAAGTTTGTAGCAGTTCAAATCAATGACAATCAAACCGACTTTTACATGAACAAGTTGGCGACCACGATGGGAGCCCTTAGGCCTCGAATCGGAGGTCGTCGTGCGCAACCCGGATCCCTATCGGTGGAGGAAGAGGTCGAAGTTCGAAGTTCGACCAGCCAGGCACGAGGAGTATCTTTCCTCGTCCTCGAGATCCGCTCTCCCGCCACTCCAAGAAGGACTCGGCGCAAGGAGAACCCGATGGGCCTCGATGTAGAGCCCGGGGCGGCGAGTCCGGCCAGTGTGAAATCCCCCCGGCGAAGTCGAGATGGCGCCGAGATGAGCGCCGATGATCTTTGCACTCTCCAGCGAGCCCGCCAAAGCGACAACAAAGCATGGCGCGCAAACATGCCAAGGCCATGCAATCCGTGGATGGGGTCCTTCTGGCCGGATCTAAGATCGAGACTTCTGCGAGGCTTGACCTCAAGTGATCGGCAGTCTATCAAGCCGTCAACCAGCGAGTGGGTCCGTGTCAAGCGGAACGCTCCGCCTTTCGAGGCGCATCCGGGCGCCAGCGCCTCCTTCTTGCGAGCCGCGAGCTTTAGTGCGGCGGGCTCGTGAATTGAAGAAGGAGGTGGTAAAGAAGCCACCAGCGTACCACCGGGTTTGGAGGCCCAAGTCTAGCGGTGCCCCAACCCGGTTGCCCAGCTCTGTCACCGGCACTTAAGCCCGAAGCGATAAGCGTCTCAAGTTCAACACCAAAGCCCAAGACCGGCCGAGCCTCAAGGTCAAAGGTGCACGCACGAGCCGGTGGTGAAGCCAACTCCGTCACCACCACCAAACCAACTATCAAGGATCGCTTGGGTCCTCACGAAGGGATCACGGGTCACTCCTCATACAGAGGCCGCACTGCCTTAAAGGACCGGAGATTCCCGCAACCCCACCAACCGGATTAAAGATCGAAGTCGAGAGTCCCGAAACTTCCGCTCACATAAGCGGAAGTCGAGGCGAGTTACCGGTAGTTTTGGCCATTCGGAAGGAGACACTCGTCGATGATGGCGGCGTTATGCAGAGATCCGCCAACACGGCGGTGCTCCGGTACACACAAACGGTACGTACTACCGTGCAAGGGGTATGAGAAAATCTCGAAGGGATCCCCTAAATTGGCGGTCATGCTTGTGCTCCAAGCTCATCAAGGCGGTGCTTTGAATGCAATTGCCGTCAAGAAACTCGAAGGGTATCGGTCTTCGGAGGCTTAGCACCAACAGAGACCTAGGTCAAAGCGACTCCGTAGAAGGATGACATCGAGAGGATGAATTGCGAGAGGTCACTAATAACATGGCCGGCAAAGAATGCGTCGTCACGGGCCATCAGCGCATCATAGCGGTTAACTTCGTTTGCGATGCAGGACTATCCGGCGGTCGAATCGACAAGCACGAAAGGGATACCCTTGAGAGGATGATCGTCGGATATTGGCTCCGCAATTGCCTCGATCATCTTGTATCTAGCGAAGGAGCCCCAAAGCGCTTATGATCGATCAGATCAAGTGGCTAAAATGCCAGACGAGCGTTGGCTAAACAACGGGAAAACTTCAAGCTAGAGATGGATTTGGCCATGCAGGCGATGAGAGAAATGCATGACCAACAGATCAAGCCTTGACAAAACATCGAGGTGAATCAGTCGGTATCGACATCGATCAAGATGGCGGCGACTTCGGATCGAGGGGAAGCACAAGAGGATGATGACCCTCCTGAACCACGCAACGTTGGGCATAACATAGATATCATTGCTCATGAGAGCGAGAAGATCAAAGACCTCGAGAGCAAAATCAACTCATTGATTTCCGCTTAAGAGGTGAAGAAGACAGGTATTCCTTGCCCATACCCGAGGGAATGGGAATCAATCCCGTACCCATCGAAGTTTAATTTAATAAACTTCACACCGTTTGACGGGAAGGGTTCCCCGACGCAGCACTTGATCTACTTTAAGTCGCATCTGGGGGTAATATCCGGAAACGAGCCCCTGATGGTTCGGTCATTCGTTGGTACCCTTCGGGGGGCCACCTTCGATTGGTACCGCCGTCTTAAGCCGGGGAGCATTCACAGCTGGGACGACATGGAGTCTAGCTTCCTCACCAATTTCTTCGATGACGATACCGAAGTATCGATCGGGACATTGCTCGACGAAGCAAAAGCGGGCTGTGGATATCTTTGTCAAGCGATTCGGAACAAGGCAATGGCTGTCGGGATCAATAGCGAGAGGAGTTCATCCTCGGACCTGCCACAACAACTTGTCGATAGGCGTGCTTTCGAGCAATGGGGACAGCACCGTCTATAGCGTGGAAGGACTTGAAGGTTCGTGGAAACAAGGCGAAAAGATTCCTCAAGAGGAAAAAGCGGAAAGAGGCCGGTAGGCAGCGGAAGCTCGGCGTAATTTTGTCCCGCGGCAAAGGAAAGAGCAAGCCAAGGCGGCGGTTCGCGAACAAGCGTTCAACTCTAACCCGGCGGCGGCGGCAGCAGCAACGAAGCCGCCGCGAGGCACAATCAACGTGGCAACTGGGCTCTGAAGCGAAGGCCTCGAGCCGAGATTCGAAGTCCTATTCCTTTAGGGGCGGCGAGATTCCAGTCTCTTCAAATATCTTGTCAAAATAACAAGATCAAACTCCCTCAGATTGAGAATCAAGAGGAAGCAATGAGACGAAACGACCCAAAATCTGCGCGTATCAGGAGGCGGTTCACCACCACTAAATTACGTTTCGGCCTTAAGGATAAAATCCGGGCTTTAATTGGCGTAGGGTCATCACTATGAAGCCGCCCAAAGAAAAGAAGGTCGGGCGAATCACGGTGTCCATAAGTTTTGGGTCGGTGCCCTTGACATGGTTTGAGCCTAAACCGATGGTCAAAGTGTGGCGAAGGCGGTGAATGGCGACCCGCGAACAGCGCCGAGAAAGGACTTCGTATCATTATCTGACCCCAAATGGCGAAATCACGTGGGTCCACCGGACTGATTGAAGATGAGCAATGGGTAGCTTCTTCTTCATCAAAGCAAAGTCAAAGCGGAAGGCAAAGGCATGCCATGCTACTTCCGCAATTTTGGAGGAGATGGCGGCGGTGGTGACATTCGGTGGCCAAAGGAGAACACGAAGCCCATGCCACGAGGCGGACAGTACAATTATAAGTACCGAAGTCCACGACCCAAAAGCCAAGGCGGCTGTCGAGATGGGGGTACCAACAATCCCCTCACTCGTAGCGAGAAAGCGCGACAAGTGGGCGCCAAAGCCGCGGCCAGGCGACCACAAGAAGTTCGACTCGAAGCGGCCTCGGTTCAATCACTTTCGATTAGAAGAGACAAACCGAAACTCTAACTCCCCATATAAACCCGGCGTCATGGCCCAATTGGCTAATATTCCCGAGGATCACTCTTTCACGGTACATTGCGTTGTCTACCCAGATTAAGCCAAATCCAGAAGAGTCGGCCAAACAATGCAACCTGGCGGCTAAGCACTTCCCCTGCATCACTTTTACGAAGGAGGATATGCAGACAAGGAATTCCAAGCATGATAGGCCGCTATACTTTACTGGGTATATTGGCTCTAGTGAAGTTAACCGATCCAAGTCGATCCGGGTTCATTATGAGCATCATGCCCTGCGCCTCATGTATCACCTTGGAATCCACGCGATAAGTTGGCATCAACAGGCACAATGATTTATGGATTTAACACCAGCGGGTCTCGGCCGCTTGGTAAGATCCGGATAAAGTGCCAAATGGGGGACTTAAAGTCCGAAGTCACCTGCTATGTAATTGACGCGGAGACTTCCTATAACTTATTGTTGGGTCGACCTTGGATCCAATAGCGTTATAGTCCCATCCACTCTTCATCGATGTCTCAAGTATGTAGACACGAATAATGAAGTCAAGGCGGTGGTCGCGGACAAGCGACCATTTAAGGGGTGGAGAATTATTTCAGCGATTCTCTCCTCTACGGTAATGAGTCGGCTGAATCATCGGCCCAAGGCACGGACAGCGGTGAAGAAGGCGTCACGAAGCGGGCTTGGTTATAGTGGTGGTTTTGTTTTAAATGACATTGTACCCCTTATAATCAATCTTGGCGATGAAGAATCGTCGGATGAACATTGTAATTGGCAAATTGCCGATGAATCAATAAATGGCGATTTAGAGTATCCTTTGGCTTTGAGTGATGTGATGGCGAGTTTATACAACAATGCGGAGTTGCACCTACCAATTCGGTCATCTTGCTTTACACAAAAGCGGTTAGAGACTCCTTTGGGACAACACTTCGTCATCCGAAGATCGAGTATTGAAAAAGACTTGGTTTACGGTAAAGGAGATCGGTTCAGCCAAATCATTTCTTAGAAGAAGATGAAGATGATAATGGGCCTATCCTCCACACATTGAGATATAGTCGAAACAGGGTATCATGAAGAAGTGGGGGTACAACTTGACACAAGGGAAGGTCTATGTTTTGGGCGAGGTCCTCGAGTCCCTCAAAAGCGACATATGTCCCAAGAGGAAGCGGATAACTACTACGCATTTAGAGGGGTTGGGATCTGAATCCTCCTCGAGAAGATGAATGCTCATGGTTGATTGATAATAATCCACCTAATGAGGGAGGCGGACATTAGTCGACTCTTGACTTGGGATTGACACCGGCCTGGAGAAGCTTTCAAGGCTTTGATGTCAAATATGGCTCTGATGCGACCACTGCTACTATTGAGAGTGATGAAGACATGCCAACATGGGAAGACCCATGGATCCATCAACTCGAAGCGGTTTGGGGATAGGTTGAACAAAGAGAACCCCCACTAGGGCGAGGTAGTCGGGTTAATATGGGTGACGAAGAGCATCCTAAGCTCATAAACATCAGCAATCTTGTTCCCTCGGAAGAAAGGAAGAGTTGATTGCCTTAATCGGGGAGTATATCGATGTATTAGCACGGAGCTACGAGGACATGCGGGACTTCGACCTAATGTGGCGACACATCGCCTCAACATCAAGATGGATGTCAAACTGTCGCATAACCGCAAAGGCGGTTTAGTCCACAAATCTTCGGGCAATGCGTTGGCGAAGTGAAGAAACTCATAGAATCGGGATTCATCGAGGAAATTCGACATCCGGATTGGGTGGCGAATATAGTCCGGTCATGAAGAAGAATGGTTCGATTAGGATGCGTATGGACTCTGAGACCTAAGCATTTGCTTGCGAAGGATGATTTCCCTCTGCCAATCACCGGCGTCATAGTTGACAATACATGTGGATCACGAGAGGATGTCCTTTATGGATGGCTTTTGAGGTATAATCAAATCAAGATGCACCCGATGGCCTTGACCACAGCGTTGAAGCATATCGGTATATTTTGCTACGGTCATGCCATTCGGCTTAAAAACGCCCGGTATAACATACCGGCCGAGCAATGGCGGAGATTTTCCAAGATCATCTCAGGAAAAGCGGTCGAATGCTACGTCGATGACTTGGTGCGTGAAAAGCGTGACAAGAGATCACATCAAAGATCTTAGGGCGGTATTGAGCTCATGCGAACTCATCGACTAAAGATGAACCACCAAATCCTTCCTTGGGATGTCGGTGGCAAGTTCCCGGCTTTGTCGTCACCAACAAAGGAATCCACGTCGATCCGACAAAGTGAAAGCGATTCAAGAGTTGCAACCTCAGAAATGCGAGAGAACTTCGAGGGGTTACAAGAGGCGATTGGCGTACATCCGGCGGTTCATATCGAACCTATAAGGAAGTGCCAACCGTTCTCCAAGTTGAACAAGAAGAGTGTCATTTATTTTGGGCGGCGGCTTGTCGAGAAAGCATTGAAGAGATCAAATCGTATCTCGCTAAACCTCTTGTTCTTGTTGCCTGCGTCGGAAAAGCGTTTACGATCTCGTCAAGGCAGCGGATCACTTTCGTTAAAGCGCTTTACTCGCGGGGCGGCGGCGGCCCGATCCGCGAGCGGCGATGTATTATCTGGCGAACATTAGTGGTCTTTGAGTCTCGATATCAATGGTGAAAGCGGTGCCTTGCATTAGTGTTAGCGATTGAGAAAAATCGCGGCACTATTTGGTCGGACGGGCGATTTATGTTATCTCTAATGTAAATCCGGTCGAATATTTATGACCGGCCGGCCTCAATGAGTTGGCGTTTGGTGAAATGGGCCTTGCTCTTGTCGGTATGACTTGCATTTCAAACAACGAAGTCGGTCAAAGGACAAGCGATTTGCGATCTCTTGGTACGCCGGCCCGGAATGCTTGGCATGATTGAGCTATATGATGATCTTCGGATGAAGTCCACGAAGTTAACACTCTGGCCTTACCGGCTGGTCCCAAGCTCTGATCGAATCAAGATGCACCCGATGGCCTAAACACACGGCGTTAGCGCCCATATATTTTGCTACGGTCATGCCATTCGGCTTAAAAACGCCCGGCATAACATACCGGCAAACGGAGATTTTCCAATCATCTCAGGAAAAGCGTCGAATCTCGTCGATGACTTGGTGCGTGGCCGTGACAAGAGATCACATCAAAGATCTTAGGGCGGTATTGAGCTCATGCGAACTCATCGACTAAAGATGAACCGCCAAATCCTTCCTTGGATGTCGAGTGGCAGTTCCTCGGCGTCACCAACAAAGGAATCACGTCGATCAGGCAAAGTGAAGAATTCAAGAGTTGCAACCTCGAAATAGAGGCGAGGGGGGTTACAAGAGGCGATTGGCGTACATCCGGCGGTTCATATCGAACCTATCCGGAAGTGCGCCGTTCTCCAATTGAACAAGAAGGCGTGTCATTTATTTTGGGCGGCGGCAGCCGGCATTGAAGAGATCAAATCGTATCTCGCTAAACCTCTTGTTCAGCACGCTGCGGAAAACCGTTTGATCTACGTCAGTAGCGGATCACTTTCGTTAAAGCTTTACTTCCGCGCGGGGCGGCGGCAATGATCCGCGAGCAAGCGATGTATTATCTGGCGAACATTAGTGGTTAAGTCTCGATATCAATGGTTAGAAGCGGTGCCTTGTGTGCGATTGAAAAATCGGACACTATTTGGTCGGACGAGCGATTTATGTTATCTCTAATGTAAATCGGTCCGAATATTTATGACCGGTGACCTCAATGAGTTGGCGTTTGGTGAAAATAGGCCTTGCTCTTGTCGGTATGACTTGCATTTCAAACGAAGTGAGTCAAAGGACAAGCGATTTGCGATCTCTTGGTACCCGACCCGATAGCCGACGCGTTGAGCTATATGATGATCTTCGGATGAAGTCCACGAAGTTAACACTCTGGCCTTACCAGCACGGTCCCAAGCTCTGATGAATGAGGAATGGGCTACTGCCGGCCAACAATGGTTAGTAGCGCGGTTGTATGCGCCGGAAATGCCGCAGCGTGCTAAATTCACCGAATTATATGCATCGACCTCGAGGCGGTTGCATCCGGCCATCACGGCCATTGAGACATGGGGAATGGGCGTTGTAGGTCCTATTTTTCCTCCGTCGATCAGGTGATCGGTTTATTCTAGCGATCACAGACTACTTCTCCAAGTGGTGAAGCAATCCGCTAAAGTAAAGCGTGCCGTCGTCAAATTTATCAAACACCATGTCATCACCGACCACGGGGTCCCGGCGGATGGTGCATGACGGTCCCAATTCATCGGCAATTCCTTCATCGGGTTTTGCGAAATTCAAAATACAAGGCGTCGTCAGCGACCTATAATCCGGTACCAAATGGATTAGGCGAGGCGTTCAACAAGACAATCATCAAAATTACGTAAAGCTTGTGAAGAACAACAAGCGAGGCTGGGATGATAAACTTCGGAGAAGCACTAAAATATCGCGCATTTATCGCCGCAATTTGGAGAGACCAGTATTCTCCGGTCTCGGGTGTGGCGGTTCTCCCATTGGAAATCGATTCCGTCCTCCGCATCTCCTGCAGCGGAGGGATTGAAGAACAACATCGAAGCGTCTGAAAGCTTCGAGATGTTGGATGAAAAGCATACAGAGCTCAACAATGCATTGAGTTTTACCAAGCTAGGATGTCGAGCTTTCAACAAAAGTGAAACCGAGTTTCAAAGAAGGAGATTTGGTCCTCGCTTTCGGCGACCGATAATCCTCACTTCCAAGAAAAAGACAAATTGAGCCTAAATGGGAGGTCGTTTATAATAGAAGCGGTCTACTCAATGGTGCATATCGCTAATAACGCAAAATGGCGTGGCAATTAATCTTAGATAAATGATTCTGAAGAAATACTACTCCTAGTATCTTGGGGATAACGCCAAGTTCCTCGTGGGATGTTTCACCCACTTTCCTTGAGGATAACCTAGATTTATTCTCCATCACAATTTCCCCACCGATCAAATTCCTTGGCGGTAGGTCTACAAATTTTACGGTACATTACCAAAGTCCCTCTTGATTCCTTCTATGAACAAGAGGCCCACTCAAAATCCCCTTCCAGATGGGAATATAAAATTCTTCCTCTCCAAGCGTAAAATCCTTTCGTGACAAGCGGAGGGTTCTATCCATCCCTTTTCCTAGGTAGCCCGGTGAAGGTATCTTGTAGGGATTTTCAGACCAGTTGTCCTTTGAAGGTCATCACGAGTCTCTTCGGTTCTCAGTGGAGATCCTCTTAGTTCCATCTCTCTAGGTAGCGCCGGTGAAGGTATCTTGTAGGGATTTTAGACCAGGTTGTCCTTTGAAGGTCACGAGTCTCTTCGGTTCTCGGTGGAGATCCTCTTAGTTCCATCTCTCGCCTAGGTAGCCCGTGAAGGTATCTTGGGGATTTTCGAACCGGGTTGTCGCTGAAGTCACTGAGTCTCTTCGGTTCTCGGTGGAGATCCTCTTAGTTCCATCTCTCGCCTAGGTAGCGCCGGTGAAGGTATCTTGTAGGGATTTTCAGACCGGGTTGTCCTGAAGGTCACGAGTCTCTTCGGTTCTAGTGGAGATCCACTCTTAGTTCCACCTCTCTCTAGGTAGCGCCGTGAAGGTATCTTGTAGGGATTTTCGAACCGGGTTGTCCTTTGAAGGTCACGAGTCTTTTAGAAATAGAACATAAAGTTCCTCCTCTCTCACCAATTTAATCCTATCAATCAAAACTCCTCAATCCAAGATTCTTCTTGGGGTATTTTATCGAAGCCTAAGAAGGGATAAAGTCGGCGCCTCACAGCGTTGCGGTTTAGTCTTTCTCCGATTGAAGACACGAGTTGATTACGGGATATTTTATCCGAAGCCTAAGAAGGGATAAAGCCAACACCTCACCGCAGCGTTGCGGTTTAGTCTTTCTCGATTGAAGAAGACACGAGTTCAATTACGGGGTATTTTATCGAAGCCTAAGAAGGGATAAAGCCAGCGCCTCTGCAGCGTTGCGGTTGATCGTTCTCGGTCAAAAAGACACCAAGATTCATCTTAGGGTATTTTATCCGAAGCCTAAGAAGGGATAAAGCCAACTCTGCGGTTTGAGTCTTTCTCCGATTGAAGAAGACACACGAGTGCGATTAAGGGTATTTTATCCGAAGCCTAAGAAGGATAAAGCCAGCGCTAAACAGCGTCGCGGGTTAATCTTCCCGTGAAAAGAGCGAAGCTCATTATTCAACATCGTAGCATTAAGTCTAGAGAGTTTCATTCTTTTAGCACATTGTGTGAAAGCGGATCTAGATAATCTACACTAGCCCAACTCAAGCGGTAGTTGGTAAAGGCCCATCAAACACGTTGAACGGGGTTGGCCAATAACCCTAAAGTCAGCATATCTGGCGTTGCGGTTTAGTCTTTTAGATTGAAGAAGACACCGGTCGATCAGGGTATTTTATCCAGAAACCTAAGAAGGGATGAAGTCGGCATTGCAATCGCGGTTTAGTCTTTTGATTGAAGAAGACACCGGAGATCGTCAGGGGTATTTCATCGAAAGCCTAGAAGAGTTAAGCCAACGCCTGCAGCGTTGCTTAGTGGTCTCTTGCGTAAAAGAGTACCGCCTATGAATTCAATATCATAGCAACAAGTCTAGAAGAGTTTCATTCTTTTAGCACAACGTCCGCGTGAGCGGATCCGGATAATCCGCACGCTAGCCCAACTCAAGCGGTAGTTGGTAAAGGCTAATCAAACGTTGATGGTGAGGGTTTGCCAAGAATCCTATAAGTATTATGGTTAATTATTTACGGATAAAGAATCATAATAAACAATGAAGGGAATAAATCTTATTAGTTGAATTAAACATAAACGAAGCTACAACCTGTTTAAACATCAAGTCTATGATAAAGATTTGTTGTTCAAGCTGAGACACTTCATCATTGTAAGGGTGGAGTTCTTCTGCACTCGACCACGAAGGGCGCTCATCGGTATTCGGGTCTTCGTGTGCCTCTTCCATCTCGGCCGGTTTGCCCGATATTTGAGTTCCCTAGATCGCGACTGCTTCTTCCTGTTAACCTTAGCGGCTCCAAATGCTCATCTTGTCTTCCTCGGCATGGAGCTCTCCTGAGTAGTATTATCCTCTCCACTCCGCCACAATACCGGTCGGATATGGTTTAGGGAAGAATATGTTTCGTAACAGCTCGAGCTGATCGTGCGGTCTCTCTGCATCTGGACCTCGAGCCGGTAAAACCGAGCATCAGCGCCATGCCTCTAAGCGGCGTCGATCGGCGGCTATGTATGAGAAGCCCGGCTGCCGGAGTTCTGCGGTCTCGAAGCTTTCCCTCCGGATGGGCGAGGTCGTCAACAATGGCCTAAGCCCGACGGGATAACCATATCCCGTATCAAGGCCATCGGGATCAAGCGGTGGCTTTGGCTGATGAAGCCGCGCATGAAGGACCTTTTCGATCACCGTGTTCACCAAAGAAAAATGGCGTACTTCAAGCGGATAATAAGATGGGATGGATCTTCATCCAATCAACGCCTCGCCGGATCATGGAGTGAGGTGCTACAACGCAGAAGAAAGGACTTTAGAATCTTCATCGAGAAAATTGGCAAAGACTTATTTGGCTAAGGACTCTTACCCGTCTCCCGGTGTAGTTTGAGACTAGTGAGTCTACGAGGAGGTATCTATCATTTGGGATCTTTGTCAACGCGGTGAGCCCTCGGTGTGCTCATCTATCTCGGCCGATTATTGTATTAGGCCGATTCCGGCGAAGAGGAGTCCCTGCCACTACACACAAAGGCGTCTCGGCCTCTTTTAATTATAGTAGTATTGGCCAAGCGGTGGTCCTATAATGTCGAAGAGAAAATTCATACCTTCTTCGGGGATGGTAGCCGGGTAAATCTTCACCAAATACATCGCCATCACGGGACCAAGTCGTGGCAGTCATCCATGGAAGTGTTGTATAAACGGCTTCCGAAATCTTCCATTGAGAAATCTAAAAGAAGGCATTAGGAAAGCGAATGCAACTAAGAGTTAACGAACAATAGGTAAAGCTACTTACCTCCTACGGTGGAATTAGCTTGCCTAGCCCGGTTTGTGCATTTGTCTCCTGCAATCTCTCTAAAGAGCAAAAGCGAAGAGGCAATTAGTGGGGTGAATTCGAGTCGTTCAATTCGCATTCGCCATCGAAGAGGAATTATCAATGTTAGATGTACACGGATTCACAGAATCAGGTCCTACACCGCTCCGCCATAGCTCCATACATTTGTTGAGTAAAACTTGGCTGTGGCGAAGCCCCAGGCAGAATTGTGGTGAGGAAAATCAAAAGAATCATAATAAACAATGAAGGGAATAAATCTTATTCGTTGAATTAAACATAGACGAAGCTACAACTGTTTAAACATCAAGTCTATGATAAAAGATTTGTTGTTCAAGCTGAGACACTTCATCATTGTAAGCCTGGTGGAGTTCTTCTGCGGCTCGATACGAAGGATGCCTCATCGGTATTCGTGGTTCAGAGTCGCCTCTTCCATCTCGGCCGGTTTACGCCCGATAGTTCGAGTTCCCTAGATGCGACGGCGAGAGCTTCTTCCTTGTTAACCTTAGCCAGCTCCAAACTGCTCATCTTGTCTTCCTCGGCATGGAGCTCTCCCCTGAGTAGTATTATCCTCTCCGCACCGCCACAATACCAGTCTGGATATGGTTTAGGGAAGAATATGTTTCAGCAACAACAGCTCCGAGCTGATCGGCGCGGTCTCTCTGCATCTGGACCTCGAGCCGGTAAAACGAGCATCAGCGCCATGCCTCTAAACGCTGGCCGGCCGGAAAAAGCTATGTATGAGGAAGCCCAGCCTGCCCGCAGCTTGGCAGTCAAGCTTTCTCCGTGATGGGCGAGGTCGTCAACAATGGCCTGAGCCAGCTCGGGATAACCCATATCCCGTATCAAGGCCATCCGGGGATCAAGCAGTGGCCTGAACTGATGAAGAGAAAGCCCGCCATGAAGGACCTTTTCGATCACCGTGTTCACCAAAGAAAAGAATGAGCGTACTTCCAAACAGATAATAAGATGGGATGGATCTTCATCCAGCATCAACGCTCTCGCCAGATCATGGAGTCGAGGTGTAGGCTCTACACAGAAGAAAAGAGGACTTTAGAATCTTCAGTCAGAAAATTGGCAAAAGACTTATTTGGCTAAAGGACTCTTACCCGTCTCCTTCGGTGTAGTTTCAGAGACTAGTGAGTCTACCAGAGGTATCTATCATTTGGGATCTTTGTCAACGCGGTGAGCCCTCAGTGTGCTCATCTATCTCAGCGGTCGCTGTGGTAGCTGATTCCGAGAAAGCGGCGGAAAGAGGAGTCCCTGCCACTACACAAAGGGAACGTCTCAGCCTCTTTTAATTATAGTAGTATTGGCCAAACGGCTGGTCCTATAATTAATCGAAGAGAAAATTCATACCTTCTTCAGGGATGGTAGCTTCGGGTAAATCTTCACCAAATACATCGCCATCCTGGGACCAAGTGCGTAGCAGGTCATCCATGGAAGTGTTGCCGTATAAACCAGCTTCCACGAAATCTTCCATTGAGAAATCTAAAAAAGAAGGCATTAGGAAAACGAATGCAACTAAGAGTTAACGAACAATAGGTAAAGCTACTTACCTCCTACGGTGGAATTAGCTTGCCTAGCCCCGGTTTGTGCATTTGTCTCCTGCAATCTCTCTAAAAGAGCAAAAAGCGAAGAGGCAATTAGTGGGGGTACGAATTCCGAGTCGTTCAATTCTCGCATTCGCCATCCAGAAGAGGAATTATCAATGTTAGATGTACCTGGATTCACCGAATCAGGTCCTACACCGGCTTCCTCCGCCATAGCTCCATACATTTGTTGAGTAAAACTTGGCTCAGCATGAGCAGAACTGGGCCCAGCAGAATTGTGGTGAGGAAAATCAAAACCAGAATCATAATCTCTAAAACCCCCTGCATTCAAACGGAGAAATGTTAGTCTCCAAAAGTTGAAAATTTCAGGGTACATCACGGTGAATTGTTACCTCCGTCGCTGACTGGATCATCGCTAGTCAAGTCTATATCAAGCGACCGAGGATTCACGCAAGTCTTATAGGCTAATCTCTTTCGTTTAACCCCTCGAGAAGGTCGAAATTCTTCTTCTTCAACAAATTTTCCTGAAAATTCAGTTGGATGAGGAATCCAATAGAAAGGATGAGAAAACGAAGGGGAAAAAGAGAGAGTACCAAGGGTCGCAGCCTCTGCTTGGTCCTCTTCTAAAGTCCCAGCACCAGAGTCGTGGAGCTCCCCCTCAGTCTCAATTGGTGGATGAGATTGGCGCCCCCTCACGAACAGGCGGCATCAGGGGATGTGCAGATGTCGGCTGCATAGCGATGCTTGACCACCAGTGCGAGATAGCCCTCACAGGGACTAGCTCGTTAGCTACTAATAGCCAACTGCAATGAAGGAATGTCGACTCCAGCTGACGGTCGGAGCTCGGGAGACTGAATCTAGCACCGGTACATCCCATAACGCTCCACAACCATGCTCGAAGACCATCTACAAGTCCACCACGAAGTCCGAGTCTTTGCCGGGTTCCCAACATAAAGTTGGTGCGTAACCGGTGGCGAGCAAGCGGCGAGGAAAATAAGGCTCAATGAAGCATTCCTCCTTTACTCGGAAAGTGAGATACCCTGGCCTGATGTTCACTAGCCAGTTGAAACAGCTAATGTCAAGTGAAGTCTGCTGTGTCTTCGGCATCTCCTCGTCGACCAAGGACTCACCATATTGACCGAGAATCGAGGGAAACATCGGAAAAGATCCACCCTTTATGAATGCATCGTTTCTTGATCTCGTAAAGCCCGCGTCCCTTCCATCGCAATCCTCTACCAACCGCAAGAAAGGAGTAGGCGAATCTGTGGAACGGTGCCGACATCATGTCGGGGCGATGAAGGACCAGCCAGGCCATCAAATAGGTATAGGGAGCTCTACGGACGGAAGGGATGCGTGATGATGGCTCGTCCTTTCTCGAGTAAACGCCGAACTATATGCCGCAATCCACGGTGAATATCGGCCACCATCAGGAAGGAGAGAGTTCCTTCTTGTGGGCGAAATAACGGTGGTAAAGGACCTCCAAAGGTAAAGCATCATCAGTTGATATGGAACCACACACTTCTTTAGCAGTTGCAAGATAGTCGGCTAGAAGAGTTCTTGCATTTGGATAGGCTTCACCGCATGCCACGAAGGTCGCAAATTTGGTCCACGAAGGAAAGCCTTCTTTGGCGAAGCCGAGTGATAAGAGTTAGCCTCGGACTTCTCGATCAGTTCATTAACCTTGAAGAGTGGCGGTGGCAGTTCACATATTTCCTCGCCGATTTGTCCTCCAAATCTTTGGAACAAGTAATTGGCGAACCGCCTGACTCACCCGCAATTTTCTTTTGGCGCAAAGGTTGATTAGGCGAGCTATATAATAATGACAAGTGAGATCCCATAAAGTCTTATAACGACGGGCGGTGTTCCTTCAAACTGCCTCATCGAGGGAAAGTACCGATATAGCATCTTCCCCATGGGTAGACACGAAATCACGGTACATCTCATGTAAAGCCAACCCCAACTCGCGTGTTTAGTGAAAAGCGTATTGAATCTGGATTATAAAGCTCGAATAAGGTGAAGAAATGGTTGGCTGATTGGAAGGCCATACATGGTGGCACGAATCGGCGAATCTGACCGCAACGAAGTTCTCCATCCCATCGGTGGCGGCGTAGTTGGTCGGCGACCCACCGATGCTTACTTGGCGAGTGAACCCGGTAGAAGAATCTATGGTGGGCGGCGGCATCTCGCCCCAATTTAGCAAGGCGATTTTTCAAAGTCAAGGCAGGAACAAAAAGCTCATCACGGGGCGGTGTGTCCAACCCCACAATTCCGGGACGAAGGCCAATGATGCGAGTCCTGTTGGAACCAGGAACCGGCTGCTGGGTAATAAACCCGCAATGAATATGATCATGCTCCTCGGTCAGGCGCCATGACATACGGCGGTCACAAAGATGGTGTCTAAGGTCGGTCAATGAGGCGGCGAGGTATCAGGGAATATACAAAGGGCCTCCGTCGTCTTTGTTCAACCACCTCTCACTCCCGATAAGAGCTGTATCCGGATCCTTAACTGAGTCACCGAACAGATAATCTGTTTTTCGCAAAGGTTCAGTAGAGCTGGTATCTTTTACAAGTGGCGCATCGGTGACCAATAGTCTGAGGGTGCGGGAACTCCCCTCAACTACAGTCTGAATCGTCTCTGATGATGTGCCGGGTGCAAACTGAGGCGAGATAAAAATCGCGGGATCGTCACGCGTGGAATAATAATCACTATGGCGTCCATCAACCGCGTAAGTCGGAAAAGCTCCCGAGGAATAGTCAACTGAAATCAGAAAATATTCAGTTAGTAAAAGGCGTTGAATTCATCTTACATAGACTGAGTCACGACCTTATAACGGGTATGACGATTTCATCCGTATCGGATGCCCGGAGAACGATAAATATAGTCGCGAAAACAAAGCGGCAATATATTCCGTTCTACAGAGCAAGGGTACGGTATGAGATCGCTCCCGTTAAAGATATCGAGACGGGTGATGACCAAGCAAAACCAATCTGAAGCGTCGGTCCCCACAAAGGAGGATTTCGGCTCTTCCCAATCGCCTCACAAAGGAGAACGAAGCGGGGTCATAACGAGTGTACATGTGGGAAGGTGAAACAAAATCTGCAGCATCGATCCCCACAAAAGAGGATTTCGGCTCTTCCCAATCGCCTCACGAAGGAGAGCGAAGCGGGGATACAACGCATATATGTACAAGAATATGGTAATGCTGGCGCACCACCGAAAGAAGGAGGCGTGCATTCACGCGGCGTGCGAGTTGATCGACTCCTCGGAACATGAGATCTTCGCAACGACATCGGAAACTGCAAAAGAAGACAAATAAAGTCAGATATGCAGTCAAAAAATCAACAAAGAGGCATCAAGAAAGACCGGTAGCCATAATCAGTATAACAAGGACCAAACTGATAAGCCAGCCAGTATGACTGGTGCACCAGGCAGCGCCGAGCCAGTAACTGGCGTGCCAGCGCTACTGGCAGCGCCAGACGCAACTGGTCGCGCCAGGCCGCTCCAGTATTTACCCTAAGCGCCCGAGCAGCCCCGCCATTGTATCCATTTGTCCGTCTTTGCGGCCGGCCATTACGCCCGTCGCCGCCACCGTCGACGTCGTTCTTCCCCCTTGCTGATTGCCCACCTGTTCATGCACAAAACAAAAAAAAAGAGAAAGAAAAGAAGAAGAAGAAGAAAAAGACGTCGTAAAACACTCGTGCATGTACCTCGTTGTTTGAGAGAGATGAGACGGCGAGAGACGAGATGAAAACAAGAGGAAAAGAGCAAGAGGGGGGGCCGGCCTAGGTCATGAAAAAGAAGTGATTTATGGGTATTTATAACGACCCCATATGGACCCAATCCTCTTTGAACAAGGACTCCTATTTGGCAAGAAGTAGGAATTCTAATTGGAGCCCAAATCAATTCTAATTAGGACTCTAATCAGCCCCTAATTAGGAGTCCTAATTGGAACCTTATCCGCATGTCAAAATAGTGCCAAATCAGTCCATTGATTGGCTCCTACTCCCTCCGCTATGTTGGGAAAGATTCTGAAGATTTATTCGGCAGGATAACACCTCGCGAAGGCCCCCATCGACGCCGATCGACGCGTCACCCAATCCTACTCCAACTAGGATTACGAGTATAAACTGTTTCCCAATTTGTCGAGAAGTTCCCGGAAGAATATTCTCACAAGAAATATTCTTAGGGATAACTCAATCGTCGGATTGCATCGACACCGATCAGCATTAAGCCCAATCATACTCCAACTAGGATTACAGTATAAAGCTGTTTCCCAATTTGTGAGAAGTTCCGGAAGAATATTCTCACAAGAAATATTCTTAGGGATAACTTCGATCGTCTGGATTGCATCGACACCGATCAGCGCGTCGCCCAATCCTACTCAACTAGGATTACGGTATAAAGCTGTTTCCCAATTTGTAGAAGTTCGGAAGAATATTCTCACAAGAAATATTCTTAGGGATAACTTCGATCGTCTGGATTGCATCGACACCGATCAGCGCGTCGCCCAATCCTACTCAACTAGGATTACAGTATAAAGCTGTTTCCCAATTTGTAGAAGTTCGGAAGAATATTCTCACAAGAAATATTCTTAGGGATAACTTCGATGTCTTGAATAACACCGCCAAATCAGCGCCGCCTAATCCTACTCTAATCGAGAATACAGTATAAAGCTGTTTCCAAATTTTCAACGAGGAGCTCACGGAGAATAAACCCATATTCTTAAGTATAACTCGATGACCCTTAATTTCCTCCCACCATAATACCCAAGAGAGGAATAATCTGACGAGGCGTGGAAGTCATGTTGACACCGAACAACGTGTCCAGTCCCGAAGAAACTCCTCCCACTGCGGATAATCATATCCCAACAACGGTCAAAGCGTCGCACTCGCCGACTGAAGGCTAGGACGATGGTTGAAAGCCAAATGGTCTCCTGTTTCAACAAGGAATACTCGGAGGATATCTTCATGAAAAGATTAGTCCGCCCAGATGGTTAAACCAACAACACACGTGATGATGGAAGAATTAGCCGATTGAGGGTTATGAAATTCCATGTATTCGACACAGCCAACGTGTCGCCAACAAGGAGTTCGCCGACATACGGAGAAGTCCAAAAGTCTGATGGTTAGTCAAACAACGACCAACCGACACGAGTTACAAATAAAATTCACCCACCAGCTTCGAATCAAGATTTCAACAAGCGGTCAGACAATAAATGCAGCACCGTGACCTTATCAGAAATCCTACAAAGAACTGGATGATCTGAAAGAATCGAAGACTCGAAGCTAACTTTTGGGACCCTCTGCCGACTGAAGGCCGGGAACCATCATGTCCAAAGTATTCCAGGCTCGTCTATAAAAGAACGAGACTGAAACACTTTGGAGGGGGTATCTGTAGGCGTTGAAAAAATACTTACAAGATCCCCGAAACCAACTCGTGACGGGAAGTCGGCGAATGACAACCCATCGAATGATACGGACGCCGAATCTTTAAGATGCGAACCCGACGGCAAACCCACAGCGTCACAAGCTAGTTTAAACCGGACTTGAACAGACGATCGGATTTCAGGACCGTTGAACCGGAACGAACCAAGAATTAGTCCCGGAATCAAATACAGACGGAACCTAAGTCCGGAGAAGACCAAGAGTCAGAATAGGCAGGACCTAAGCCCGAGGCCAGAAAAATGGCAAAGCGGCGGAAAAAGCAGTGAAGCGGCCTCTCGGCCAACTTGGCGAGTTACCTCGGCAAGTGGCGAAGTGTCTCGACCACAATGGCGAGCCACCTCGGCCACCTTGGCGAGGTGCCTCGACAAGTGGTAGAGGTGGCTCGGCCACCATGGCCGAGCCACCTCGGCCACCTTGGCGAGGTGCCTCGACAAGTGGTAGAGGTGGCTCGGCCACCATGGCCGAGCCACCTCGGCCACCTTGGCCGAGGTGGCTCGGCCAAGTGGCCGAGCCACTTGGCCGCACACCCCCCCTATTCTATAAATAGGGGGGGTTCTCCTCACTTCGAGGGGGGGATTTTTTGGGGTCTTGCTGATTACAAGGGGCTGGGCTTTGGGAGAGCTTGACTTTGGGCGGATTTTTTTGCACAGTTCCGAGCACCGGCGAGCACGAACCCAGTCAACGTCAGATCTACAAGCGCAAGGTAACTGAATTCGGGTCGAACTACAGATACCCTCTAGATTAAGCCGTCTTAATCTCGGGGATAGCTGTGATTTCTCCTAGTAGATCTCACCGCTCCGTGATCCTCTCCTTCGTGAGGCGATCCGCAGCGATCCTCTCCTTCGCGGAGTGTGATCCTCAGCGCTTCGCTTCCTTCGTGAAACGAGCTCCTTTACGCCTCAGAGTTCCGTAACCCGGTTTCCACCTGGATCGGAATTGCGCGGTGGTCCACGGACACAAAAAGTCCCCGGCACAGGCAAAGAGCCCACGCAAGCGAGGATCCGATATAACAGAGACCCTCGCGTTTGTTCACTAAGGAAAAAGTTGTAATCTTTTTTGATTTTCATTGTAAGCCTTATAAAAAGGCGATATTTTTCTTTGAATTTGTTTCAGGCGACTGAAGTTTGTAACAGTTCAAATCAATGACAATCAAACCGACTTTTACCGCGAACATATCATAAAACCAATGTCATAACAACCATTTCAAGCAACTAAAAACAAATAATCACAACCAACAACAAGCCTGAAACCATCCAAGACTGAAAACATCCAAGAGGGAAACAAAAACCAACAACAAGCCAAGGTTGCAAGCAACCAAGAAGCAAGCAAGCAAACCAAGGCTGCAACAAACCAACAAATGACCAAGGCTACAACAAACCAACAAATGACCAAGGTTGCAACAAACCAAGGCGCAACAAACCATCAAAACCGGTAGCTCAATCAGCGAGCATCAAGTAGCAACTAATCAACCAATGACTCAAATAAATAGAGAGCATCAAGTAGAAGCGAGCGCAACAAACCATCAAAACCAGCATCGTAATAACTAAGGCATGACCCAAGCCATCAAAACCAATATATACTCGCAAGTAGCTCAGACCAGCAACAACTCAAATAAACCAGCAGCTCAAATAAACTAGACTGCAAGCAACAAGAAGTATTCAGCTTGCTCAAATAACTGAAGTTGCAATAAACCAAGAAATAACCAAGGCTGCAAGCAAACCGCAACAAACCAAGGCTGCCACAAACCAACAAATGACCAAGGTGCAAGTAAACTCACAAGCAAACCCACAAACAAGCGACTCAAATAACTGAAGTTGCAACAAACCAAGAAATAACCTAGGTACGTAAGCAAACCATAACAAACCAAGGTTGCAACAAACCAACAAATGACCAAGGTGCAAGTAAACTCACAAGCAAACCCACAAGCAAACAATTACAACCAACAACAAGCTGAAACCATCCAAGGCGAAAACATCCAAGAGGAAACAAAACCAACAAATGACCAAGGTTGCAACAAACCAACAAATGACCAAGGTTGCAATCAACCCAGAAGCAACCACTACCCACAAGCTCAAATAACCAAGGCCACAACAAACCAAGGATGTGCAAAATAGGGGCTCAGATATAACACTAAAAATTGAAAACATGGATTGCCTCATCTAACAATGAAATTGTAATGTAGATTGCAATCACATGAATGGATTGCCTCACCTAACATTTTAAATACAATGTAGGTTGCATTCTCATCCAGGATTGCCCTACCTAAACATCACAAAGACATGTAGATTGCATTCTCATAATATATGAATATCATCATTGCCCAAAATGAAAAATACAAAATAGCCATACCAATACATAGCGTGCAATGTAGGTTGCTATCAAGTATCATATCCTTCCATATTTGCATCAAGTATCACCTCTAATGGATATATAAGCCTGCAAAAAAGTCCAAATCATAATGAGATTGTAATAGGAGTAGTGAAATATGCAAAATATTCATGACAAGCTAACCCAAAGTTAAACTCCAATGTTCTTTTAGTAACCAAGACTGCAAGCAACTCAGACCAGCACACCCACAAACAAACCCACAAAACCAAGCAATATGTCAAAATATAATTCATGTCATACTACGATAGTCGAGAACAACGAAATCAACAATAAGAGGAAAATACTTGAGTTTATATATGCAAGGAAAGTCATGCATCGGTCTAATATTAATAAGCAAGAAATTAAGTGTCATATGCCATTGAAACCCAAAAACAACGAAATCAATTTGAACCATTCGATACCCAAAAAAAATCAGTTCCAAACCCAATTCGAACCATTCGAAACCCAAATAAATTTCACATAAACCCCCAAATCAATTTCACAAATTATACCAGCTATTAACTGAACAAATTTGTGATGATTGTTTCACCCAAATAAATTTCACATAAACCACCAAATCAATTTCACGAGAATATCAGAGGTATGAGCTAACCAAATACCTCCACAAATTTTCACCCAAATAAATTTCACATAAACCCCCATATCAATTTAACAGAAAGCCAATTCGAACCATTCGAAACCCAAATAAATCTGTTCCAAACCCATTTCGAACCATTCGAAACCCTAATCAATTTCACATAACCCAATTCGAGAAAGGTAGAGATCGAGAACGAGATTACCTGCGGGTGCGGGGATCCTGAGGAGGAGGCGTAGGCAGGTACTGTTGACGGAGGTAACAGAGGGAGGGGGTGGCGTCGTAGGCACCGACCGGAGAGAAGGAGAGAATGGGATCTAGGGTTTTCGCGCCCAAAATGAGGACGGCGGGTAAAAGAAGAGGGAGACGAGAGCGGTGATTTTAGGGAGTGAGTTTTGGGATTTTTGACGAGTGAAATTATGAGGTGGACACGGGCTGTCAGATATCCAGCCCAAATCCTCTCTCAAATAGAGGATTTACCAAATGCTAAAAAATATTAGTATTTAAATATTTGGGGATTTAATATTCCAAAACTTGTTTTGAAACAAACAATGGTTATGGATCTCTAAAACCCCAAAAACCAACTTCTTCATCCATATCCCACCTATATCCCAAAAAATAGTTGAAACAAACACCCCTTAATAGGATTTAACCTATCTTGACCTAGACCTTGTGGGCCCCAATTGGGCTGGACCCACAACATATACGCCTATTTAATCTTGTTCTTCTTGCAAAACAAGGTTGGAGGCTATTGAAGAACCAACCATCCTTGTGCTATTTGGTGTTAAAGAACAAGTACTATTTACACGAGAGCTTATTGACAGCTAGAAAAGGGAACTCATCATCATTTGTATGGAGGAGCTTGTTAGAGGGTAGAAATTTGTTAATCAAAGGTTTAGGGAACCGTATCCGCGATGGACAATCAACAAAGATTTGGGAGGACCCTAGATGCCCATCTCAAGTATTTTCAAGCCCATAAACGCATTTTGAACCAAACACTCCATATTTGGTTAGCGACCTTATTGATCCAACATCTCGGTCATGGAAGCTACATATACTTCAACAGTATTCCCTGAGAGGAGCTCAACAGTCTTGGTTGAACAACAATTGGTGCCTAAATTAACTACATGATCTGTTCATAAAGAAAACGAGGGTGCAGACAGTTTTCCTATTGGCTTACATTGGTATTTTTAGTAGGACACACTTCCCAATATGTTAGTTTTAGTTTCTCCGGCAACATTTACGTATTAATGCTAAATTCTTGCAGCAACGAGGAGTGAGTGCTCGTCATTGTCAAAGAATCTGGCACGGAAAGCGTTATGTGATCATCATGTGACCTTCTTAGGGACTCTTTAATACGCATATATGGCAGAGACTTAATGATGTGATCATCACATTAGTTGTGACAAGAAAGGATGAATTTGAGACAACTTATGAGAATTGGGGAACGTGAGCAATTTCAATGATTCAAAGTAACTTGAGAATTAGGGACCTGATAGCAACTTCATTAATTTGAGGGACTAGGTCAAAATATGAAAAATGTCAGGGGTTACTATCTAAAAAACCATAAACAATTCTGTAGCCTCTACCTAGTTGAATTGATTTAATACGTGTCTCATCTAAACTCTATATTATTAGTCATCAGATATCAGAACCATTTTCTTCAATAAAATAAATTTTAAAATGAAAAACAAACCATATGAAAATACTGTTGACATAATCAATAAATCTCAATCTATTAACAAACAAACGAATTAATTTGTGATCTTACCGGGAATGAAAAAACTAACCATATAAAAATATTAGCAAAAGAAATGAGCAGTGAAACCCACCTACTCCAAAATAAAGGCTCCCCGGTCAAGTTTATAAAATTAGGATTTCCGTACGGTAAAGTGTCGTAAGCCTAGTATCTTACTTCTTTGTAATTGTTTTGCTCTTTTAGTTTCTTCTAATATCCCATTTGTGGAAAAACACAATATATGTTTAAAAATCATTTTAAACATGTGTTAGACAAAAAATTTCTTTACGATGATGGTCTATCTTGATGGCTGTACATTTTTGAAAGGACTCTAAGTTTAAAGATGGTTAACGTTACTTCTCTCCATTCAACTAAAACTTTAAACTTTCAACCATGTTGATACAAGAAGCTCCTCTCATTCTGAAATATATCTCAACCCTAAGAATGCTGTTTGTGTGTGACTAGGTGGGCGGTTGTGCATGCTTGTGGGATGATACTAGGAAGGCTGGTTTTGAGTTTTTTTCTTAGATTTTATTTAAGTGGACTCGTACAGGCCGGTGGAGTGATATTAGGAAGGCTGGTTTTGAGTTTTTTAAAATTTACTCGCTTACTAACAAGTTGGCCTTTTTGCATGAAATTTGACTTGAAAGTTGGTAGGTTGAACAATTGGGCCACGACATTAGCGGACATTTGGGTTTTATTTTATTTTCTTTTATTTTTGACAAGCTCAAAAAATTGAGTATAAGTGACATTTTTACACTTTGTAGCGGTTATCTTAAAATGAGCGAAAAGATAGGGGATTTTATCATGCAAAAAATGAAGCCGACGCTTATTTTGCAAATTAGAAGGATAAATAATAAATTTAGGACAAATAAATGCTCATCTTAAGTGAGCTCTTTTGCCTCAAGAATTAAAATGATATTCAATGAAGGACCCATTACAGTCCTTGGGCCTATTAGCAAAATATATAGGTTTAGAAAAATGAAAAAGCAGTCGCTGGAGATGCGGGGTATCGATCCCCGTACCTCTCGCATGCTAAGCGAGCGCTCTACCATCTGAGCTACATCCCCTTTTTTTATCACAAATTCAAACAACAAATAATTAACTATTTATGTAGATCCTTTTGCCAAGCGTATCCGATGTGGATTCAATTGCCAGGATTAAGGTTGAATCTATGGAATATGAATGGTATTCATAAAATTGCAAGCTTGATCCGAAGGCCTATCACTACAGGCCGGTTAACTGCATCCAAGCAGGGGTGTCACACCATGTCCGTATCCGAGGAAATATTCGTAACCGCATCCGTTAGGTTATGAATATGGTTACTCAAATTCATAACATATAGGATATAGTTATGAATATGGTTTTATAGTGAAATATCCGGATCCGTATCCAAAATATCCGAATACATATTACTCATACCGTTACAATAGTTTTAATCCTTAGCTTATGGATTTGAGGTTAATTTTGATGATCAAGATGTCTAATCTTAGCTTTTCAGATATAATGAACATATTAATAAACTCTGTTGTATCACATTAATTATATTTTTCTCAATATTATCTAGTTTTCTCATGTTCTTTTTGTATCCGCATGCATATCCGCTTATATATCCGCATGTATATCTGTGTCCGTCCCCGATTTTAGCGAATATAAATATGAATTTTCCTTACCAATGTATATCTATATTCGTATCCATATCCGTGATGAGTAAGTGGATATGGATATGATAAGTATCATATCTGAGCCGTATCCGGACCAAATGCACCCCCATGGACCAAGCAGTGTCTCTCTTGTGCCCGTGTGCTCAGCTTTGCCCGACTCTGTTGTTATAAAGGGCCCTCAGAACAAGGAATATGTGCAAAAAATCACATACGAAATATTTATACATAAATGGTGCAATCATTGTAAAGTGATTAGCCATGATACTTAAACATGTTTTAAAAAGAAGGAGAGAAAGGAGCGGAGACCTGTGAACAAGCCTCCAGTTGCACAAAATCAGCCATCAAAGGAGAATGCAGTTAACTCTTCTAAGCAGTTTACAAGTAGGAACTCTTTTGCTGTATTAAATGGTATTCAAAATGAGGGTGGGACTTCTAATTGTGTTGAGATTCTTTCCCCTTTGGTGGATGTGGTGGTGGTTGGGGTGTTGTTGTTCTCCAATATAAGCTAGTAAAGAAATTACTTAAAGAAGTTGAAGTATAAGCAGAAGGAACTGAAGAGGTAGTAGTTTGGTAGTATTGGTGATAAGGTGTGCAAAGCTAGGAAGGAGCTAGATGATATTCAGAATCAGTTGAACACTCAATTACATGACCAAAGTGTTACTCTGAAGGAAAGAGAAGCTCTTGCGAAGTATAATAGGCTTGTTATTGCTGAGTGGAGCTTTCTTAAACAAAAATCTAAAATCAGATGGATGCATGAGGGAGAAAAGGGTACTCGTCTCTTTCATTCTTCAATGAGGAACCAGAGGCACTATGGGAAGGTTTTGGGGTTATATGACGAGGCGGGACACAGACTTACTGATCAGAAGTTGATATTTCTATACTGGTTTGTTGGGTACTAAAGCATCTGGTCTCTTGCTTTTAAATGAGAACATTGTTAAATCTAGGCCATGTTTATCAGTGGAGCATCAGAAGTGCCTTGTTCTGCCAGTTACTCAGGAGGAAATTATGAGTGCTTTATTCTGTATTCCAGATTGTAAGGCACCAGGCCCTGATGGGTATTCTAGGGCTGCGTGGAGTATGGTGGGTGTTGATGTTATTGATGCGGTGAAGGAGTTCTTCTCTACAAGTAAGATACTTGGGGAGATCAATTCTACTTCCATTACATCGATACCTAACGTGGAATGTCCAACTACAGTAGATGATTTCAGACCTATTTCTTGCTGCAACCTCATTTATAAGGTAATTTCTAAGGTCATTACTATAAGAATTCAGTCTATTTTGAATCATATTGGAGATTCACAGTCCGCCTTTGTTAAAGGAAGGCATATTACTAGTGTTGAAATTGTGCCTCAAAACCCTCTGATTGTTGTATATGAACCGAATGAAAGCGGAAAAGATTCCAATATAAATAATAAGATTATCCGTGAATCGACCATTCAAATTCGATCCATGAATTGTGTAAATGAAAATTATTCACTTATAGAAACGAAAATCAAAGATCTTGCTAATAAAACAATCAAAATTAGGACTCAAACGAAGGAATCACAAAAGATAAAAAAAATAGTTCAATTTGTGATGATAAAAGATCGAATCACGAAGGATATTTGGAAAATATTCAAAAGAAAAAATATCCGATTAATATGTAAATCGCATTATTTTATAAAATCCCTCATTGAAAAAATATACATAGATATATTACTATGTATCATTAAGATTCCGAGGATCAATGCACAACTTTTCTTTGTTCAATTCAGTCAATGGATCGATGGTCAAGAGGACACCATCGATGGTCACTTCAGACCTATGTCACATGATTTGGAGGTTGATTGAGAGGGGCATGCTTTCTAATTGGAAGTTTATCTCTTTTTTATGGTGAGATGCAAAAGTTGTAGAACCGCTAGGTGCAGCATGTGAGGGAGCACAAATTCCTCCAACTACTAAAGGTACAGATGCTACTAATATATTTGTAGTATTAGTCCTTGCAGCAACATGTGAGGCACTAAAATGTTGGGTGAATCTGTGAGATGTGGCAGTGTGAAAATTATCATCCTTGTCCTGTAGATGAAGTAGGTGAACAACAATAGGGTTTTAATATGCAACTGAAGTCATAGCACTAAATTGAAATGATAAAATGCAAGTGTCATACATGTGAGCTCTTTACGATATTCATATATCTTGAAGGGATGTATCTCCCAGCTCACATCTTGATAGTATTTCTCCCCAACAATCCACCTTTACCCTTATATCCCCCCTCAGCTTCAGCAATAGAACCAATAATTATTTTAGTGTTTGATAGGGGAACATCTCCAAGTTGGGGAGCATTGGCAGTTGCCTTCTAACAGTCAAAAGTGTTAGTTAAAATTAATCAAGGTGCATCATGTACAACTTAATTAAAAATGAACACCAACGTGTAGGAACTTACCTGTGGAAGTTCAGAGTTTTGTTGATTTATGGCTTTGATTTTTGTCTTCTTGACAGCAAGCTTCTTCTTGGGAGACCTAACATTATGAGTCAGGTCCATAACTCTAGAATCAAGTGATGTAGAACCCTCTAGTACGCCATGAGATTCTTGCTGTGAAGTATATATTAGATACAATTAATCAGAGTGCATCATAGACAACTTAATTAAAAATGAACAATAATATATAGGGAATTACCTGTGGAAGTTGAAAGGATTCTTGATCTATGGCTCTGATTTTGGTCTTCTTGATAGCAAGCTTCTTCTTGGGAGGCCTAGCATCGTGAGTCAGGTTCATATCTCCAGAAGCTAGTGATTTGGGACCCTCTTGTACTCTGTGAGATGCTTGTTGTGCACCATGTGAGACAAACTCTGTTGTAGGACCCTCTTGTACTCCATGAGATGCTTGTTGTGCATCATGTGAGGCAAATTGTGTTTGAGGACCCTGTTGTCCACTATAGGAGACATTATGATATCTTGTACTCCTTGCACCATGTGGATCACTCATTGTTGTACTTTTTTATGACTCTTGCACTGAGTTTTTTGGTGATCTACCCCTGATAATCACATTTTTATTATAATTTTATAGCCTCATCATCTATCTTATATAAATAAATATACCACTAATAATTATTTTTATCTTGATGATAATCACAATTTAATTATAATTTTATACCCTCATTATCTATTTTATATGAATAAATATTCGGTAATAACTATTTTTATCTTAATTTGCAGGTTAATGAAGATTAATGAATAAAAGCTCAAAAAGAACTCAAATTTCCACATTTTCTAACCTTTTATTGAAGCCCGGGATCAAGCTAAGCAATCTACAGAAGCCGACGAAACGAGGATCCAATATGAAAAGAAATCAATTGAAAATCATGTTCAAGATGATTAGCCACAAAGAAATGGCGATATCTCCCAATCCGTAAGGCGGAATTTAACATATAATATATGAAAATCGCCTATCTCGTCGAGACGGAGCTAACTGTATTTTTAGAATTTTGAGATTCTAATCAGTCGGCCAACCGATTGGCCAATCGGTCGGCCAACCGATTGGTCAACCGATTGGTGAACGGCAGTTACAGATTTGTGGCCAGATTTGATTCCTTTGTTGCCAAGTTTCATCCAAGGGTTCTCCTTCATTGCTGTAGGCTATAAATAGAGGGGTAGAGTGAGGGGTTTGAGTGTGAAATATTTTGTAAAAACTCCATTTGGAGAGGAGAGTTACTCTTAATTGAGAAGACCTTCCAAAAATTGTAACTTTATTACACAATAAATAAAATTTTTCACCCCTTCAATTTTTTTTCTCTTCTTCTTGTCCAAGGACCAAAAGGAGGATGAGATGAAGATCAGGAGTTGTTGGTTTTTCTTTTATTTCTTTTTTATTTTTTTTATTTCTTATTCATTTATATGCTTTGTAGCTTAGATTTACTTTCATGCAATATCTTTAATTCTTGTATTTACTTTCTAGTATAGATTTTTCTTTTCTTTAATTCACCTTGAGGCTAGAACCCTCTAGGGAATTACCCTTTTCTAAGTGTGGAGCTAATATTTGTGGGATCCCTAGAGATTATTTAAAACTAGCTAACAAATCCAACTTATTCCCATAAGATTGAGATAAGCTAAGTGGATCTACTCTAGATTCCTCATATCTTTAATTAATCCTCCATACTTTACCTTCTTTATTTTACTCTTATCCTTACTTTTCATTTGTTTGTTTTCCTTCAATTTTCTTTCTCCTCTCTTGATTTTTTTCTTTTTATTTGCACAAATCACAATCACTCTCCATCTCTCAAACTCATTTTCTTTTATTTTCACTTTACCACTTCCATCTTTAAATCCCTCCACACTCACTTTCTTCCTCGTTTTTATCACACACATTTTCTAATCTCTCCACTCTCATTTTCTTCCTCGTTTTATTGCGCATAATCCACAACCACTCTCTCTAACCTCTTCACGACTACTTTCATCATGTTTTTACTTTTATTTTTGAATAACTCCTAATTATCGCGCACATAATCTAAAAAGAACCAAACTTGGATAACTCCTACTTCACGTTCCTCGTGGGATCGATAACTTTATATACTATAACTTGATCAAGGTTGTATACTTACAACTTAAAGGTAATCTCGTTTTTACCCCATCACTTGATTTGCAGGTTAATGAAGAAATAATGAATAAAAGCCCAAAATACTCAAACTCTCTGATTTTCTATCATTTATTGAAGCCCAAATATGAAGATAAAAGAAGATCCAAGAAAGCTCAAGGATCCATGAAGAAATCGGGTCAAGAAAATCAAAGAAAAACAAAATATGTTGCAAACCAATTGGTCGGCGAACCGATTGGCCAACCGATTGATTAGCAACAGATTAGTTTAATGGCTGAGATTTAATTCCTTGATTGCCAAGTTTCATCCAAGGGTTTTCCTTCATTGCTGTAGGCTATAAATAGGGGTAGAGGGTGAGGGGTTTTGGTGTGAAACATTGTGTAATAACTCCATTTGGAGAGGAGGGTTCCTCTTAATTAAGAAGACCTTCCAAAATTATAACTTTTTATTATAATTAATAAAATAATTTTTTCACCTCTTCATATTTTTCTTTTCTTCTCTTTATTTGATCATGAAGATGAAGATAAGATGAAGATAAAGATCATGATGAAGATTTACCTTCATCAAGAGGCTAGAACTCTCTTGGAATGTAAGTTTTCTCTTTTATCTTTTATTTTCTTGTAATATTTTCTTTTCCTTTTCTTTTAGTAGTTTTAGATTTTATTTTAATTCTTTGTAGAGTAGATTTACTTTCATGTCTTTATTTTCTTGCTTTAATTTCATGTCTTTAATTTGTAGTATAGATTTATTTCTTTGCATAGCTTAGATTTTATTTTCTTGTACTATTCACCACGAGGCTAGAACCCTCTTGGGATTAGTTTTTATTTTTATTTCTTTGATTCATCTTGAGGCTAGAACCCTCTAGGAATTATTTTTATTTTATTTTTATTTCTTTGATTCATCTTGAGGCTAGAACCCTCTCTGAAATTATTTTTATTTTATTTTTATTTCTTTGATTCACCAAGAGGCTAGAACCCTCTAGGGAATTGTTTTATTTCTCTTCCTTTCATTTATTTCTTTGATTCACCAAGAGGCTAGAACCCTCTTGGGATTAGTTTTTATTTTTACTTTTTACCCCTTGATCTCTCCTCTCCAAATCTCTGAGTTTTTATGATTTCAGGTTAGTTTTGCATTGGTTTTATTGATCTATCATCATCATCATCATCATCTCTTTTATTTTTAGAATCAAATCAAATTGAAAGCGGTGTGTTTTCTAAATGCTAGTTTTTAATTTTTGAATTTCTTAGTTTTTAGTATGTTTTTATGGATATAAATTGCGTGGATGGATGATTGATGAGTAGTGTGTTAGTTTAGATCTTTGAAACTTGAGTTTGTACATGAGATTTAATCGATTTAGGGCAAAAACTCATCGGGTACAATTCTTAGATCATCAATGGCCGCAGAACACTATCAATGATGTGTTGAACTATTGATGGTTGTCAGTCATCCATCGATGGTCAGAAGGATGAAACTGCATTCTTTTGTCTCTATTTCATATTTTGCTCAATTTTCTTTGTTTCTAAGCTATCCTTGGCATGTTCTCTATGCTAATATATGATTGTTTGATTTTGTAGAGAATGACATCTGGAAAAAGAGTTCGAACTTCATAGTCTACTTCTCAAGATCTGCTTGAGAAGTATTAGAAGCTCAACATTATTTACGAGCGTGAATTGGATGAGGCTCATTTGCAAGAGTACCATAATGTGATAGGGCTATTGGACGCCATTGGACTAGGATTGATGAAGAATAAGGGAGGAGAGAAGGCCAATGTTACTTGGGTTCAAGAGTTCTACATGAACTTCAATCTACAGATCTACAGAGGCTAGGACCATAGTCAGAGGGCGAGAGATTAAGATCAGTGCCGACTACATCCATGAGCTTCTTGATTTTCCTCCTCTCTTGTCGAGTGTTTGGTGTTTTCGGTTTTAGAGAGCGTCCTTGTAGGTTCTCGAATGCATACATGGCTGAGTTTCTTTCAGTTAGCTTCACTTTAGGGGTAGTCAACTCAGCTTACCTGAAACCTGAGTATATTCTTTCTTACCTCTTTCTTAAGTTTGATTTATATCCTAGCGTTGCTCACACCACTTCAACTGTTAGAGATGTCATCTTGCTCTATTGGTTAGCCATGGATCAGTCTTTTGATCCAGCTCAGGTTATTTTTATCTGGATGTCATATGTTGCTACTATTGCAAGGAGATGGTGGAGAAGAGGAAGAAGTAGAATACCTAGCTAGTTTACCCTTTCTTGATCACCCATATATGCAGAGGCCAGAGGGTCCAATCTATTCCTTCAGATGAGATGGAGAAGGGGGAGAGCTGCTTTATGTGATGAAACGGTCAGGAAGAGTCTCAGGGCAAGAGGTACGACAGAGGTTACAGCTGGTCAACCATCAGGGTCCTAGCCCACAGACGATGATATACCCTGTTCTTCTAGATGTGGTGATGCTCGATGGACACTAGATTCACTAGGAGCGAGGGTCGAGGAGATTCAGATGGAGATGCGACCACAACACCAGTACTACAATGAGTCTCTACAGTATGTGATGAGAGCTCTCCACCCATCTGATCCCAGACTTTTGCCACCACTGATCTACGAAGACTACGTGCCAGAGGCAGCTCGTGGACATGGCCATGAGGAGGTGGAGAGAGACGATGACCACTAGCGACGATGATGATTTTCTTTTTCTTTTCTAGGTCCAGGTTTATTTTCATCTTTCTTTATTTTTCAGTTATTTCTTTTAGTTTAATTCTGGACCTGTAAATTCAGATGATGCATGAGATACACTGACATGGACTAACATTTATTTGCTTTCATTACATATATGTTTAGTTAGTATTTCTATGCATGCATATCGATTTGTTATATGTACATATTTGTTTTTTCTTGATTTTTGACTTTTATTTGATTGTTCTTGATTTGTTTAGTTATTTTTATATTTGAAAATAAAATAAAAATTTTCTTTCTCTTTTGGTTTTCTTATCAAAATTAAAAACAAAATAAAATTTATTTTTCTTTATTTTTATTTTTTAAAAATAAAATAAAAAATTTGAGCGATGCTGTGTATATGCTTTTACATGAAATATTTAGATATGATTATCTGTTGGTATATAGGCATGGATTTATCATATTGGTTCCTATAAGTTTTACATCTATTTATATTATATGAGCACACATAGGTTTACATATTTTATTGATAAACATGATGATTTACAATATTCTTCATATTGCTTTTCACACCTTAGTATTATCTTATCATGTTTAGCCTTGTAAAAGTAAGAATAAAGGTTCTTATATGTTGTTCATAAAGTATTCTTAGATATTTCAAAGCAAGTTTCAGCTCAATCTATACTTGAATATGTCACCATATTGTTATTTATGTTTAAAGTACATATGAGCTATAAAACATCAAGAATAAGAGTGTATTTGTAAAAAGATGGAATAAGACCCACACTCTATAAATCAACGTTAAAATTTGAGTATATTCGTTAAAACATGGTCAAAGACCCACACTCATGGATATGATTGTGCAATATCTCAAGGATATCCATCCTATACCAAATATTTTCTATATTTAGAGATAGTGTACATTGCCCTCAAAACACTATCGTTCTTCCTCTTAAAATTTCTATATGGTTAAGGTAATAGATCAAGATTTTGGACCTTTTCTAAAGGTTGAGATAATTCAAGTTGTGTAACAAAAGAAAGCTCAAACTAGATGAGATATATCTGAATTTATTTTATGATCTAATATAATTACTTTTATTGTTATTTTTACAAACTTTTATTGATAATCTTTATAGTTTGTGTGTGAATTTTAATATGACTTAACATCATGATTCACATGTTTTGAAGTTAAATATGTATCTCTTGTGCTATTTTTTATAAAATTCTTTTGTGAACCGGTATGTATTTCTCTTCCTTTCACCATTGGATAATTCTTATTTGGATTTTCAGGTATATTGTATATCCTAGGTGTGCTTTTTCCTTTTAATAACAACAAAAGGGGAAAAATAAAATTTGAAACTTAGAGTTCTTTGTTTCAAGGGGAGTCTTGAGAGTTCTTTGTTTTAGGGCAGTTTTCCTAGGAATTTTGAGATTTTAGCAAGTAGATTTTTACAAGTAGATTTTTACAAGTTCATATAAGTGGTTTCAAGAGGCATCAAATTGAAATCTTTCAATTTGTTTAGTTTTAGGGAGAGTTTTCATATTTTGTTTCAAACAAAGAGTTTCATGTTTCTTTATTTTAAGGGGAGTTTCTGGATTATCTATTCCATTTTATGTATGCATATTTGTAGGGGGAGCTTGCATTATATATCATACATGTCATATGATTATCTAGAACTGAATATATATCTCACCATATTTTTTTGCTTTTCGGATTTTAAAATTTGAGCTTTGTTATTATCAAAAGGGGGAGATTGTTAGAACTTTGTTCTGGTAGAACATTGTTCGTGCAATATCTCTTGTTTAATCAATAACAAACTTTCATTTGGTACTAATTAGTTTGTAAGATGATATATTTTAGGAATAAACAGGTACAAACAAGTTGCGACCCGAAACGATGCAAAAATCAACACGAGAGTTGATTTCAGCCTATTAACTATTAATGGTCTTGAGGCACCATCGATGGATGGACTACAACCAACAATCTGTATTTTCTAAAAATGAGAAATAAAACCATCGACGGACTACAGTCAACCGTCAATGGTCACTTCAATCATCGATGGACTACAGTCAACAATTTGTTAATTCTAAAAATCAGAATTTGAACAATCGATGGACTAATGATAGGCATGAACCATCAAAGATCGGGTTTAGCTATCGATGGTTTTGGCTTGTTTTGGTAGATTTCAGGATTCTATCTCAGCCATTTGATGATATATTTGATCTCCTATTTCAACACTGATTAGAGAACATCTTTTCAATTCAATCAAGGTCTATTTAAAGAGCGATTGAGGAAGAGATTTACAATAAGAAAGAGAGAGAGGATATTTGCATAAGATTGAGAGATTAAATTCTAGGGTTTGAGAGAGCTTGAGTTTGAGAATTTGATTCCCTGAGCCTCGTTCAACTTCTTCTCATCACGCTCAACATCAAGAGATCGTTTCAGTGAGGAGGTGTGCCATTTGCATTCAACTTCAACATCGCTTCTTCACAGATTATCATCGACATCGGTTTGATGAAGGATTTATTTTAAAAAGAGCTGTAAGATCTTTTTTAATTGCGCTTTAATTATTTTTATGGTTGATTTTGTATTTCAAACATGTGAGTTTGACGGCGTACTCAAGCTGGGATAATTGAGGGTTCGCGTGCTCAAGCTAGGGTAATTGAGTGTGGCTAGGTAGGGCTAGGTTTCTTCTGGTCGTTACGAGGAGTTAGTTATCTCGACTGGTTTAGGGTAGATTCCAGGGCCCTGTTTGTAAAGCCTACTGAATCGGATTGTGATTCAGAGATCACTCCGGTCATAGTGAAAAAGGCCCTTCGCGAGAAGGAAGAGTGTTTGTAGAATTTGTTCTGAACCACTATAAAAATCTCGTGTGTTTCTGTATTGGTTGCTCTTAGTTTTTTGTACTTTATTTTTCGCTGTATATTCTGAGTTTATCTAAAAATTTGTAGCAATCCTATTCAACCCCTTTAGGCTTGCATCCCAATTCCAACAGTTTCATGCTGTCAACTCCACATTGGTTTTAAGATTTTTTTTTTCTTTATAATGCAACCAGCAGGAAGTTACAAGCATATATTTTTTTTTTGAAATGAACAGGTCGTTATAAGTATCATGGTATAACTTTATCATCATTATATTTTGACTAGTTTTTAATATTTGTTATACAACCAAACACAAATAATACTAATTCCATTTCGTATATTTCTAATTTATAGAATTCGGAAAAACTTAACTGGCTTAAGGGTAATGAATACTTACGATGATTCATTTAAATCCTAAGAGTTATGACTATGTGGCAAGAACCAGCATAAAAGATAATTAATAAATTAATGCTCTTTTAGATACAAACCTTTTATATAAGATAAAATAAAATGACTCAAATAATGGGATCATAATAGGCTCATGTATGCCTCCCTGCAACGCACGAACGACATATTAGTTACAATAAATGAGTAACGAGTTTGGAAGAAAGGTATATTATATTAGAAGTGGAGATGGATGAGCAGAGTTATTTCTGAAGACATGTTAGTGACTAGATAAGATCTCTACATTTAAAGATGCATACTATGGAGTTCTCGTGTTTTTGGTTCAAAAAATTCGGAGTGTAAATCATTGAGAATCTTAAAAAGAATATTGGGAAGCCATACCCAATAATAGTTTTCACTGACAATAAATTCCCTATTATGCTTCTGTAAAGACCTTCCAAAAGTTGATTGACAGTTTTATGAAATTTACTCTTTATTTAAGTATGAGTGAATTCATGTTCTTTCAATTTATGAATGCATAAATCTTGGTACTCTCCTAATTAAGCACCATGTTAATTGATCCCTTATCATATTGAACCGTTCAATTAATTCTTGCTCATTTTATTCTTTGCATTTTTTCCCCCCTTCGCTGATGTCACTCATCTTCAACCCTTCGATCCTTAATTCGTTAAAATGCTCATTTTTATTATTCTATTTTTATCTTGATATTCTCACATCAACTTATTTATCTTTTAGAGTTTTGTTTCTTAATTTGGCACATTGTAACACATTTTCAATTCATAAAGTAATTCATAACGCTGTAGTCATCGCATTACAAGTATTTTCCTATTTATTCAATGATCTCATAACTTTCCAAAAGAATTCTTTGTTCTAGAATTACACTCTTGTTTGCAAATGACACCTAACTCAATCTCATCATCACAATATCTATCCTGACCAACAATTGCTGATCAAGACGAACTAATAATAAAAACATACAAATCTGAGAAAAAGAATCCTCTAAATATGAGAAAAATAAACCTCCAAATAAAAACCAATTAATCTGCAACTCAATCACGCCCTTCCATCTCTTGAGCTCCAGAAGCTCCTTCTTCCTCGTACCAATATGAAGTCCTCTCTGCAGGCCTAAAATTATAAAACATAAACAAATAAAACAGTAGCGTTGCGGCCTCCTCGATTACAACCACCAGCCAACAATACTTGTAACCTATGTAATCCCCTATTCCCGCCGAAGTCATCACGTTGAAGAATGTAAATGCAAGATAGAAATTCTTGAAGAGCCTCAGTTTCTTGAGGTCCAGGTATGCCTTTGCATCCGTCCTTGCTAGCTCACGAAGTTTTTCTATTGAAAAAATTGTAGTAAGAATGGCGATACTGGAGCACAGAAAATTGTCTACCGAATCAACGGTGAACTCTAACCAATTAACCCATCTCAACCAATCAGTCAATAAAAATCCTCCTTCCAAGATAGAGGCTCTAACCATATTCACGACCGCCTGTAACGGGAGCACTACCATGAGAATTGTCGTCTCTATTTCCTGCAGCAAGATTTCACATGCTTTAGTTCTCGATAAGTTAAATGGAAATGGAGAAAACAAATTTCAATTTTTGGTTTGAAAGACAGGCGACCCCCGAGATGCTACCTGATCTCGTCGGAATCGAAGCATAGCTCTAAAAGATGATTAATTAGGTACCTGAGGATAGGGTTTCAAGGAGGACCATCCCGCTCCAATAAGCACAATGACGGTGAAAAAAGTGCCGCTTTTTAGGAACAGCAAAAGATAGACGGCCACATCCCAGTCATGATGCATTCCTGTTCTCTGTACATGCCAATGCTCCTCGGCTGCACACGCACTCATCAATCCTTTTAAGAAGAGCAATGTAGCCATCACCTCGTGAATTTTCTTCATCGACATCCTCTGTTTGTAGCAGACGAGTAACCAGAACCCTAAGAAAATAAAATACATTGAAAACATGATAATATAAATCAACGACAACGAGTTTCTTCCAACTGCCAAGTACTGCCGTTTGCCATCGCTACCCACATTGTACATCTCTGTACGAACTTCCATTGTTATCTTCGTTGAAATGAATGCACAATTAGAGAAAACTAAAACATATTCATCGGCGGATGAGACTTGAATTGTCTTATTGCCCATGGAATTGTGAATGTCTTGGAATGTGAGGATGGGCGTAGAGAAATTGGAGATAGATGAACAAAAATCATGATGATGATCATCAAATGCTTTTGTGGTGATCAAAAAAAAGGCAAGGGATGACAGGTTGGGGGTTTGATAGGCCTCCCAAGAGACCGCATTGAGATTTAAAGACACAAATCCATGCGATGTGAAGCCAAATGCTTCAAATTGAATGCGCGAACTAGAATCTGAAACTATTTCTGTGCTTTTTATTTCACAGAATGCATAGGGAAGAAGGCTGGAGAAGACAATAATGAAGAGAATTGTCGGACGCAATTCCATGAAAGCAAGTTTGAAAGGAAAATTTATGGTGTTTTTTTTTGAGAAAAATTTATGGTGTTTTTGGGAGGAAAAACTATGGTGTTTCTTTCAGGAAAAAAAATTATGAGTTTATTACGCGCTTTTATACCATCAAAAACTCACCAAATATAGTCATGTTGTTGTGCCACCTTACACAAAAATAGCAATATTTTTATGGATCACACAAAAATCACAATAACTGTATGGACCAGAGAGAATAGTGCAAATTATGGTTTTAAGACACGTGACTATACATCGAAATACTAATCTTCACATAGCTTCATATAGGTACCTGATACAACTACCAGGCCTGGGGGTTGTTGTCTCTAGATACTGATCGATGTGTATTACATTCATTAGTATCTGGGTTATATGTGTATCCTTACATTTATGGATGAAAAAGAGTGGAACAATGTTGAGCAAGTTTGTTGCAATGATCAATAATCTTAACCTGTTTGATTTAATTTCTTCTTCCCAAATATTGTTCGAACAATATTTGAAATATTGAAGACATTTTTCACGTTGGGCTTTTGGGAAAATGAAAATGTAAAAGTCAATTTTTGATAAGTGAGAAAGTGTGTAGATGTAAATACAGAGTTTGATTTAAAAATAAATTATTACAGAAATAACAAAAAGTATATGGGACTTTACTATTTATTTAAAATCTTATTGTATTTTTCAATGATCATTAATGAATAAAATGATTGAGTTTAGAATGGTTTATACTTTCCATTTTAAGATAGCTTCTGCACCTTTTAGGAGAAATTTAGATTTGTATTTAATTCTATTTGGCTCTTTTACATTTCACTTTTACATAGATTTTAAATAAAACAAATATCTAAAGTGCTCAAAGTGTGTCACCCACACTTTTCTTTTTCACTTCCTTACACAAATGAACGCCTACTACCATTATCCATGGATGGATTTACATAGAAGAGTGTATAAAGTGACAGCACCCCAGATGATTAATGGAAAATACGTAGATTAATTTATGATTAATTAGAAAGTGGCACCATTAAAAAAACTTAGTGACCCGGTAACCCTCAGTGACCCGAGACCAAAATAAACTGATCCACACATAACAATGACATTATTTTGAAAGGCTTAATTCTAAAAATACTATACATCAAAGACCGCATCATGTAATTTAAAAAAAAAGGAAGGCTATTCATTTTCATATTTGCTCGTTAAGTTAGCACTGATATTATCAAAGATAGCTCGAGTGCACAGGAATGCTAAATATGCAGAGTTTAAGGCTATGGTAGAAGGTGCATAATTCATGTATGATATGGGATTTAGAAGGATTGAATTTGAAGATGATGTTGATCAGGTCATTGGAGCTATTCGGGAGAATTCTAAGATATTTTCGCCTTTTGGTTACTTGATCAAGGATATTCTAAGGTTGTGTAACATATTGATTGTTAGAATGTCTGACTGGCAATAATGTTGTACAAGCCTTCGTGTGGAAGACTATTAATCTTGAGAGCGTACAAGTCTAGATCGAAGACCCTCCGAAATTCTTGCATAAATTTCTTATGGACGAGATGAAAAGGGATTAGGAGTGAATGCCTTAATTGTTTTGGCTGTTACTATAGTTTGAATTATTTGATGAAGTGATCCTTTGACTATTAAAAGAAGTTAACATTGATGTTAACAATTACAGCAGTTTCCGCAGAAAGGTCATTTAATTGCAATGAAAACTGTGGAGTATATATTTGGTGAAGCTCAAATGAAGCTATTATGCAACAATTTCAAAACATGAGAAGATACATATGGTTCAATTGCAATATTGTATTTACTTAAATAATTTTTGTGGAGACTATATATAAAATGGATTATATATATATATATATATATATATATATATATATATATATATATATGAATTAAAGAATATGAGGTGGCTCATTTAGTAAAGTGAGCTACCTTACTTTACATACCACACTCATGGATGTGACAACTAGGTGAGCCTAAAACTATCTTTTCATTAATGGGTAGCTCATTTCTTAAATGGCCACCTCATATTCCTTTTTCATATATATATATATCCTATGAGATGCAAGGTTCCTATAGGATATAAGATGCATGGATCCTACCGTAAGTTTTAGTTATATATATATATATATATATATATATATATATATATATATATATATATATATATATATATATATATATATATATATATATATATATATATATATATATATATATATGAATTAAAGAATATGAGGTGGCTCATTTAGTAAAATGAGCTACCACTCACTTACACAATACCCCACACTCAATGGATGTGACAACTAGGTGGTACAAACTATCTCATTAATGGGTAGCTCATTTCTAAATGGTAGCCACCTCATATTCCTTTTTCATATATATATATATATATATATATTGTTGATGTATATAATCACAGTCACTAACCTCGGATGAGTTTAGTTTTAAAGAGAGCAGAGTCCGCTTTCTCTCCTAAAGCCTACCGACACCTACCAAAGGGTTCGCCACAACAAAGAAGAAGGACTCATGAAGAGGCGGAGTTGGGATCTCCGGTGGTTCCTCCGACGGTCAAGTTAGTAATGTGTGATAATCTGGAGGGAATTTATTTGGAGAAGATTGCTTACCTTGTTAGCCGCTCACGCTTTATAGGTAGGGTTAAGGGGTATTTCCGTCCTATCACTAGTTTGGGAACCACCGGTGAGTCGCCTCCCTCCACGCTGTGTGCCGAGGATTGGTGAACATCCCTCCGCCGCTAGAGTGGCCGGCCCTACGTGCCTAATCGGGCTTAACTGGGCCGGTGTGGTCTATTCGCCATTAATGGGATGGGATTGGCGCTCGAGCCGCATGGGTCAGGTGTCTTAAATCTTGTGAGAGATGGGGAATTAAGGGGCCGCCGCTGCATTTAATGTGATGTCGATGGGCTCGAGTCTTGTGTGGCCGTCGTTTGAGTGGGGGGAATCACACAGGGTGAGAGAAGGGGGGAGGTGTGGCTGGATGGCCGACTCATGCGGCTCTTTAGGGCGCCCCTGATGATTTGCCGAGACGACGATTGGGAGTTCCTCATCGTCCTCTAGAGGACGAGTGGCCGAGGAGGGTAGGCCTGGTTCGCCCACATTGTTTGGAGGGTCGGCAACTTCGTAGGAAGGGATTGCAACGGCCGGCGGTCGGAGGGACGACCGCCACGCTTCCGCCGCTCGCGAGAGAATCGCCGATGGGTCGACTTCACCGCCTTCGCTCGGTCATGGCGATACCGATGGGCCGGACTGGCCTACATGTGCCTGGCCGAAAGTGAGGTCCTTGTCGGTCCTCATTGGTAAGCAAGCTTTCGTCCGGATCAGTGTTCGGCTTTTCTCTTTAATCACTGATTAGTGGTTATGACCATAACAGTTGGCCCCTTTCGCTTGGAGTCGGTTGGAAACGAGTCCAAGTGAAATGAGTAGCGTCGCCCTGGCCCGGAGGGGGTTCAATTGTCACATCGATGGGACGCGGGTCGACGCCGCCGAAAGCGCTTGGCCATTGGCTGGGCCATGTGAGGTGGGGCCCTCGATCGCTCCTCGGCGGTCGAGGGGTTTAATCCTCCCGTTGATCGCGAAAGGGAGCGCTGTCAGTGGGTCCCACCGTATAAATAGAGAGAGGTGACCGGGGAAGGCATTCGCTTCCCTTCCCTCGTCTACGAATTCAGGCCATCTTCCGGCCGGGTGGTAAAGATCCGGCATGGATTCCGACCGTCATAAGCAACTCGATGAGTTCCGCTCGAAGGTTACCCAGACGCAAATGAGGTCTTTACGCCGGAGACACATACGGAGGCGCAAGTTGGAGGCTCCTAAGTCATCTCCAGATATAGCCACGCAAGGCGGAGGGCCTCAGATCTCAAACATTTGGAATGCGGCCTCCTGCTGTTATCGCACCCTTTTCTTGAAAAGTGTTCGATGAGTTAGGTGTCTCCCCGATGCAAATGACGCCAAACTCGATAGCCATATTGGTTGGCTTCACCGTCATCTGCCGTTGGCTCTCGATTCGGCCGTCGATGGCGTCTTTGAGCCACTTGGTCGGCGCTACGCCCGAAGACGCTTCACTATTACCTCGGATGTCGGAGAATTCAAGGTTATCCTTGATGCGCCCAAGTCGATCAAAGGGTGGAAAGACAAGTTCGCTCGGGTCACCGGGACCACTTAACTTAGGTAAAGGCCCCGCCGAGATTAGAGAGAAACCCTAGAGCCTATATCCTTGTCGGCCGAAAGCATCGGCGAGCCAGATCGCATCACACGGGCCGTGACGATGGACGCTTTGCTCGGCAGTCGGTCTTGCGGCTTCATGGGATTTCGTCCACCTCCTGCCCTTCCGATGAGGCGAGGGCTCATAACTTGACTTCGGGGACGGCCGGGAGAGCACGGAGGGTCGGACCCACTGGATGAGGAGCTCTGGAGGAACCGGAGAGGGTTGGCTCGCCATCCAAACGCCGAGGGAGCCAGTCCCTTGAGGGAAATCGCCTCACCGAAAGGAGGTGAGAGGGTCGACGGGGACGATCAGAGGGAAGCGGTCGTGATACCGTAAAATGTCAGCCTGGGTGGCGGGCTCGGCTGGAGGACCCAAAAGAAAACTAGCCATGGTCCCCGAGGTGCTAGACGCAGTGAGAGAGTATGGAGCATCCGATAGAGAGGAGTTGCTAGAGTCGGAAGAGTGGGAGGACGACCGACCATCGACCGAGGAAGAGGGGAGGTCGGCCCCAAGGTACCGCAGCGGCCGCCGACCTATGCCGGGAGGCTCCCATGGGGGCGGTATTCCATGCGGAGCGACGAGAGCCGCGCTGGGTCATCATCAGGATAGCTCATCACCGGCAGGAAAAGAACCAGTGGTCGTGAGCCGGGTTTTGCTCCGCCAGTGGCCCTCCCTATCGCTACGATTGAGGGTGAGGATTGGAACAAAGCGAGTAGGGCGATGATGGGGCTCTCTCCCCTCGGCGTTATGATGGGGAGCCGGATGCGAACATCGGCATAAGCGGCATGGTACACGGATGCTCGCTTCGTCGGTGTTAAGGTCGAGCTATGTACAAGGAAAGGCGGCAGAAAGCTCAGCCTTGCCCATGATCGGGGAGATTTTGACGGCGATCCCCCCGTCCGGCCGCACATCATCCCGCTGGAGTTATTTGACCAGGGATGTTTGGTGGAGGGCGAAGCCGTCACGACCGCTGGCCATCAAGCCTATGAAAGGCTTCGAGAGAAGCATCTGGCTACGGAGGCCGCCCCGAACGAGGACCTAGACCGAGCTATTAAGGAGCTTTCAATTAAGCAGGCCGAGCTTGATGATTGGCGGCGTGAGATGGAGGTTAAGGATCAAGTCATCAGGGATCTCAAAGCGTCCAGGGGGAGAATGTTGGTCGATATAGCGATCTCGACGACGCCAGATTTAAGGGACGACCGGTCGCCCGACGTTATAGAAGCGACTGGCGACGGCAAGCAGTCGCTGGAGAGGCAGGTCGCCCAGCACGCCAAGGCTCAGTTGGCGGAGGAGTCGGTCGCCCGTGAGCAACTGACGAGGGAGTGTGCGACTAAGGAATCCTTGCGGGCGGAGGAAAGGGCGAAACATCTAGAGTCGTTCGATCATCAGTCATCCCTGAGAGAACAGAACCGACCGGCCATTATCGAAGAATACCGACAAAGCACGATGGGGAAGGTCGAGGTTGCTCTGGCCTCGTAAGGCGGGTTGTGACTTCATAGTTAAACAACTACCGTCCGAGTATCAGGGGGTCCCAGTCGGCCGATATCCGAGTATAGCCACCGCATGCATCTCCTCTCGAGATTTGAGGCGGCGGTAGGATACGACCTAGCGACAACGACGCCGGAGGGAGAGGAGGACGGATCATCAAGCGGCGGCTCTTCGAGTGATGCCGACCCGGGTCCGTAGTTTAGGATTTAAGCACTCGTTTGTAATGTAATCGGCGGTGTATTTAGTACTTGTCAAATGAATGAATGCAATAAGAGTGTTTTCGTAGTTGTGTTTTGCGTCGCTTTTATTGCTGAGATTATTTGGTGAACCGACCGGCCGATGGTCTTCCATTATCATGCCCAGTGATGCCCTCGTTAGTTGAGTCGGCCTTTGGGGTCACTTGTTCTTGTTCTGTTGGTTCATTGGGCCGGCTGGGAGGAGTCGGTCCGCCCCAGACAAAAGACGGGCTTAGTTTTTAGGCATAGCGAGATACGTAGGTGATAAGCCTTGACGTCAGCGGTACTTTAGCCGTCAGGGGGCGCTTCGAATTTCGAGCGAAGAGACGTGGGCCATAAAGGCGGGCTTTTCAATTTTCAAGTGGCGGTTCGCGTTTGAGCATCAATCTCGGACATTGCCTGGCCGCCAGAACGGACACGGGTATTCTCGTGTCTATATATACCCTTGCTCCATTTGGGGATTTCTTTTTGCACTTTCTAAAGACCTATCCTCTTCTTCTTTCTCAAAAGCAAATTTTCGCCATGGTCGCCTACCCCCGCCTCGTTGATGTGATCGCCAAGCTCAAATCTTGGCAAGGCGAAGAGGACCTCGAGGGGATCCACGAAGCAACGATCTTCCTGGGGTTCACGCTTTCTTCCAGAGAAAGCCATCATCATGGCGCGGATAAACTACCGCTGTATATGGCGACTTGACAATGGTTGCGCCTCGCCGGCTGCTCAGGAAGAGGCTGCGCGAACGCCGGTGTCTCCGATGCGCTTTGCCCCTAACGCCATCGCCACGATAATGGCGTTCTTGGTGATTTGTCACCGCGTGAAGGTGGTGCCGACTCTTCAACTTTTCTAAGAACCTCGCCACGGAGGGCGACAAAGAAGGGCGCCCATTTCTTCTTCGGGTATGTGGGTGGTCGGTTCGTCGACATTCCGGCATCAATAAGGACCGGAAGAACAAATTGCCTCGTTTTTGGCCGACGCCGAATTGGCTTGCCGCTCATGGCCGGAGATTAACAAAGGCGGCTGAAGAATCTTCCTCTCGTGGACGAGACGCGACTGACAAGTTCCGCCATTATTCGTGGTCGGAAGGGCTATAATTTGTTTGACAACGCCGAGGGTAGCGGGGCTATCCTTCCGACCGGGCCGAATTTGTGACGTGGGAGAAGGAGCTGCCGAGGCGGCTTCACAACAAGCCGAGGATCCCAAGAGTGGGGTTCTAGCCCCACTGTGGTCAGCTGAATCACGACTCGCGAAGAAAGTCGTGGGAGGGGTTGCCTACCGCGCAGGGCGCAAAGCAGTGGAGGAGAAGTTTGAAGAAATGGCGGCTAGGGCTGCGGGTGAAGAGGCCTCTTCCTCCATCCCGGCCCAATCCATCAAGAAGAAGAAGAAGAAGACGACGAAGGAGTTGGTGGGGCCGACTTGGGGAGGCGGCCGAGAGGGTGGTCTCCGAGCCGAGGACGCCATCGGGAATTCCCACCGCTGGGGAGAGTCGCCCCGCAAGTCCTCCCTCGCCCTACCGGGCGAGGTTGCGCCTGAGGGGGTCCCATCCCTGTGTCGGCGAGGCTCCTAGTCGGGCCAAGGCTCAGCCAAGGGCATGAGGGGCTCCTACCACCAAATGATGGAGACGCCTCGAGGAGCCTACTCGTGAGGTCGGAAGGAGGCACTGCTCTAAGAATCGGCCCGAGCTCGGACCAAGCGAGCCCCAAGCCAAGGACTTGGGCATAGAGCTTCCCTTCCGCCATCAGTTAGAGGTGGGTCGCTTGAGGTGGAGAGAGCCATGATCCCACTCATCGGGCAACCCGTGGGAGGGGTACTCTCAGGGGGGAGCCTTCCCAGGCGGCAATTCATCCACGAGCATTCCCTCCTTAGAGAGGGCACCTGCTTTCTCTCTGTGGGGACACGCCTCTGAGCAATTCACTCTCCCCGACAAGGACCTCCCGAGGAGACGCCTCACCGGCCTCCCAAGAAGCCCTCTTGAGTTACCACACTCGAGGGGCCTTGGTAGGGGAGGAGCTTTACCACGGGCTATCTTGCGCCATGAAGGCCGAACGACTTGGCGGAGAGGTTGGTCATGAAAAGAGGAGCCGGGAGGAGGCGAGAAGAGGGCGACCGCCTTGAGGCGAGAAGTCGGAAGTCGCCCAAATGGCGCCTGAGTTGGAGGCAAGCACCACGATCGCGATCTTCAAACTCGCCATTCGTGAAAGGTGCGGTCTGTTGATAAGTCAAGGGGAGGTCGCCCGGCTGAGGAGGACGGTTGAAGGCTCCGAGGGAGATCGAGGAGTGGAAGGCACATTGAGAGGCCGGAGGGCTTAGCCGGGGCCGAGAGCTGAGACGGGACCATTCGCCCTCGATGAGTCGGGCGCCCATCGATCTGCTATGGACGACGCCAAATTGATCGAGGCTCGGCTCAAGTCTGCAACGTCGGAGGAGGGCAAGAAGGAGGTCATTGAAGAGTACAGGCAGGGACCTATGGGGAAAGTGGAGCTGTCCCTAGCTATCAAGGCGGGCTATGATTATTTGAAAGCCCAACTTCCTTCGGAGGTTCTCTCGGCGTTGAGGCTCACGTATCCCCCCAGAGTGGAGGGTTCTCAAGGCTCTCCAAGGCCTAGAAGCTGTGGGAGCAGGAGGCCTAGCTACCGAGGACGACCCGGATGAGGATGACGACGAGGAGGACGAGGATGACGATGGAGAGGAGGGAGGCGGCGAGGGAGGAGATTAGGTCGCCTGGCACTTTGTTCATTTCTTGCTTTGTTGTTAGTTGGAAAGTCTTGTATTTGTATGCATATTTTCTTGGTGAATGAAAATTTGGTTTGCATCTCTCTACCGAACTCTTTCTTTTGTGATGCCCTTCCTCAAGCCGTGATTATAGCGACTTTGGCCGACCGGCCCATCCATGTTTCGACGACATGGCAAATGGGTCGAGACCGCTGGTCGTCGCCGCCTACCGACCGCACTTCGCTCGATTCGTGGTCGACCGTGAATGAGTCGGCCTCGGCCACCGGGTGCTAGGGTCGCTGTCGGCCGTGGAGGCGACTATTAGTTCCTCGATTTGAGCATAGGTGTTGTCGGTGGGCGTCAATTGGTGTGACTCTTTGGCTTCCGGATGGGCGGTTGGTTTCATTTAAGACAGCTTGTGTTTTTCGAGATGACGATTCCGGGTGACTCGAAGTTCCACACTCTTTAATTTCTTCCGCTGATCGCGAGGGGCTTAGCATTTATGGGCTCTATTATAAATAGGGAGGAGGCCATCTCTTATCGTGTTCTCGTTAGTCGGTGGCCACTTGTCCTTACTCATCTCTAAGGTTTCGATTGGGGAGCGCCATGAGTTTTGTGAGATGGTTGGGCGTGAGTGGATTCTCTCCCGAGTCCACCATTTTCGGGTTTTCCCACGAGAGCCGCATAGTTCCGGCCATCTCAAGGAAGGAAGGGGAAACCCTCGTCGCGATCCAAAGAATTGGGGCACGGTTCGTAATCGTTCCGATCTATTTCCAAGAGATGGGTGTGTCAAGTGTATCCAAGAAAGGTCGCTTTTGTTTACATCCATGGATTCTCGATTTATTGTGCCGATATGGAGCCATGGGGTCCGCGACCCAAAATCCTTTGGTAGTACTTCACTGGCCACCGAGGTGAGCAGGACGCGGAAAGGCGAAGACACCGGAGGCTTAAATGACTATTAGGATGTATATCTAGGCTTGTAGTTTTAATTTTTCTTTTATTTTGGTATTTCTGACGCGGCTTTATTGTAAAGCTTTGCTTGGAATATTAATGAAAGGTCGCATTCCATGGATGGTTGTTTATTCGATTCATTTATGTCTCCTTATTTTTTTTTTTTGGTTTAAAGCTTGTCGCTCGTGAGGCTCATAATAAACATGGTAAGTGGATCGAACAAGTCGCCCCCCGGGCTTACAATGAACATAAGTAGACCGAACGGTCGGCCCCGGGCTTACAATGAACATAAGTAGACCGAACGGTCGGCCCCGGGCTTACAATGAACATAAGTAGACCGAACGGCCCCCCGCTTACAATGAACATAAGTAGACCGAACGGTCGGCCCTCGTGGGGCTTACAATGAACATAAGTAGACCGAACGGGCCCCCGCGGGGCTTACAATGAACATAAGTAGACCGAACGGTCGGCCCTCGTGGGGCTTACAATGAACATAAGTAGACCGAACGGTCGGCCCCGGGCTTACAATGAACATAAGTAGACCGAACGGTCGGCCCCGGGCTTACAATGAACATAAGTAGACCGAACGGTCCCTGCTGGGCGCTTAATCGCCCAATCGCTGGTGGAGTCGCCGGGCCCGCTGGCCGACCAGGTTGGCCGCATTTTCATCCGCCGCCTTTGTCAAGGTAAATTCTCGGTGCGAGCTAACCGGGTCGGCCTTATAGTGGCGAGATCTTCGTGAGGACGCATCACAGAGGTCGGGCCTAGGACTTACGTGGCGCCTAGGTCTTAATGTTCGCAGAGCCGATCTCTGCTTTGAGGCAAAGAGCAAGCCCGAGCCGGCCACGGGGAGCCGGGCGACCAGAGGACTAATCACAGAGGTCGGGCCTAGGACTTACGCGCCTAGGTCTTAATGTTCGCAGAGCCGATCTCTGCTTTGAGGCAAAGAGCAAGCCCGAGCCGGCCACGGGGAGCCGGGCGACCAGAGGACGATCACAGAGGGTCCGCCTAGGACTTACGCGCCTAGGTCTTAATGTTGGCGAGCCGATCTCTGCTTTGAGGCAAAGAGCAAGCCCGAGCCGGCCACGGGGAGCCGGGCGACCAGAGGACGACCACAGAGGTCGGGCCTAGGACTTACGCGCCTAGGTCTTAATGTTCGCAGAGCCGATCTCTGCTTTGAGGCAAAGAGCAAGCCCGAGCCGCTCACGGGAGCCGGCGACCAGAGGACGATCACAGAGGTCGGGCCTAGGACTTACGTGGCTCTAGGTCTTAATGTTCGCAGAGCCGATCTCTGCTTTGAGGCAAAGAGCAAGCCCGAGCCGGCCACGGGGAGCCGGGCGACCAGAGGACGACCACAGAGGTCGGGCCTAGGACTTACGTGGCTTCTAGGTCTTAATGTTCGCAGAGCCGATCTCTGCTTTGAGGCAAAGAGCAAGCCCGAGCCGGCCACGGGGAGCCGGGCGACCAGAGGACGATCACAGAGGGTCCGCCTAGGACTTACGTGGCTCTAGGTCTTAATGTTCGGCAGAGCCGACTGCTTTGAGGCAAAGAGCAAGCCCGAGCCGCTCACGGGAGCCGGCGACCAGAGGACGACCACAGAGGTCGGGCCTAGGACTTACGCGCCTAGGTCTTAATGTTCGCAGAGCCGATCTCTGCTTTGAGGCAAAGAGCAAGCCCGAGCCGGCCACGGGGAGCCGGGCGACCAGAGGACTAATCACAGAGGTCGGGCCTAGGACTTACGTGGCGCCTAGGTCTTAATGTTCGCAGAGCCGATCTCTGCTTTGAGGCAAAGAGCAAGCCCGAGCCGGCCACGGGGAGCCGGGCGACCAGAGGACTAATCACAGAGGTCGGGCCTAGGACTTACGTGGCTCTAGGTCTTAATGTTCGGCAGAGCCGATCTCTGCTTTGAGGCAAAGAGCAAGCCCGAGCCGGCCACGGGGAGCCGGGCGACCAGAGGACGACCACAGAGGTCGGGCCTAGGACTTACGCGCCTAGGTCTTAATGTCCGGATCACACGCTTCACACGACTCTGGCAAAGGTATGCTCCTTGACTTCGACTTGGCGTGGTTGGGCAACCCGCTTTGACTTGGCGTAGGGTGTGGTTACTTAATTGAGCGAGTGGGAATCACCGTCAGCGACTAGGTGAGGGGTTCCTTGACTCGGTCCTAACCGAGAGGGAAAGCCTCAACTCGACTTAGTGGGAGTGGTAGGTTCGCTGACTAGGTAAGTTGGGTCACTGCCTCAACTAGGTGAGAAGGGTTCCTTGACTCGGCGTGGCGAGAAGGGTTCCTTGACTCGACTCCAGAAGGGGTCACTCAACTACACCCAAGAAGGAAGCTACCTTGCCTCAAGCTAAGAGAGTGGGATGTCCCACTCGTGTTAGGAGAGTAGGACGACCTTGACTCACCCTAGTGGGAAGGGTCCCTAAACTCGGCCCAACAAAGCAAACCATCCCGACTTGACAGATGAAATTGGACTTTCATGATCCATTTTCTACGAGAAGGTCGGTTTGATCTCACGCGACGAAATGATTATTTAAGACGCCGCTTGTACCATTTAAGACAAGGATAATTGTCGAAAAATTCTATTTATATTGATGGCTTTTGAGCGAATTTACAATGCTAGTTTATTGAAAAAACTTCCGAGGTGTTCTATGTTCGGGGATGGGGTAGGACTCTCCCATCTGACTTCTGAGGCGATATGTTCCGGACGGTTCTTCGAGGACTGTAGGGTCCTTCCCATTAGGCGCCAACTGCGCTCCGGTGTCCTTGTCGAAGGGCCGCCAAAGACTAGGTCGCCCACTTGGAATCTCCTCTACCGACTTTGCTGTTGTAATGCTCGGGCGATCCACGTTGATTGACGACTTGTCGGTGTAGAGCTGCTGTCCGGATCTCCATCAAGTCCAGCCGCCTCGACGCCCCTGAGTTTGTTTCTTCATCAAAGTGTTGGAGCCGGATGGTGGGCATGCCAACTTCAACCGATCACCGCCGCTCCATAAGTCGGCATGAATGGGGTTTCTGCTGAATTCTTGTGGGTCGCCCCGCAGACGCACCATAAGATGCTTCGGCGCTTCTTCAACCCAATTGCCGAAGTGCTTGGTCGACCTTCTTCCTCAAAGCTTGGAGGATGCATTTATTCGCGTACCGCTGCACTTATGGGCTACCGGGTTTAACTTGAGCTTGATCTTCCATTCTTCACAAAAATCTTGGAATCCGCCGAACGGGTGCCGGTTGTCGGTGATGAATGAGCGGGACGCCAAAACGACATAACGATCGACTTCCGCTTAAGCCGGTGATGTTGGTCTCCCCACCTTCGCCAAAGGCTCGGCCTCGATCCATTTGGTGAAGTAGTCGATGGCTTAATTATCAAGAATTTACGCTCGAGGCAATGGGAAGCTGCCCCAAGATATCCAAATTCCTATCACAGCGGAGTGGGTCAAGATAGAAGTGAGTTCGGTGGGCGGCTCTAGGAATCTCTCGCAAGAATTGACATTTTTGCATTTGGAGACGAGCTCCGCTAATGATGGTCGGCCGCGAATATCCTTGGCGATAATCTTCTCGGGCAAGAGTTCTTGCCCCCGGGTGGTTTCAGGTGCCCTCGTGGATTTCCCTTAGAACATAATCGGCTTCTGGTCCGGAGGCACCGAGATAGGGCCCCACCCCGCCGCTTAGGTAGGACGCACCGATAGAGCTGGTCCGTCAATCATGAGGTAGCGGCGGGCGCTCCTCGCAAACTTCTTCGCCGGCCGCCTGGGTGGGTAAGGTTTACCGCCAAGAATTGATGAAAGGGTCCGCCAACGTGATTCCTAAGGGCCGGTCGCATGACATTCGAAGGGACTTCCGCCATGCCGAATGGGGAAGTGTGTCGGCTAAGATGGGTCCGAGCTACTCAAGGAACCGGTCGATGCTAGCTTTGACAAGGCATCCGGCGCTAAGCGGGCGCCAGGACTTGGATGATCTTGAAGTCAAGCGGGGAGCAGTCCTTGACAATCTTGGTATTGAGCCATCCTTTTATCTTTTGCAGCGCATTTCTGCCGCTAACTCCGATGAACCACCAACCGAGAGTCGGCCAAAGACACTAGACTCTCTGGCCGCTAGGGCGTGCCCCAGCTGGCTATGAGGGTTTCAGATTCGGCCTCATTGTTCGAGTATGGGAACTTGAAGGCGATGGACTCGCCTGCGGATCGCCTCTGGCCGGGCAGACGACGCCGGCTCCGCCCCCGCCACTTGAGGACCCGCCCACCTTCAACTCCCACCAAGAAGCCACTTCGGGAGTCGGCTCCTGTGTTCGACACGGGAAGCCGCCGCGGCCGGGCCTACTGGGGTAAGGGCTGAGCAGAGTAGCTAGGTCATTCGCCGCCATCCGGGCGAGGTGGACTCTATGAGGAAGTCGGCCAACGCTAGCGCTTTTATGGTCCTCGGCTCGAATCAACATCATATCGGGCCGAAGTTCGACGACCACGCCACCATCCTTCCCGATGTGGTGGGACTTCCTGTGATTTCTTCATCTAAGGCTTGTCCGCACGATAATAGGTGCGCTTTGAAGTACGGACGAACGGGCGAGCCGTAGTGATGAGTGCTAAGGTCGGGTTTCATTAAGGGGTAGTTCAACTCCCCGCTCTCAAGGTCCGGATCGACGTAGTAGACCGCTCGGATGTGGTCTTCTTCAACTAACGCCGAAGCTCACCGCCGCGACTGCATAAATAGGGTCTCCCCTTCTACCGGTTGCTCAGAGGGTTTGGTGCTCAAATATGCTTTGAGTTCTCTCAAGCAAAGATTCTTCGGTCCATTCCAACTTCTTGGGATCTTTGGCCCCTCGAGAACTTTGAAGAAAGGGAGGCTTTCTCTGCCGACTTGACAGAAGCCCAAGGCTATCTTCCCATTGAGCTTGAATGTCCTTCATGGTGCGCTGCTCGAAGTCGCCGATGGCTTTATCTTCTCCAAGTTGATCTCAATCCCTCTCTCGTGATCATAAATCCCAGAAATTTTCCGACCGCGACTCCAAAAGCACATTTGGTCGGTTGAGCTTCATGCCGAGGGTGGTGAAGGTCTCCTTCGTCGCTGATATGGGCTACCGCCAATCTCGACTTCACCAAGATGTCGCCCACATAAGCCTACATCATGGCCGAGCCGCCTTTGAAGATCTTGTTGACCAGCCTCCGGTAGGTCGCTACGGCATTCTTGAGACCAAAGGGCATCACTTTGTAGCAAAAGGTGCCTCTGGCAAGGATGAAGGACGCCTTCTCCTCGATCATGCCTCGCCATGGGATTCGTTGTAACTCAAAAGCATCCAAGAAACTTAGCAACCGATGTCCCGCGACTTTCGCCCACCAATTGATCACGCGGGAGGGGTAGCCGTCCCTGGGCATGCTTTGTTGAGGTCGGTAAAGTCGACGACGCCCTCCATTTGCCGCTAGACTTCTTCACTAGGGCGGCGTTGGACAACCACTGGTATTGACCTCCCAATGAAGTCCCGCTCGTGAGCCGCCGACTTCCTGCTTTTGCCGCCGGCCGCTCCTGTGTTTCTTTGTCGAACCGGTTTGACGTGGTTTGCCGACAGAGAGCCTATGGCAATGACGCCGCTAAATACCCAGATGTCTTCTGACTCTAAGCAAACACATCGAGATTAGATAAAGAAAAGTAGTTATCGCACCTCTTAATGGCTCCGGAGGTCGGATCCGATCCGAAGTGTCCTCTCACTCGCGGGTCGATGGGAATCTCATGGAGGTCCTCGAGTCGCCCCTTCGCCTTCTCCGAAGCCGGCGAACCGCTCTTCGATGGGCATGGCGTGTCAATTCCTTTTCCCTGGTGGAGAGGGCGTAGTTCGGGCTTCGGTCGCCCGACTATCCCTACTCCTCCTCATGCTGAATTTGATCATTTGATGATAGGTGGACGGGATGGCCCGCAGTCGGGAGGGACGCTCACCAAGATGACATTATGTGCCGACTTGATGTCCACACATAAACCGGACGTCCACGGCCGATTGTACGAGGTCGCCCAACGTACCGTGGAAGGGTGATTTGCCCCTCGAAAGGAGAATGCCCCGAAACCAATCAGTGACCTAAAGATCAGTGGCTTGGACTTATCAATACCCATACGGTTGAACGCGTCCAAAACAATATGCTCCACAGATTCCTGCCTATCATGATCCTCTTCACTTTAAAGCGTGATATCGGCTGATGTGACGATGGGTCGCCATGAGGGCGCCTCAACGCCATCCAAGTCGGCTCAACAAAAAGAGATGGATACATCGGCTTCCGCTTCTTGTCACAAATTTCACCCGTAGGGCATGCTTGCATACCTCTTCGGGCGTTGTTGGACTCCCTCCTAAGGTCGGACCCCCGCTGATGGTGTTGATGACTCCCCCGACTCCTTGGCTCGGCCCCGCTGGGCCCTGCCTGGCGAGGTCCGGGGACCGAGCGAGGCCATGGGTCGCCTTTTGGCTTGTTGCTCTCGGTAGATCAAATTCTTCAAGAAGCCTCTTTGGATGAGGTCTTCAATGTTCTCGAGAACACGGCACTCTCTCGGTGTCGCGGGCCGTGGTCCTGGGTATCGGCAGAATCGCCAGTCTCTCTTGCTCTGTCCGCTCTCATCGGCCAGGGGCTTGTGGAGGAGCCCTTCTCTCGGCCTTGTCCGTGGCCCCAAAGGGAGGTGTTGAGGACTCAGAACACCGGGAGTATCTGCGCTTATCCTCCTCTGCCGAACCACTCACCTGCGGTTGTTCTTGGGAGGAGGATTCCTTAGATGTGCTCTCTAGCCTCCTCCCGGAAGGGTCTGGAACCGGCCTAGCGGGATGGGTTGCCGGAGCGCATAGGTGGCTCAACAGGAGGATGAGGTACCGTGTTGTTGGTGGGGACGTGCCGGTAGTCGCGGGCTGCCCTGCCGACTCCTACTGCTGTATGATCTTGTAAGCTTCCGCTTCTTCCATGTTCATGTAAGCATGGGCTTTGGACATCAAGTGCTCGTAGCTCTGATGGGCTTCTTGTTGAGGGCTTTGGACAGGTCGTCAGTCGCACCACAACTGTGGTTATAGCTACTTTGCTCTTTGGTCTTGACTTCTAGCCTCTTCGCTGAAACCTCTTGATGTAGGCTCTGAGGCTCTCGCCGGCCTCGCTGGTTTGAATGAGCACACCGGAGGGCAATTTAGGAAGGCGGGCAAGAAGTGGTGGATGAATCTGCCGCTTAGCTCTTCGGCTACCAATGGACCTCTTCTCCAATGAGTTCCACTAAAGCTCGGGCTTCCTCACAAGGTAACCGGAAGTAGCGACGAGGCCGCCGCCGTGATCATGATCACGGTGTTGTGGTAGTCTTGCACGCTCGTACAGGTCTCTATCACCACGACTTGTCCATTGCTCCGATCTTGAATTTCTCGGCGGTGCTTTCATGATGGAGTCGGTGAAGGGGGTTCCCTCCGATGGCGCCTACACCCGGCCGGTACACTTGATTATAGTCGCCGTCGCGGCGCCGGGTGGGCCGAATGCAGGCGGGCGCTGTGCGCAGGTCTCTGAGGCCGTGCTCTGCGGGCTGCCCACGCCTTGGCCGGGAGAAGGGCTTCATGCGAGGTCCATCGCGGGAGGCGGCTTCAGAGTCGCTTTCATGAGCCGGCCGGGCGCCAGAGGTGAGGGGCGGCGCCTCGTGATTTCCTCGCGGACTTGTCAAGGTGGGGAGTCTCCCGAGCGGACTCGCCCGGGCGCAGCTTGGTTGCCTGAAGCGGATGGGCGGCCGGCGGAGGTGGGCTCCGGCCGTTGCCGACGGCGCTTACTGCCAATAAGTTAAGGGAGGCGAGTGAAGAGGTCTGCAAAAAGCTTGGAACCGGCATGCATGGTGGCTTGCATGGCTAGTGATCTTTCTCTACGATTCCTCGAGTGGGCCCGGGTGACATAGCCCCGCATGTAGGTCCTCCGAATTTAAAGATCATCGCCGACATAAATGCAAGAAGAAGAAAGGAGGCCCCACGGTGGGGCAATAACCTGATGTATATAATCACAAATCTAACCCCTGATGAGTTTGGTTTTAAAGAGAGCGAGTTCTCTAAAGCTCAAATGGACCGACTCGATCAAAGGGTTCGCCACAACAAAGAAGAAGGACTCTGCTAAGAAGCGAGTTTGGGATCTCCCGTCCGGACGGCCAAGTTAGTAATGTGTGATAACGGGTGGAGCGGAATTACTTGGAGAAGATTGCTTACTTTGTTAGTCGCTCACGCTCTCTTTACAGGTAGGGTTAAGGGGTATTTCCGTCCTATCACTAGTTTGGGAACCACCGGTGAGTCACCTCCACGTGTGTGTCGAGGATTATCGAACATCCTCCAGCTAGAGTGGCTGGTCTTTACAGTGCCTAATTGGGCGAATCCGGTGGTCGGTGTGGTCTATTCGCCATTAATGGGATGGGATCAGCGGCTCGTGAAATGCGACGGGTCCGGTGTCTTAAATAACGTGGAGAGATGGGGAATTAAGGGGTCAGCGGCATTTAATGTGATGTCGATGGGCTCGAAAGGCACCGTGTGGCCGCCGCTTGAGTGGGGAATCACCAATGGTGAGAGAAGGGGAGGTGTGGGCGGATGGCCACTCATGCGCGTTTCTTTAGGGCGCCCCCGATGATTTGCCGAGGACGCGCATTGGGAGTTCCTCATGCCGCTCTAGAGGACGAGGGCCGAGGAGGGGGCTCGCCTGCCCACATTGTTTGGAGGGGCTCAGAATCAGGGAAGGGGATTGCAACCCGCGGGCGGGTCTGAGGGACCCACTGCTGCCCGCTGTCTCGAGAGAGAGAACTGCCGGGACAGTCGTATTCCGCACGCTGGCTTGGCCATGGCGATGCAAGTCACCGATGGGCCTGACCGGTCTGGTACATGCAGCCTACCGGCTGGCCGAAAAGGAGGTCCCTTGCCCGGCCCCTCATCGGGTAAGCAAGCTTCTCGTCCCATCAAGGTTTTCTCTTTAATCACCGATTAGTGGTTATGACCATAACATATATATATATATATATATATATATATATATATATATATATATATATATGGATTAAAGAATATGAGGTGACATGCTCATTTAGTAAAGTGAGCTACCATTTACACACAATACCCCACACTCAATGGATGTGACAACTAGGTGAGCCTAAAGACTATACTCATTAATGGGTAGCTCATTTTACTAAATGAGAGCCACCTCATATTCCTTTTTCCATATATATATCCTATGAGATGCAAGGTTCTATGATATAAGATGCATGGATCCCACTCGTAGTTTTAGTTTATATATATATATATATATATATATATATATATATATATATATATATATATATATATATGGAGGTCGTTGATGAGTGATGACTCATAAATTCTGATGGCAACTCACAATGACAGACCCCACACTTTTATTCCTTACAACACAAGTTATCTGGAGTTTGTATGTATAGTAACATCAACAACAAGAAGAGGCCCGGCCTACACCCTCAACCCTCCTTTTATACACGAAATAAATTTGTTATCATAAATTTTTGTATGGACATAACAACAACTTTCCTAATAAGATAACAAGTAAAGGGAGAAAAAAAGCATAAAAGAGGATATAATAGAAACTCTCGAAGTATAAAGCACCTTGAAAGTTTTAATCTTTTATTTGAAGGGTTAACTACTCCTGGATAAGATATTATCACTTTCAAAAGTTAACATTAAAAATCTCCAATGATATTGGAAGGAGTGCTTGTTTCTCGAGACCCAGCTAATTATGGAATCATTCATGACCTCCTCCACATCAGGTACGTACATGAGAAAGTATAAAGAAAATACGACCAACTAAACAATAATTTGATAAACCTGATTATGCACTTAATTTGTGAATAATAATTTAAATGATCTTAATATTTTAGCCAGATTGGGAGCGTTTTAGTAAGATGAGTTGTTGGTTGTATGATTTAAACTTTAGAAGGTGAAAATAAAAGAAATGTCGCTAAGAGGAGTGAGAGTAACCGATCTGGATTTATGGCCAAACTCTATAGAGTCTGATATTTATGTTAAGCCTGACAAGTAAGACTTCAAATCTTCAACCATACTTATTTTGACAATGCTTTGTCTCAATGTTTGATATCCCTAGCCAAAATGTATTGTTTATAAGTGATGAACATTGTGTAGTTATTCTAAAATGAACTGCTGTAAACTATGTTGAAATATTATTATTATTATTTTTTTTTTGGGTAAGAAAGCTTAATTTCCATTACCAAACTGTAGAAAAGAAGATACAAACCCCCTATACACTTAGAGTCCCAACAAAAATAGGACTTAAACTAAGCAAACAAAACACAAACAAAACCTCCTATACGTACACAGATATCACCTATGAATTAACAGTACCAAGAAAAGCCTTACAAAGGCACAAACTTAGGGTATGTACACATCGCCCTGCACCATGCTCTATTAGCTTCAGTATCTTTCATCTTCACCACCTTTGCACACTGGATTTTCACTTCAAAAGAGATTTGCTGGAATACTTCTTCCACTTGAAGCCTCTTTTTTGGAAAAATCAACAAGGTTCTAGCATTCCAAATATGATACACGCACAGCAACAACAGCTCTTTTGATTCTCCAGATGCTAACGCTCCTTACCAAGCTATGAGCATCCATGATATAATGTCTTGCCACCTACAGGGAGGGTTAGATTCCTGCACAAAAGCCATCACCATGCCCCAAAGTTGCAAACTGAAATTACATTGAAAAAATAGATGATCTCTCTTCTCTACCATCACACCACACAGAGCACAAGAGTTATCCTCTAGCACCCCAATATGTTGGAGCCTATACTTAGTAGGCAGTCTATCAAGACAAGCCAACCTAGTAGCAAAGATATATTTTGGAATAGAGAATCTATTCCACACAATATGAGCCCATTGTTTCTTTTTCAATTTCACCCAGCAGCATATGATAAGTAGCAGAAGAACTAAATTCAGGCTGAGGTCCAAGCCACTTCAAGCACCCATTATTATGAGCTATGTATAACGGAGCATCCTGCCTCAGTTTGAGAATTCTCTTAAGCACCTAAGAGAAGTGAGGCTTAATATCAATTTCCCACAAAGATTTCTCTCTGAGATAGTACCCATGTAGCCATCTCACTTAGAGAGAGTCTTTCATGAGAATCAAGGATCAGAGATTTTTCATAACAAGGGCTTTATTCAAGGAAGATATATGTTGTAAACCAAGGCCACCACTAGTTTTAGGCTTACATGCCTGAGTCCATGTCACTTTGCTTTGGTATGTTGACCATAAGACCTAGTCCACAAATAATCCCCCAAGAAGTTGCTCCACTGAATTAATGACCAATGACCTCCTTAGGCAAGAGGAAAGTACTCCCTACTAAGCATGCATGCTGTAAATAACAGATTTTAAAAGTTGTAATCTCTCAACATCGGGAAAAAAATCTGGCAATCCAACTTCTAATTTTTGAGAGAATTCTCTCAATCAGCACAGCACAATCAATAGAGGAAGGCCCCTTAGAGGAGAGAAGAATGCCCAGATATTTGACACGTAACACCCCTTTAGTAAAGCCCAAGGGTTGTAGGATCAAATTCCTATTTGCATTAGACACCCCTCCAAAGAAAACTTGGCTTTTGAACAAGTTAGCACACAGTCCAGAGACTTGAGAGAAATGTGAGAATCTCCAAAATAATTGCTCTACAGAGCTCAACTCCCCTTTACAAAATGGCATCATGTCATCAACAAAACACAAATGAGTGATATTATTTTTTTACACTTAGGCTGAGAGTGTAAATTAACCCTACGGGTGATGATAGCTAGACTACAAAGCCAAAACTACTCTTATATACAAGAAACAAAAATATGGAGGTCGTTGATGAGTGATGACTCATAAATTCTGATGGCAACTCACAATGACAGACCCCACACTTTTATTCCTTACAACACAAGTTATCTGGAGTTTGTATGTATAGTAACATCAACAACAAGAAGAGGCCCGGCCTACACCCTCAACCCTCCTTTTATACACGAAATAAATTTGTTATCATAAATTTTTGTATGGACATAACAACAACTTTCCTAATAAGATAACAAGTAAAGGGAGAAAAAAAAAGCATAAAAGAGGATATAATAGAAACTCTCGAAGTATAAAGCACCTTGAAAGTTTTAATCTTTTATTTGAAGGGTTAACTACTCCTGGATAAGATATTATCACTTTCCAAAAGTTAACATTAAAAATCTCCAATGATATTGGAAGGAGTGCTTGTTTCTCGAGACCCAGCTAATTATGGAATCATTCATGACCTCCTCCACATCAGGTACGTACATGAGAAAGTATAAAGAAAATACGACCAACTAAACAATAATTTGATAAACCTGATTATGCACTTAATTTGTGAATAATAATTTAAATGATCTTAATATTTTAGCCAGATTGGGAGCGTTTTTAGTAAGATGAGTTGTTGGTTGTATGATTTAAACTTTAGAAGGTGAAAATAAAAGAAATGTCGCTAAGAGGAGTGAGAGTAACCGATCTGGATTTATGGCCAAACTCTATAGAGTCTGATATTTATGTTAAGCCTGACAAGTAAGACTTCAAATCTTCAACCATACTTATTTTGACAATGCTTTGTCTCAATGTTTGATATCCCTAGCCAAAATGTATTGTTTATAAGTGATGAACATTGTGTAGTTATTCTAAAATGAACTGCTGTAAACTATGTTGAAATATTATTATTATTATTTTTTTTGGGTAAGAAAGCTTAATTTCCATTACCAAACTGTAGAAAAGAAGATACAAACCCCTATACACTTAGAGTCCCAACAAAAATAGGACTTAAACTAAGCAAACAAAACACAAACAAAACCTCCTATACGTACACAGATATCACCTATGAATTAACAGTACCAAGAAAAGCCTTACAAAGGCACAAACTTAGGGTATGTACACATCGCCCTGCACCATGCTCTATTAGCTTCAGTATCTTTCATCTTCACCACCTTTGCACACTGGATTTTCACTTCAAAAGAGATTTGCTGGAATACTTCTTCCACTTGAAGCCTCTTTTTTGGAAAAATCAACAAGGTTCTAGCATTCCAAATATGATACACGCACAGCAACAACAGCTCTTTTGATTCTCCAGATGCTAACGCTCCCTTACCAAGCTATGAGCATCCATGATATAATGTCTTGCCACCTACAGGGAGGGTTAGATTCCTGCACAAAAGCCATCACCATGCCCCAAAGTTGCAAACTGAAATTACATTGAAAAAATAGATGATCTCTCTTCTCTACCATCACACCACACAGAGCACAAGAGTTATCCTCTAGCACCCCAATATGTTGGAGCCTATACTTAGTAGGCAGTCTATCAAGACAAGCCAACCTAGTAGCAAAGATATATTTTGGAATAGAGAATCTATTCCACACAATATGAGCCCATTGTTTCTTTTTCAATTTCACCCAGCAGCATATGATAAGTAGCAGAAGAACTAAATTCAGGCTGAGGTCCAAGCCACTTCAAGCACCCATTATTATGAGCTATGTATAACGGAGCATCCTGCCTCAGTTTGAGAATTCTCTTAAGCACCTAAGAGAAGTGAGGCTTAATATCAATTTCCCACAAAGATTTCTCTCTGAGATAGTACCCATGTAGCCATCTCACTTAGAGAGAGTCTTTCATGAGAATCAAGGATCAGAGATTTTTCATAACAAGGGCTTTATTCAAGGAAGATATATGTTGTAAACCAAGGCCACCACTAGTTTTAGGCTTACATGCCTGAGTCCATGTCACTTTGCTTTGGTATGTTGACCATAAGACCTAGTCCACAAATAATCCCCCAAGAAGTTGCTCCACTGAATTAATGACCAATGACCTCCTTAGGCAAGAGGAAAGTACTCCCCTACTAAGCATGCATGCTGTAAATAACAGATTTTAAAAGTTGTAATCTCTCAACATCGGGAAAAAAATCTGGCAATCCAACTTCTAATTTTTGAGAGAATTCTCTCAATCAGCACAGCACAATCAATAGAGGAAGGCCCCTTAGAGGAGAGAAGAATGCCCAGATATTTGACACGTAACACCCCTTTAGTAAAGCCCAAGGGTTGTAGGATCAAATTCCTATTTGCATTAGACACCCCTCCAAAGAAAACTTGGCTTTTGAACAAGTTAGCACACAGTCCAGAGACTTGAGAGAAATGTGAGAATCTCCAAAATAATTGCTCTACAGAGCTCAACTCCCCTTTACAAAATGGCATCATGTCATCAACAAAACACAAATGAGTGATATTATTTTTTTTACACTTAGGCTGAAAGTGAAAAACCTTCACTTCCCCCAAGTCAGATAGACTTCCACTAAAGTATTCTATCACCAAGATAAAAAGATAGGGGGAGATAGGATCCCCCTACCTTATACCTCTTTTCCATTGAAATTGCTTATTAGGCTGACCATTAACAAGAATAGTTTAGGATGCAGTACTCACACACTCCATGACCCATCTGATAAACTTATGAGGGAATCCAGACCCTTCAACACAGCAGTAAGGAAGTGCCAATTGACAAAATCATAAGCTTTTCTCAGATCAATTTTCAGGGTACATCTAGCAGAGATATTTTTCCTCCCATACATATGGACTAAACCTAAGCCATCAACACATTATGCACTATACTTCTGCCTTTAATAACAGCTCTCTGGTTCTCACTCACAACCAGAAGAATTACTCTTCAGAGTTTATTTGTTAACACATTTGAAATGTATTTGTACAAGATATTACAGCAAGCGATAGGTCTATAGTCAGAAGCACTACTGGGGCATTAAGTCTTAGGAACAAGAGTAATAGATGTAGAATTTAAAGACTTGAGCATTCCGTCATACCTGAAGAAATCACCCACAGTAGAGATAAGGTCAGCTCCAATAATATCCCAAGAATCTTTATAAAATTTGGAAGTAAATCCATCTGGTCCAGGGCTTTTTTGCACATTGATCTGGAATAAAGCATTTCTGATTTTTGCTGAAGACACTGGCCTACAAAGATCAATACATTGATGAGGGGACCTCTTGACAAAATCGACATAAGGAGAGGCTGACAAGAAGTATTCACACCCAATATATTACTATAGAAGTTCACCAGCTTCCCTTGAATATCCTCCTACTTATTAAGCTGAACACCCTGAGAGTTCACATAGAGAAAATGGAGTTCCTCACTCTTTTTTGTTTAACTTTAGCATGGCAGGCAGAATTACTATCCCTAAGTTTGAGCAAATCAACTTTAGCTTTTTGTTGTAAGAACATAGACTCATGTTTGAGTAGGAGTAGAAACTATTTCAGAGAATCACTTTCACAAGTAATCAGTTCAGCATCTGTTGGATTGTTCTAAACAGCAAGTTGAGCTTGGAACAAGTCCTCTCTTACCTTTTTAACTCTAGTAGATTTTCTTCCAAAGTATTGAGAATTGAATCTTTTTAGTTGGGCTTTAACTATCTTTAATTTTTGCATAACTCTATACATAGGTGAACCTTGTATCTATTACCTCCAAGCATGACAAACAACACCTTTAAACTTGGGGTGCTCACTCCAGAAATTAAAGTATTTGAAAGATGATCTCATAGCAGAAGGCAAGTGAAAAGAAATCAAAGGCGGACTATGCTCAAAAACCCTAGGAGCAAAAAACTCAGTATTAGTGGTAGGAAAAAAATCTAGCCAAGCATCATTAACCAAAACTCTATCAAACTTACAAAAAAACATGCTTATTAAACCAAGTGTAGAAACACCCTTTGAATTTCATATCCATCAATTTAGCATCACTGATAAGCCCTTGCAATTCCAAAATTTTATTTCTAGTAACACTTCTCCCCTAAATCCTTTCGTCAATATCAAAAATACAGTTAAAATCACCAAGTACAAAACAAGGGCCCTGAGTAGAAGTACCAATAGACCTAAGACTAGTAAAACAAGGGCCCTGAGTAGAAGTACCAATAGACCTAAGACTAGTCCAAAGACTTGTTCTGAGGTGAGCTTGGTCAAAACCATAAATGAAGAAAGCAGAAAAAGTAGATGAATTGCTCTTATCCTCAAGTAAGCAATGAATCAACTGAGAGATAATTAGGAGGCTCTAACCATTTATAGTTGAAGCACCCCACAACACTGTAATTCTTCCATGTGTATCATAATCAAAATTATCCAGAAAATGCCAATTAGGGGCACATTTTCCAGCAACAATAGAAGCTAAGCCAGGTTGAACCTTAGTTTATATAAGACCAAGCAGTGAAACATTATGTACATTAAGTAGATTCTTAACCTCTAATATTCCAACATTCAAAGACTTTCATCCACGTTGAGATAAGCTACCTCTACCTCTATTATTCCTATGATCCCCGACATTAGAATTAGTTGAAGGAATAGGGCCTTTCTACTTATTGCTTCCAACTTTATATATGAGAGAGATCAATGAACAAATTAATACAATTATCATCGTGAACAATGAGGGGAGTGAACCCGTATTAGTGCTAACCCCAGAAACCTTGTTGACAAGAGAAGAAGAGCTCATATTCTGCATATGAGAGCTATATCCACCCTCATTAGAGATTGAAGTAGGAGAATTTCTACTCCTAACCAGCTCCTAACCTGTTGCCATCCTGAATCACCCTCAAGGGCATTACTCTCTGGTGGACTCTTATCAACAATGCTAGGAATAGTTTTTTCAGCTTCAACAACCACATGTATTACTTAGGGACCCCTAGTGCTTAGCTACATAATTCTTGATGGAATTATATGGTGCTTTAAAGCCAAGAACATAGCTAACTAGGGAAAATTTTCACTCTTCAATACCACAACCCCACTCCGAATCTTCAAACTGGATACAATTAGATTCTACAAATTGCTGAGAGATGAAGGAAAGATTCAATGCGTTTTCCTTTTGACGATCTAGAGGTCCCCTGAGCTAAGATCCCAAAAGCTTGAGTAGGTTCCATCTGAGATCGAGCTGATCCATCTTAAGAACAAGCAGATTCCTCTTGAGAACGTGAGGAACCCCCTTGAGATATAGCTAATTTATCTTGTTTCATGCTGACAGAAAGAAACAAGGAGCTACGAAACCAGATCTAGAGAAGAAAGCAAGAGGTGCACGATAGCAAAATGGGCTAGCATACACGTTAGTAATTTGACCTGGTCGATGCAGAAACTAGTTTTTGGGTGTTATACAATAATTTTTTGCATACATTACAGTACTGGAGATTGCTCACTATTTATAGAGTGTCAGTAGGGACACGTTAGTAATTTGACATGGTCGATGCAGTCGGCTGATCAGACCACACTTTACACATGTCGGCAGTCAGTTAAATTAGTCACCTTTGCATTTAATGTAACAGTGTCAGAATGGCTGAAGTGCTAGCATCGTCCAAGAAGTCATCATGATTTCGGCCGAAAGAGCCATAATGACTATGGCCATGCATTAAATGCGATGGTGACTGGGCGGCGTAGTATGACACTGGGGACTTTTTTTTTCTTGCTAGTCTATTTTTTTCTTGCTAGTTCTTTTCTATTTTCAGAGAATCTTGTCCTTTACATATTTTGATGTACTGTCTGAAAGCATCGTTTAGATTTAACAAAAATCAGTTCTCGAAAATTCGAATGCTGGTTGACATTAGTCCCATATTTTCTCAAGTATTATCCTAAAGATTTATTGTTTAGTTACAAATTTTGTTTCCGTTTAAAGTTTCTATTTTCTTAGATATTTCCATTCATTATCCAAAATTTCTGATTCAGGCTATATATTTGGCTTTTAGACTCTGTTGCTGCCTCTTATTAATCTGTATATTGGAGAAAGGGGAGTACTATGTATTGCCTTGCTTGCTTCAGTTGCTTATGTAAGCCTTTTGCACTAACAATTGAGACTGACTCACTCTTGTAAATATCTGGAACTTGCAAATCTTTGCTATGCAGGATTTGCTATATGGATTAGCTTGGGCACCATGGGTATAATACTGAACTCTGTCTTACTTTCACTTTGATGAAATAGTTGAGAAATTAGGAGTTTATGAAGCTATGCCAGATTGATTCCTGACAGTTTACAATTAAACTGATCATTCTTGTTTATTTCCTGTCAACTGCCAGATTAAAGCACCACAGCTTACACATTGAACTCTGTTACTCCAAATTGACATACTGAACGTTTACAGATTGAACCGATGAGTGATTTAAATTTTTCCAAGTCAAAAAATCTAGGCTGAGATTATTAAAGGTTTTGAGATTGAAATCTCTAGGTTGATAATTCACATGCTAACAATTCACTGACTGAACTGACAATTCTCTTTACTATCAACCTCAAGATTGATTACAGATTGACTCTAGTACTGTCAAATTGATATACTAATATGTTAAAAATTGTACTGATGGTCCCCTAACTCTTTTGTCAAATTTAATCTTTCTATTAACTTGTTACTAGTATGTGCAGGAAGTTGATTCTTGAGATTTATGTCACCATTAAGACATTTGATTAAATCTCTAAAATTTGTACAAAATGAAAGATACATATGAATGCTCAGGAACCTGTTAATCTTGGACATGGCCGGTATTTCTCTTGCAAGGATATTGAAAAGAAATTTCCATCTAGAACACTAATGCAAATGGATTCTTGTATAGCACAATTTTAAGCGTTTACTGTGAAATTTTGCTGTAGCTGATGAGTTGTTTCATCAAGTTTATTTTGTACATAATATTTTTACAGGTTTATGTGCAAGTGAACTTTTGAGATTAGCTGGTTTTGTGCTTATGGATGAGTGGTTGGTGTTGATGAGTTGCTATGTAAAGTAATTGATTGAGGCTATAAGAAGTAACGGTAAACGATTCATTTCTGGTTTATCGTTTTGGGATGGTTTAACATTTATAAATTGAAAGCGAGCATTGCCCAAGAAATATGTTTGTGTTTTAAGCCAAACCCCGGGTTGAGTTTCATGTCTAATATTTTGTGGGTCTAGATCATTACACAGAACCCAAGAAATATGTTGTGTGTATTAAGCCAAACCCCGGGTTGAGTTTCATGTCTAATATTTTGTGGGTCTAGATCATTACATAGAGCCGTGCTTTACCCATGTACATAAAAAAACAATTTGTGGGTATTGACTGCTATGTATTGACTACTACCCAGGAGGGTATCTCCAAGGAAATTTTCCCACGAAAATTTCTTGAGTAATGATCACTTTCCACAGTTTTTTGATCTATACCTAGGAATTCATCCCTGGGTAATACCCCGTTTTCCAGTAGTGTTTGGGAAAAGAGCCGACAACATGAAGTTCAATACTCATGTCTTTTTTGCATATATATGTTAATTTTATTTGCTTTTAGTTTCTTCCAACACCCCATTTCTTGAAAAAAAATAATATTTAGCAAAAATTATCTTTATAATGATGTTCAATCTTAATGCCCACACACCGTTAACAATTTAAAGGGTCAATCCTCCATTCTATTAGCAACCCCAGCCAAAAATGTGTTTTGTGTGTGACTAGTGCGTGGTTGTATGCATACAGGTGGGATGATACTAAATTAAGAAACAATACATAAAGCTATTCAAAAATGTGTTTGTGTGTGACTAGTGCGTGGTTGTGTGCATACAGGTGGGATGATACTAAATTAAGAAACAATATATAAAGTTATTCTGGTTTTTGAGTTTTTTCTTAGATTTTTTAATATTAAATGAACTCACAACTAAATAATGAGCTTTTAAATTGTATATGACTTTGTCCTAAAATTAGATCAGAGAAGTTATAAACATTTTCTGTATAGGAAATGCCAAATGTGCCTGCGGAGCATCCTCGCCTGAAAGCTGCTTTGTTTTAATTGTTTTATGCTTAGATGATTACTTTGTTACCTTAACTAAAGAGATCAGAACTGTATGAATGACCAGGACTAGATCTTAGGAAGGACCACCACATGAGTGTTTTAAACCTGAATAAAAAAAAAACCTTTATAATAAATTAGGACAAATACAAAGCAATATAATAGACAAAAGTATGTGAGCTCTTCAATATGTTAAATAACATACAATTTTACTAATATTACTGCTGATATAACAAGAGTAACTATAACAATAGCATACCTAAGCAAATTTCAGTATATGCTATCAGCAAAATAGAGTGTTATCTTGATAATAACACACAATCACAAATGAAAATTTCAGTCTACCCGAATACATTATCTCAAATCCATTGCTAAGTAATGGATGATCATTGAACGATCAAAAAGAAGAAGATTACTATGTTAATGAGTAAAAACGCTGGGCAACTACCCCCATGTTTCATTAATAAGAGTATAACGAAACAAAGCCAAAAGTGTACCTCCTCTTTCGGCTATCACCCTCAAAACCAGTATCAAAATCCTTTTCTTTCGCTCCCAAATCAGGTTTGGATATATATTAGAAAAGTTATAACTTGCATTCCATTCTGAAAAGTTAAAAGTGAAAGAAATATTGTCCTAATTCATATTAGTGCTAATTTAGGGAGACTAATTTCAAATATTTCCTCACTTCATCTTCTGAGAAAGGGAAACTCCTCTATAGCTCCCAAAATCAACATCAAAATTCTTCTCTTTCACTCCAATTCACGTCTGGGCAGAAAGAATATTCTTCCAATTCAAATGGGTGCGAACTCAGGAGGTTATAAAAGTTTTAAGAAATTAAAGAAAATTATTTGCAAATGACTTGCAATCAAGATAGGGCTACGAATATTCTTCCAATTCAAATGGATGCTAACTCAGGAGGTTATAAAAGTTTTAAGAAATTAAAGAAAATTATTTGCAAATGACTTGCAATTAAGATAGGGCTACGGATTTCAAATTAGAACTAATTCGGGGAGACTAATTTTAAATGTTTACCCACTTCATCTTTCGAGAAAGGGAAACTCCTCTATTTTGCTCTCAAAATCAACACCAAAATTCTTCAGATGGGTGCTAACTCAGGAGGATGTAAAAATTTTAAGAAATTAAAAATAACAACTAATTGCAAGTGACTTGCAAGGTAAGAGATCGAGATAAATTAAGCTTGCTACTCGTGCATGTCACATGCGGCCATGGAACAACCATCTCATGACCCTCCTCCGTCAGGAAGGGAACAGTTATGATATGTTCTTGTGCCTTCATAGGCAACATCTATAGAAAGCTTCTCGTGTATACACAGCTAATTCTTATTAGTCCTTTTCCATGTGGGACTAAATATTTCTTGTTTTTTGCCTCCAAATTTTGTAAACAGTCTCTTTGAATACGCTATACTTTGTAATTTCTTTTTAGACCCTGCTAACTACTTAGCTTAATTTACATGAATTATTTTGGGGTGTAGGTTTTCTAACCGAGCACAGATTAGTTGGTTTCTAGCTTTAAAATAGTTTTTTTCATGTGAGACCCCCCAAGTCTTGTTAATTTTATATTAAACCCCAAATCTTCATATTTCTAAATTATCTATTAAGCTGCTTTTAAATACTCCCCGGCAATGAATTCGTCCGATGTATTCATCATAGTACAATTAACTTCTAACCATCTTGATTAAATTACATTAATATACTTATAGCTAGATTTTCCACATATAAGAAAAAATAAACTGAGAAAGAGTAGAGAATGAGAAAGAAAGAGAGGAGGAAAGAGAGACTAGGAAAGACAAAAGTCACAAAGGAAAGTAGTGGTGAGTGTTAGATTTAGATTGTATCATGACCGCCTATTAAATAATTAACGATTGAGATTAAAAGTAGTGGTCTCTCCACTACCTTTTTGTAGTGGAGAGGATACAAATTAATTTATGTTTGGCAACTGGCAACTAAATGGAAAGTGGACTAAAAATTGGAAAGTGGCTCTACTTTTTTTTTTCATGTTTGGCATTTGGAAAGTAAACAGGAAATAAATGGAAAGTGAACGGTGCCACGTCAGTATTTTAGCCTCTTTTACTTTCTTAAAATTTGGAGAAAGTGAATGGAAAGTGAAGAAAGAGGAGACAGAAATTAGTTTTTAATTATTTTTTCACATTCTTCAATTTCCAAATTTATTATTTTGATTATTTATTTTTTATTTGGTCTCCACTCAATGCAATTCCCAAACTAAATCGTGTGAGATTATCCCGCACAGCTTCATGCAACTTGCGATTCAATTTATACTTTCCATCTTCTTTCCGGTTGCCAAACTTACCCTTAGGGAGACTAATTTCAAATATTTCCCCACTTCATCTTTTGAGAAAGGGCAACTCCTTTATAGCTCCCAAAATCAACACCAAAATTCTTCCCTCTCACTCCAATTCACATCTGGACTGAAAGAATATTCTTCCAATTCAAATGGGTGCTAACTCAAGAGGTTATAAAAGTTTTAAGAAATTAAAAAAAATTAATTGCAAATGACATGCAATCAAGATAGGGCTACGGATTCAAATTAGTACTAATTCGGGGAGACTAATTTCAAATATTTACCAACTTCATCTTTCGAGAAAGGGAAACTCTTCTATTTTGCTCTCAAAATCAACACCAAAATTCTTCAAATGGGTGCTAACTCGGGAGGATATAAAAATTTTAAGAAATTAAAAAAACAACTAATTGCAAGTGACTTGCAATCAAGATAGGGCCACGGATGGATATGACGGTAAGAGATTAAGATAAAGCTTGCTGCACGTGCATGTCACACGTGGCCATAGAACAACCATCTAATGACCCTCCTCCGTCAGGAAGGGAACAGTTTTGATATGTTCTTGTTCCTTCATAGGCAACATCTATAGAAAGCTTCTCGTATATAAACAGCTAATTCTCATTAGTCCTTTTCCATGTGGGACTAAATATTTCTTGTTTTTTGCCTCTGAATTTTGTAAACAGTCTTTGAATACGCTTTATTTTGTAATTTCTTTTTAGACTCTGCTACCTACTTAGCTTAATTTACATGAATTATTTTGAGGTGTAGGTTTTCTAACCGAGCGCAGATTAGTTGGTCTCTAGCTTAAAAAGGGTTTCTGTCATGTTAGACCCCCCAAGTCTTTGTTAATTGTATATTAAACCCCAAGTCTTCATATTTCTAAATTATCTATTAAGCTGCTTTTAAAAACTCCCCCGTCAATGGATTCGTCCAATGTATTTATCATAGTACAATTAACTTCTAACCATCTTGATTAAATTACATTAATATACTTATAGCTAGATTTTCCACACATAAGAAAAATAAACTGAGAAAGAATATTAGAGAATGAGATAGAAAGAGAGGAGGAAAGAGAGAGTACTAGGAAAGACAAAGTCACGAGAGGCTGTGAGAGCATCCGATAGAGATCGAGAGTTGGGCCCATAAAACGAAATCAAAATCTAATCATTGCCTTCATCAAGGCCATAACTGTCCAAAGTAAAAGGGTTTTAAAAAAAAGGTTAAATCTATCTAGAGGGTGTATTTTAAAACGGCTTAAGAGATTTGAGGGTATAATCTAGAAATATGAATTGTAGGGGTCCAATATGAAAAAAAAATTGCATTAAAAAAGAAAAAGTTTCAACTTTTTAAACTTTTAAGTTCTATTTTGGCCATTGATACAGCAAAGTGGAAAAAAGTCCACGATAAGTTTGTTCAAGAATATTGACACAGAAAAATGAATAAGAAACAAAATATCATACCGAATTTTAGTTATTTGAGTCTGCGGAAAGAGAGGAACAAAGTTAGAATTTAGGGTATCCAGTTCTTAAATTAATATCAAATTGGAAGAAGAAAGAGGTCTCTCTGGGAGCAAGAGGATTGCTCTGATACCATGTTAAGAATAGAACTTTTGGGAGACAAGAGTCTTATTTTATTCATTGTATTGAATTGCTTAAATACAATAGTAAGATGAGAGGTTTTAGAATCCTAATCGATGTGGGACTAAAATAAAAGAAAGCAGGTATCCTAATACTACTATATCAAACAACTTCGTGGTATCAATTTGTCAAAATAGAACTTCAAGATATCAAAGTAAAAAAAGAAGTGCAACTTTGGAGTATTAAGATGCAAATAACCATTATTAAAATGAGCTACCAAAAGATGTGAGTAATACCCATTGTGAATGACTCAGACAGTTGGGAGGTTCCAATATTGCTCCCATGGTATTTGGTTCGATTTCCTATGTTACTAAAAAAGAAGATGTGACTATTGACAACAGGTCTGAATTATCTATAATATTGATTCAGAGAATACCTATAATTAGTTAAGTATTATTTTTATTATCTAGATTATTAATATCATTCTCGGAGTCCACTGAGTGAGAAGATTTAATTAGCAAGGTATAATCAAGGATGTAGAAAATCTCTACAACCCACCTAGTTCACTGTGACTAGCAAAATAGCCTCACTATCAACCTATTTTGGTAGCTCATTAGTAAATAAGTAGCCAAATTATAAATTGGATATACCGCCATAATACAAATACAAGAGTTTAACTGCAATTAACTAACACTTATAAACAAATTAGTAAATAAGTTGCCAAATCATAAATTGGATATACCACCATAATACAAATACAACACTTTAACGGCTACATATCAGAAAACCCCCCTTAACTTTGGACAATTATCAGAAAACTCCCTTAACTTTCAAAATATCATAACCCCCTCCTTTTTAAATATCGGGATTATCACAAAACCCCTTTTAACTTTCAGATTTTATCGAAAAATTCCCTTTAACTTTCAGATTTTATTAGAAAACCCCCCTAATTTAGGGGAGTTTTCTGATAAAATCTCAAAGTTAAGTGGGGTTTTTTTATAACCCCTAAACTTAAGAGGGGTTTTCTAATATTTTTAAAGTTAAGGGGGGTTTTCTGATAATCATCCAAAGTTAAGGGGGATTTTATGATATTTATCCCACTTTAACTGCAGTTAACTAACTCTTATAAACAATAAATGCTGGTGCCACCTCCAGAATGTAATTTACAGGAAGGTCCAATTCTTGGCAAAATCGATCATACAACATCTCCGCCTCTTTTCCCCAGGATACAGCTAACAACGGATATGAGTAGTGAAATCTACCGCTCCAAAATAAAGGCTGCACAGTCAAATCAATAAAATAAGGATTTCATGACAATAGAGTATCATAAGCTAGTACTAGATTCATTTTTAATTGTTTTGCTCTTTCTTCGAATATCTCATTTCTGTTCTGTAAAAACACAATAGCTGTTTAAAAATCATTTTAAACATGAACTAGACAAAAAATTTCTTTATGATGATGTATCTTGATGACTAGAAAAAAGTAGTCGTTGTAGATGCGGGGTATCGATCCCAATACCTCTCGCATGCTAAGCGAGCTCTCTACCATCTGAGCTACATCCCCTTGTTGGGCTCAAACGAGACATCAATTCACTATTTCACGTAGATCCTTTCGCCCACAGAATAAAAACAATAGCAGAACAAACTGAATGAGAAACTTACGTTCACGCTGAGGCCCATGTCATCTCATTCTCAATCCTCTATTAACCACACTTACATTCAAAGCGAAAAAAAAAATGAAAATACTACAAAGGGTTTAATACTAATGCTCATTTAATTCTTTTACAAGAAACTGGCATCACCATCTCCTCTCCTCTCAACCTCTTTCCCAAACTACTGGTGCAATTGTAGGAAGCGAAACCAATTTTAGAAGCGAGGTCAGATGCTTCGCTTGCCAAACCTGGAAGCTCAAGAATAAAACGCAAATAAATATCATTGAACAAAATGGTAAGATTGATGATCATGACACACTTTGAAATTTTAAAGTTCGGAATTTGGATGGCTTCATAAAAAGTTTTCAATAGGTTCTCATCAGGAAACAATCAGCCTCAGAGGGAGTTTCCTATATGCCAAGGTACTGAACACAGATCAAACATCGGTTGATCGAACTGGAAGTATTTCAAGGAAAAGAATCTACAACATCATGATAAGAATCATAAGATACAATTTCAAGAAATATTTCCCAGTAAAAGGTCCCTTACTTATGGTTATACTTATTCATTCATTCAGGAAATAAATCTTGAAAAACAAAAAATAAGACGAACCAAAATAGTCAAATTTGCAATAGGTCATGGATATTTAACATGTGTTAATCATTCGAAGTTTTTCAAGTCTGCTAAAGATTACTCACCTAGATTGCAGCAATTTATCTTTCGCTTCTTCGATGGAGGGTTCTCATCTAACTTCAACCTTCTTCCAATACAAATGCTCTCGTCATCGCTCACTACATCATTGACAACTTCCTTTTGCATGTTTGTATTGTTTAGAGAAACCCGATTCTTTTTTGCTGGGTTTTCATCTTCCAATCTAATCTTCCTTTTGAAAGATAGATAGTTCTCATCTTCAAAATCAGAAACAAAATGAAATCAGAAACAAGAAATAAACAAACAAGAAGGATGTGTCTTCCCATATTTATGGAAGGAAGAACGAAAGGTTTATTACACCCCGATTATTAACACAACACTAAAGTGCAAGCATTATACTCCATATTTATGTGAATCCAATCAACAATTAAGCACCACGTAACAAGATAAATGAGAGCAAGCAGTTAGATATCTAAAAATACTTATAGATTTTTAAACAGAGAAAATACTTAAAGCTTTTCCTATCAATAAAATGGATTATCATACATACATACATAAACATGCAGAGCAAACACAAACACACGCAAACACAGTTAAACACAAACATATATAGTGTTAGAATGTAAGAATATAACCCTCAACCGGAATATAACCCTCAACCATCACCACAATTTCGAAATTTTGATGCAATGGCAGGGACTTTAAAACGATATCAGAGCACATGTCCCAATCTTTCGAACTACGAATTCTTAACTGGATTTAAAAAAATTTTAATACTGCTTGGTGAGTCCAGGTTTCTGCCCTTTAAAAAGGTTCTTAACCGCGGAGGCATGTTAGAATATAAAAATATAACCCAAAACACTCACCACAACTCTTAAGGACTTTAAGACATAGACACACAAAACACAAATAGAGTCATAAACACACATATATACACACATACATATACATGCATGCATACTATAAATTGCTAAATTTATGTTTATATGTTAAATTGATGAACAAGCAAATATGCAAGTGAGTATTATATTATGCTTTTCTTATTATTAAAACTGCCTTGTACTTCAGAAAGGCGTTGTAGCAAATCTTTCGTATGCGCCTTCTCAATTTAAAATTCTTGCTTGGTATGTTACTCCATTTTTATCTGAGGTGCTTGGATGATGATGAAATGCGCATAACGAAACTTTATCCCTTAGATGATTAGCTCCTTGTTCTAAATCAGGTGTTTAGCCAAATCATGAGAGCGTGGGTGATAATGTCACACTGTAGTCCACACCTAACATTGATATACTAAACATTTAACAAATGTGCTTGAAAGAGTATAAGGTCCATGGTGCCATCTAGAACTCCTTCATTCTCTCGTATCTTATATATGGGGATACTGGATATGAGCTGCCCTTATTTTCTAAAAGTTGGGAATTTGTATTCATGACCTTCGTCATATCCAAATCATATTCACATCCTTTATCATGATAAACCCCATCCTTCATGAATTAAATCATGGGTAAATTACACTAAATTCCCCCAAGAACTTTCAGTATTTTGTACTAAACCCCTAATAACTTCCAAAATCGCACTGAACCCCAAATACCCCCAATAAATTTCCGCATTTTGCAGATAACCCCCGTGACGGCGTCAGTCAACATTTTGCGTTGGCGACATATTTAGATCCTAAATGTGGACTGACGCATCAGCGTATCAACCAAATACCAAAAAATATAAACTTTTCAGCGCATAATTGTGAGAGCATAAATAAATACTGGATACAAAACCCTTCAACTACAAATAAAGACATTTAATTATGTTCACAGTTCAACTTTCAACAAATGAAATAATCAGAATATTTATAAATTAAATTAAAGTTTTAATTAAAAAAAACCCAAACCTGCGGCGGTCTTGCCCTCAACGACGATGGCGTCGCTGTCAGAACCTCCGGCGGGAAAACCACGTGAGGAGAAGAAGGAGAGGAGTGAGGCCCACGTGACGGAGGAGACAAGGTGGCGCCCGCGGCTCAGAAAGTGGCCGTTGAGCCTCACGGTGGCGGGGTCCAGCCCCAGAGACCTCCCGATGGCGCCGAGGTCTACTCCTCCGTCGCCGGAGACGGGGAAGTTGACGGCGACGGGGCTTTCGCCGCCGGCGAGGACGAGCTTGACGGTTCTCGGCGTTGAATTTAGCATTTAAATGTTTGGAAAAAGGGAGAGAAATTTGAGCGCTGAGAATTGAGGGTTTTTTTTTTTTTTTGAGTATTTTTTTTGGGGTTGAGAAGGGAGAGGAGAGTTCTAGAGGGGATTGATTTTAGAACCCGACGGGACTCTGGAAGGGTCGAAGGGGAGTCTGGTAAATTCAAGCCAAGCCCTTCATCTATACTTTCAGTTGTAGTCAACCCCGTCATCTTATTTGTTATCACTTTCTTAAAGGGAAAACTAAGAAACGGAATAAATTTGCAGTTGATACGACTATTATCGCATATGGTGGGTTTTTTTATTACTTTTTTTATTTTTTATGTTTTTTGTAAGGGTGATTGTAGTTGGCTTGACAATGTAAAGCTCATTTGCAGCTTAAAAAATTCTGCAACTGCGACTTATGTTCAAACCTGTGGAGCTCTAAATTATGTGCATGGAAGCATGCCGTTGTAAAGAGTTTGAAATTGTTCCATTACATACAACAGTTATAGCTCTTTTAATCATGAGGAACATCCCTCAAGAGACCAGTTGAAAGGATTGTAAATTAGATTTATAAAAATATAACCCTCAACCATCACCACAAGTTTTGATGTAATAATTAAGGACTTTAAGATAGAATCAGAAAAACCCAGATTTAAATCGTCACTGATAGATAACAGATATAAAAAGAATTTTCTAAAAATTGACAATGCTCAACTTGAGGAGGCATGGTAGAATATAAATATATAACCCTCACCTCTCACCGCAACTTCTAAGAGTTCTGATGTAATGATTATGATTTTAAAACACCTTGATGTAACCTATGAGTTTTGGGCCTCCACTGTGACTTGAATCAATTGCCTCCTTATGAAATTATTTGTAAACTTTGACAGGCATGGAATATCCATTATGTACAGCACCGCAATGGCATGATATCTCTAGCACTCCTCAAGCCTCAAAAAGTTGGAACGAAGAGGTAAAACTAGACAACCTTCATAATCAAACTGGATTAAATGCTTAATGAATAAAAAAAACCTGGAAAAGTATAATTTTATTAATTTTTTACTTTAACCAGTGCATTTACATAAGGACACGTGCCACGAAAATCTTACATACATCTTCATGCCAATAGACGAGAACAGATGGTAAAACAAAGCACATCTGAAGCATTACTTACCAGAAAAGTTTCACTCCGTTACCATAAACCGCTAAACATACATTAAATTGAATTGATCCAAACAAATACAGTAGGAGTGTGTTTGGCAAACCTCCAAAATCGGGCCAGGACTGAGTGTTTTTCTGTTTGGCAAAAAAGGGGCCAATATTGGCCCAGCTTTGAGTATTTTTCTGTTTGGCAAACCTCCAAAACTGAGCCAAGACGGATCTTGGCACAGTTTTTGACATTTTGCCAGACACACCCTTACAATGTGCATGTTTCATAATCTGTGCAAAATTTTCAGCAAAATATAAAAGCCGTACATTGCCAGAAAAAGCTTCTACAAACAAGAAAAAATGCTTAAATATCTCTCCTCATGTTTCTGCTCAGTCTCCAGCCTGCTTGTTTAGAGCACAGATCGATGCATCTCCTTCAAAGTGAATAGCCTTCAACAATAACAAGATTTGCAATGAAGACTTTCCAAGGATACTTACAAATAGCTTTCCCTCAAAAGAATCCTCAAGTGAAAATCTTCAAAAATCTGCGACTCATGTATTGTCACTGATAATAACAGGTTGATCTTTAGATGTAATTACTGCAGTTTGAGTTTCACCATGTAAATTCTCCATTGACGGGAAGCAATTTGGTGTGTCGGGATTTTGTTCATGCTCAGCAGGCATAGCTGAAATTTATGAATTTTTTTCATAAGAATATCACATATAGAGGATGCACAAGAAATGGCCAATAACAGAACCAACCTCCTTCTGCTCTGGGTTTGATAATCTTAGGTTGATAAAGTACAAAATCACATCATGCAATAGGAGTTAAATATATTAAGATTGACCCCATGAAATTAGAGGAAACAGTTAGATGCATTTTTGTGTTTTTCAAATGTACATCCTTAAGAATGTGCTTTTTAGCATGTTTATCTCTGAAGGTAGGTCTGTTGTGCATGTATTTTCTTTAAAATATCAAGTGATTTTTACAGGGAAAGTTGACTTAATCCCTTGACTCTGATATTGAACAAACCTAGTTGACTTAATCCCTTGACTCTGATATTGAACAAACCTTTTGACCCGATCACTTCTTGAGTAAACCCCAATCTAGGCTTACTTCGGCTTTGAATAACCCTCCTTCCAACCAGTTTATACAGGCATACCAGGACCGAGGTGATTATCGTGGGATAAGGCTGAAGAAGCTACAACCTAAGCAAAACGGATACGGTTATCCACAGATATCTGTACCTGATACGGATAAGGATAATAATATTTCTATCCAATAGGATATGGATACGGATACAAATATATATGTGAAACATTCGGATCTGTATCCAAATACATGTATTGATCATACAGTGAAAACTGTTTTAACTAGATTAATGAATGTAAGGTCAATTTTGATGATCTAGAGATCCAATCTTAACTTTTCAGATATGTTGAAAATATTAATGGACTGTCATTTGAGAAATTTATTATATTTAGTCTCACATGACAATCAATCTTATTTCGTTTCCTCATATCCGTTCGTACCCATATATATTTTCTCCAATTCGTGTTTGTAGGCGATTATGACGGATACGGATGAGTTTTCCCCACTGAGATATATCCGTATTCTGTGATTAGTAAACAGGTATGGATATGGTAAGAATCATATCTGTTGGTTTGCACGCCTACTTGGAAGCTTATGACACCAACACCGCGACACACATATAAATGACCATGCATTGATGTGATTTTCTAAGCAATATTCTGAACTCTAGGCTCTTACTGAAAATTTTACCAATGATACAAGAGCAACAAAATGATCATTTCCCCCTTAAAGTATTGGTGAACTCTCAAGTTGCCCCTTAAAATATCAATTTACCTATTTTACCCCTCAAACTATGTTTATGGTTTTAATATGGTCATTTTGTGAGCCTACAATCAAATATTTAACAGATTAATGACATACACAGTGTTTTTTATATTTCTTTATGGGTTTTATCAGTTTATCTCCTTTTTCCCCCAAACTAAAAAATATTTTTAACCGCTTTCTCCCAAAACTTTTTAACCTTTAACCCATTTTATATGAATAAAAAAGTCATTTTTTAGAATGCAAGAAAAACACTGACACGTCATTGATCTGTTAATATTTTACTGTAGACTCACAAAATAATCACATTGGACACAAACACATAGTTTAAGGGGGAAAGTAGGCAAATTGATACTTTAAGCGGCAACTTGAGAGTTCACCAATACTCAGGGAAATGCCGAAATGGTCACTTTGTCCTATTTTTATCTATTCTAGCTTCCTCAGAAACTCCAGCACAGTACAAAATTATCTGCAGCATTACTGGGAAATCTATAGTTTGATGGTTATATATATTAATCTACATATACTCCAATATAGAACCAATGTATAAGAAGTTACTGGATTAGATGTACCACAAATATTCAGGGCTAAGGATGATCAAAACATAAGGGATAATTACCTTCAATGAAAAATGGTACAGTTTCATACTTTATTGATGTCTCCAAAGGAAGAGCTCCTGGATCCTCCTCTTGGTTCTTTGTATTGTTATAATTTGTCCTTTCAAGTAACACAAACTTGTCCTTTTTCCAAACACATTCTAATATAAGAACCTCTCCACTGGAAGGATAGTACTCCCTGAAAGCCTGCATAATCACAAGATATTTTCGATTGTTTAAGACGAATAAAAAATGAATTCATTACGATCCTACATCCAACTCTTGAAAGTTCAAACAAATGCTCAGTATGAATGAAATATATGGGCACCAAAATAAGTCGGTTCTTAATAACTAACCTCAATAAAACCCTGAGTCAGTTTTACTGACTGCTTCTGCTTAGAGAGAGATGAGACCTTGTTGAATACCCAAACTACATCAAGTAAAATCTGCAAAGAGAAAAAAAGTAATTAGAAGGGTCTCAGTGAACAAGTCTATATGTCAAAAGATAATGCCCATGGGATTTTGGGGAAAACAAAGTACCATTCATGCTTATATTAGTTCATTGCACAGTCCAATTTGGGTGTCACATAGTTTATGAACAAGAAATTCAAATGGGTAAAACAAAATATCCTTCATGCTTATAATTCTTCATTGCATGGTCCAAATCAAGCACCAAATAGTTTATGAAAAAGAAAGTCGAATAGGAGCAAATGAATTTTTCTACAATATACACCTGTCACCAAGTATAAAAAAAATGCATAGAGAATTAAATGGAATTTGACATTGTGAAAAAACTTGCTGCTATTAATATGAGATCGCCATTAGATGACTGGTTCCAAGGTTCGCAGCTGCATACTTTAAATGGATGTGTGTAATAATGATCTCAGAAATCCTGTCTATGCACATTTATCTTCCAAATCAGATTTACATATCAAGTACCTCAGCCTATGTGATATTCCAGCTGCTTTTCAAACTTTGAGGGCTTACAAAGTCAAAAGAAACAACTTTATCCTTTCCTTCATTTTGCAAGAAAACCGATCGATCTGACCGTTTGCTCATCCCTAGTGTGGGATGCATGTCATAACATAGGCTCTAATAAAGCATTGTGTCCTACATAGCCTCTAATAAAGCATGAAAATGCTTAGTCAAATAATATATTAATATCTTCAAATATAAGAATAAAAATCATATGTAAAGAAAAATAACCAAGAATTGTAATTTAATGTAAATTATTTCTCTAAGTAGTCAGTTGTTCCAGGGAATCTGAATATATGGTTTCCCATAAGTAGAAAGGGTGGAGGGTTTTCTTGGCTAGATGAGTACATTCTTTATATAGGCGGTGAGTGATACTTATATTAACTTTGACCTGCATCCAATCTGTTCTATGAGTTAGAGTGAATCAGCATATACATTTTGCATCTTACAATTTACATTTATAGGTATATTCAAATTTTATAATTTATGATCAAAACTTAATGTCATTATGCATAGCAGTTCATATATAATGCCTCAAAAGCCAAACTTATGATATTTTTCATGTATCATTAAACTATACAAAGAAATGTATATAAATGGAAATTATCTCGAGAATGCTTACTTGTTGAACTAAAACTCGAAGGCGTGAAAGCAAGGCCAAGGTTGTCAATGAAAATGCTGTGAAAAATGATTTTGCAAGCAAGAAAGATATCTGACTGTAGAAGATAAAGGATACAACCAGATTATTTTCTTTTACTTCATTACCGCAAGTCAAAACATAACTTTTAGAGGTTGAAATAAGTAACAGTGAATCTGGAAAAAGAGAAACTTGTTGCCAATCCAGATGAGCAATTTGTTCCAAGTATTTATGATTGCAATAACAATTACTTCAGAATATTTACAAGAAATGATAATTTCACTATATGTGGAAAGGATACATTGCTGCCTTCAGGATAGGTTCGGCCATCTACAACAAGGAAACAACCAGAAACTTAGCAGTCAATGTCACAAAAAGTGGTAAAAAAAAAGCTTGATATAGCAATTAAAACATCAGGAGAAAAAGCTTGTGGAGATTTAATGTTGATAATAGACTGTGCCTCATAAAGGTTAAAGCTTAATCATTAATTTTATAACCACAAATGGACATGTTTTAAATATATATGAACCATAAGAGAAAAAGCAACTCCGTTAATAAACTAACCACAGTAATCAACTTGCATTGCGATGGAGAAATTGAAGAATGGAATCAAATTGTACTTGAGAAATATTAGCAAACCTGTGATAGTAATCGTGCAACACCTAATAGACGCTCCTGGTAGTTATGTTTCCCAATAGGGTTATCTTTCTTTTGCCTGCAATAACAGTAATAATAAGTCTGAAATGCAACTGTGCAAAGATATTATTTACATCTGGGTAATAATAAGAACAGTAACTTTCAGTTGTCCTATTTAGGCTGGATTTCAGAAAACCCCCCTAAAGTAATCATTAAAATCAGAAAACCTCCATGTATTTATTCATAGATCAAAACACCCTAACTTTGCATGATCGAATCCATTAGTCTTCCTCCTTTTAGTTTAATGATGATGCATTTAACTGTCCTATTGACAGATATACCTCATCATCCACCTTTTTTATGGTCATGTTTAAAATTTTATTTGATTTCAACTTAAAATTAGCATTTTAATCTTATCTTAATTTTCAATCTTCTTTCCCTCTCTTTCCTCCAGCCATCTCCTTATTCAAATTTATATTCAAGATCTCTTAACAAAACATAAAATAAAAAGTTTATTGAAAATATTTGAAAAATATTACTAAATCAAATATTTTTCCAAAATCTACCCTTAGTATAATGAGTTATAAAATAATTATATGATTCATAAAAACCAAAGAATCCTTTGGGTTAAAAGGTTGTTCAATTTATTTTAACATTTAAGGTATATTGATCCTATTTTAGAGAATTTGTTAACAGCGTATGTAGGAGGTTTTAAATGTTAAAATAGGATTCTTCAAATTTTACTCAAATTAAATAAAACTCTGAACATAGCTTTAATGATAAAACTAAAAAGAAAGATGAGGGTTTTTTGTCAAAAATAGTAAATTGAATCATTAACTAAGAAGTGAGTCAATGTGATTCAATCATGTAGACTGAGGGAGTTTCTGATCAAGTAATTGACACGGGTGGATTTTTTATTCTGGTGATTAGTTCAGAGGGTTTTCTGAATTTACCCCAATATTTAATAAGTGTAAAACAAAAGAGAATTTGCAAAATAAAATAGTTCTTCAACGCATCACTTGAACTAATACAATCTCTAGAGGAAAAAAACTCCACATATTGACTAAAAGACCAATATTATTGTGAACTATTATGTTTTCTTTTTTCAGCTTGGATGAAGAACATTTGTCACTTCAATATCTCAGATTGTGCAATTCATTTGAGTTCCCATCCTTTTTCTCAAAAAAAAGGAAGAAAAAAGTATCAGATTGTGCATATAAGTACCTTCAGCCCCTTGACGCTAAATGGAAAACTCAAACGAAAACAGGAGACATATTTTTACAACTTTAATCATAAAGTCATCACAATTACAACCTTGTCAACAGCAGCATTTTACCACACATTGCTCTCAAAAATTAATGTTGCACAACACTTTTCTTTTTTCTTTATTTTTTTAAGAAAAAAAGACCAAATAAGAATAAATTTTTCTGCTATTAATTCAATTTGTTCTAGTAGGAGATCTTTTTTCCCCTGATTCCTGTCTGATAGAGCTAAAAACTGAAAAATAATAGATTTTGGCACAGACCCAATTCAGAGAACACTCTGAAATCACAAAAAATATAATTAAATCATTAAATAAGAAAGAACTGAAACTTACTTCTTTGGGAGAAAAGCTCTTTGAGCTGGTTTCTTCCCATCAATAATCGGAAACAAAACGCTCAAAATCTCCTCCAATCCTGCTGACTGCAGTAACCTCACATCTCTTCTAACCTAAAACAAATCAAAAAAATCAACTACAAAATAATAAAAATTACCAAAAAAATAAAAAATAATTTTAAAAAATAACCTTTTGAAGGGCTTGGAAGTAAGGGCATCGCCGATGCTGGTTCTTGTTCTTGTATACGAGCCTGTCGAGGATCCCAGACTCTGTTTGTAGATGCGAGAGTAAAGATTTCAGCTTTTCCTCGAGATTCGTGCTGCCGGCCTCCGAGTTTGATTCCATGGCCGCAGCGACGAACCTCTCCCATCTCGTTAACGAAGAGGGAGATTGTTGGCATGGTAACGGGTCGGGTATGGTATGTTATTGGTATTTGGTAGAGCTACGAAGCTCATGTATTATTCTGATACTAGCCGCTCTAATCATTATAATTGCTAATAGATCCTTCAAGTTCTAATGTCTGACGAATGACGCTCTTTGATTGGAGAGTAAACTCTGAAAACTTCGGGGGTTTAATAGCAGTTTCATTGATTTAGGGGAGTAATTTGAAACAGCTTATAAAATTTCGAGGACCTAATGGCAATTTCAATGATTTTTTTTTTTGGTTGGGGGGGGAGGGGGGGAAGCAACTCATTTTAGCTGCTGAAAATAATCGTTTGGTAATTATATGTCAAAACCTTAATCCAAAAGCAATTAAGATGTTTAGGTAAACTGTGCTTAAAAGTTCATTGTTAAAAGATAAATATCGTATATAAACTGAAAAAAAAAAAAAGCAAAATCTACTTTAAAAGCATTTTGAAATTACTTCTAAAAACATCTCTTAAAAATAGAAGCAACTTCAATAAGCATTTTTAAAAGGATTTATTGCCACGTTACATGTCCCACTGAGTGGTCCCATATTTTGGGTCTAAAAGAAATTACTCCAAAAAAAGGTAGTTAAGTATTTATGGAATTTTAACTGCATTTGCATTCCCAAAAAGAATGGCAAGTTTGCCTTTTGAAACTCTAAAATATACTATTTATATAAATAAATAAATAAGTGTAGTTGAAAATGGATTAAACATATATGCACTGTGAATTACAGGAACTAACATATCTAATTAGATAACTAAGTTTATTAATGATTTATATTAAGATTATTTACTTAATGAATATGTATTTCAAAAACATAAACTAAATTAAGAATTAAGAAAATGAAAAATAAAAGTTATCATATGATAGATATTTAATGATGTATACAATTCTATGTAATTCTTTAAGTGCGATAAAGAATTGAATTATGGAGGTATGACTATGTTTAGCACGGGCTAAAATATTAGTTTATTATAATAAAGCCATTCCTATTGATCATTAAATCAATCAAGAAAAATCAATTTGTTCAATATAGGGTTCCAATTTTGGCACAATCGTGTCAAAAATAAAACTAAATTTATTTGATCATTCTATTAGCAAACACAGAAGATGAATTAGAAAGAAAATTCGAGACTTGGGGTGGAAGATGAATTAGAAAGAACAGTTACGACCTTGGAAGAGACGAAACAAAGGACGAAGAGAAAACATCAGCAAGAAGAAGAAAGAGTTTAATCTCAAAATTCTAAGATTACCCTTATTTGCTCTTTAATTTATCCAGCTTAGAAAAGGAAAAGAGTATCATAAATGTAGCAGAAATTATTCCAATCCTATTGACATGTTCCATTATTTTGTCCAAAAAGAATTATTCGTTTGAGAAAGTGAGCTTATCATCTCACATAATTAAAGTAGGAAAATGATAACTATACTATACCCTACACTCCATTCTACACTATTCTCTCACAAAATGTGGGGTGATGATGACTCACCACTTGAAAATTATAGTGGTGAGCCCCACCTTTTATGAGAGAGTAGTATAGAATAGAGTGTATGATTGTAGTGTAGTTATCACAACTCATTAAAGTAAGAGTTTACCAAGCATTGATTATTTTAAAATAATATTTTCACCAAACAAATGATTACTTGAATATTCTTACTTTCCTCTCATTTTAGCACTCTCGCCCGCTATAACTCTCTCCTCTTAAAAATTTAGTCGTTTTCATTCAACTATCAGTTTTATAACAACATAGTAGCTATATTTTTCAAACATGTACTTTAATTATTATCTAAATGAATAGTTTTATCATAAAATCAAAAGCTATAACGTAGTTTAAAATTTTCTAAAACAAGCACCCTGGGCTGGGGTTGGGGGTGGGGAGCATGTGGGTTAGCCAAGTAGAATTCAAAAGTAAAATTAGGTTATTTTATAGAATAAATTTTTATAATGTTTGTGAATTAGAACTATAACTAGAATAAAAATTTTACAAATAAGTAGTGATCTAGAACCGTAACAAAACTAGAACTGTGATAATTGTACAAAATTACCCTACTTTTTATTTTTATATACAAAAATAAGAGTTCTAGTCTCTCAAAGTACCCCAAGTTTTAGCTTGGAAGTAGGTAGTAAAAACTAGAACTCTCCATTATATATATATATATATATATATATATATATATATATATATATATATATATCTCCAAGGTGTAGTAAAAACTAGAACTCTCCATTATATATATATATATATATATATATATATATATATATATATATATATATATCTATATATATATATATATATATATATATAGAGCTCCTATAAACTTAAGTTGATAGGGAGGAGTGTCCACCAACTTTTATATTCATTGATCTTGCCTTGAGATTCGTGAAATCAAAATGCACACAAATCTCAAAGTGGGCTTTATATCTTTCACGGATCCCAATGCAACATCAATGGATAGAAAAGTTGGTGGATGACTATTCCCTATCAACTTAAGTTTATAGGAGCTTTGCTATATATATACCTCTTTCCTCTAAAGATCATCACTATCATTAGACCATGTTGTCAGATTGGATTTCGTCTCCTCTTAGTCATCTCTTATATTTTCTTTTTTTAATTAAATACTCTAAAGCAAAGAAAGTATCCCATAATTTATTTAAAAATAAAAGTGAGAGATGACAGAAAGAGATCCCGGGTGCAAGGAGAAAAAGGAAAAAATGAATTTTTAAAAGATTTGTACTATAATAATAGTTACAAATTAAAAGCTACAACATATATAATAATAATTGACAATATCTTATAGTCTAACCAAAAGTTATTTAATAGCGATTAACATTCTAGTAAATAATTAATTAACAATAGTAAGTTTAAAATACATAAATAGTATCCATATCATCAAAATGCATATATATATACTTCATGATTATCAAAAATTATCCACGTCATTTTATCAAAATATCCTGCTTCACAAACTTATCCCATTAAAATATCTCAGTAGCAAAAAATTATTCTACTTTAACAATTATCCGAATTCTCGTGAAAATGTCCCAATTGACTAACAGCTCCTAAACATCCTCTTAAAATGATCTCTTAACACGGGACGAATTCATAAATTTCACGGGTTTGGATCCTTGAGACAAACCCGACCCGTTTTCATCCAAGTAAAGAATCCAGCCCAAATAGGCCGAGGAAATCAATGGCAGCGAACCGCCGGAGCAAAAAAATGAGAGGCGCCTCGCGCTTCTCTCTGATCCCGCCTCCAATTTTAGTCCCATTTCTCTCTTTCTTTTCATCTAGCGATCGAAGTCGCCGTCCTTTTAAACCCCTCTCTAGATTTCTGGCGCCTTTCTTTCCCAATTCAAAGGAAACCCCACTGCGAAATTGGGGTATGCATCCTTTCCCTTCTTGGGTTTTTGAATCTGGGGGAGTTTTGATGTGATTCGATCTGGGTCTGTCTTAAATTTTCATGTTTTGTTTGATTTGTTGAAGACCCTTTAATGGGTTTTCATAATTATTGTTTGCGTGAGAATATTGAAGTCTAAAGGATTTATGGGATTGGGTTCTTTTGTTGGGAATTGGGTTCTGTTCCTTTTGATGGTGGAATGTTATCTGAATTGTGAACATATTCTCTAATTTAGTGTTGTGGTTGGACTATCATTTTCATGCACAAATTTGAAAGAAACTATAGAATTGTTCATTTTTCCTATTTAACATATACTTATGTCTTTGAGCATGCTAAATTGGTTGCTTACAAGAATCTAGACATGATGTGATGCTTCAAAATATGTCGGTAATATGCTAAACCTACATGCATGATATACATGACACACTACATACCTGATGAATCTCCACTAATATGAAAAACAAAGCAAAAACCTACATACATGATATACGTGACGCACTACATACCTGATGAATCTCCATTAATATGAAAAACAAAACAAAAACTTTCATTAGTAACATCCATAATTTATATTATTAAACCAGAGAAAGATTCTGAAAGTTCAATTGAATCCAGTTAACTGAAGTCCATGGTGTCCTTTATATGTTTGGAACTTGTTTAGATTGTGTGAAAGTAGTTTTTGACCTATGTTAAAGAATCTTTTAGTTTGATATACCTTAATGAGTTTAGAGTCTATATACCAAATTCTTACCCCCAGGAACTGTGGATAAGATTCGTTACATTAACCTTGAAGATTTGGTTGCATAAAGCTAAACCTAACTTGATGCGATTTGACTAATGCCACCAATGCAATGCATATAAGTGAGAATAATTAGGAATACATCAATCTGGAGAATATTTCACCTATGTGCTAGAACATCCATAGCTTCCTTTTGTGAGAATTTTGTTGGATTCTTTTATTCAGACATTATTGTACTCTTCTTGCACTTATCTGATTCACATTGGCTCTTCTTTTTAAGAAACTTCTCGCGTCCTCCTTGATAGCTTACACTCACTATCTAGTATCTTTTATCTTGAAGGAAGAGGCAATTGGATAATCACTGATGATGCAGTAACTATCCTGCATAAGGTGCGTATTATTTTTATTACTGTTATAGATGTGTGTATTATTTTTATTACTGTTATAGATGAAGTACACTTGTTTTTTACCTTAATTGTTGGCAGGTTCTATTTTCTTTTTGTTTTACCATTCATTTTCGAAATTATAATAGCCTTGTGGCTAATTTCAATGTCTTAGGATTTCTTAGGTTTAGTTGCAAAGTTCATCTGGCTGCTTATGATCTAGAGTGTTAAGTTTTTCTTTTTGTTTTTTCTTTTCGTATTAGGGGGCTACCTTCTTTCTCCTTTGTTGAATTCTTGTAGAAATTTCTGTTCAATAATTTATGTTCATAGGTGGATGCCTTTTCTTTCACTATTAGTTATTATGCCTTTGTGTTTGTTTAATCTCATAATTTTTATACTACATCTATTGTAGATTTTTGTTCAAATGAAAGCGTTGCAACTTCTGAGTTCACAATATTTCTTCTTCTCTTTCATTTCTTCTTTGTTAGTTTGAATGTTTTCTTTTATCCACCTCTTCCTCATGCGTATATGTTTCAGTACCAGGGTTATAACCTAAGTTAACTGGACAGTTCATCTGATCTCTCGCATCCATGTCCGACACTTAATGTATCCATGTGTGTGTCCAATACTCCTTGGACACTTCTTGAATATATTCATACATTTATTCAGACATGTGCTCAATTGTATAAGATATGTTTAATGTTTTAGTTTAAAACACTCGTGAACACTTATTGGACGTCTATCTTTAACTTGATCTCAAACTTCTGCAAGTTGTTGGACTCAGGTTGGGTTCATTTCAAGTTTCAACCATACCCAGTTCGTAAGTATTATTTTAAAGGGTTGACTTGGTATCTCGTTGAAAAATAGCAATTTTCCAATTTATAATCTACTCAATAAAAAAATATAAGAATACTATAGGAATTTTATTTCTCATAATATGTGCATGACAAAACAATAACGATCTCATATAAAGTGTTAATTCAATATGTGTACATGTAGCCAAGTCCCCATATCTAGGGGTGGAAAATGACCGCACCAAATCGAATATCACTATATTTGAATTTGAATTCGGTTGATTTTGTAATATTAGAATTTGAATTAGAATTCGGGTCGAATACATTAATGATGTCCAAATTTGGTTCGGCTATATAATTCTTATTTGACAATAATTCATGAATTTGCCCATATGGTCAAGAGCTTCGCCTTCTGAATTGCTAGTCCCTTGTTCGAGCCTTACTATAGCCATAATTTTAACTATTACTTTTAATTCTTTAATTTGTCTGAGGTTTTTGCACATAGACCCCTCTAATTGTATATATTTGTAACTTGTAAGTGTTCCCTTCAAAGCTTCATAATTATTGATTGCCCTTCTAAATAGCCTCATTCTTTCAAGTTTACACCTCAATTTAAACTAATTAATATTTTTAAAATGACTAATCTATCATTAAATATATTTAAAACATTAACAATATTTAATAATTAGACGAATCAAACATACATTTGGTTAATTGAATTATTTGTTAATTATTTGCTTCACTTACACCCCTACCAGTATCCTATATTTACAAATTTTCCGTGCCTCGTATTTGCACCTCTACACTCTCATCCTCAGCTGCACCTACAGCTGTGCAACATAGGTTATAATTGTGACTCCTTTGAGTGTCTTCATAAACAATTAATGTAGAATTTTTAATCCAGGTATATTATAACTCAGTTCCAAAAAAGAAGACATGTGTCTGGTTCCGAGATGCTTTTCGTCTCATGTTGTTGTATCATTGTGGTTTTTAGTTAAGCTTTTGCTCGATCTATGGAGAAAGATAAGGAACATAATAAATCTTCTATTTTCCCTGTAAAATTGCCAATTCATTTGGAAAAAAAAAAATCAGATTTGTTGAGGAATTCATTGCCTTATGTCTTATTTATATTTCAAGGTTTTGGAGCTAACAACGACTGAGAAATGTTTCAAAATCGTGTTTAAGGATGGAAATCCTGCCAGAACTCTATCCCTTGACAGGTTTACAAATTGGGTGAGTTTTTCCTTCTTAAGCTTGGTAACTTTAATTTAAATAAACTGTGATATAGTTAGTCTTGAATTCATTAAAAAAATTATTTTACTTAAACAACTTCCTGGGAGAGCTTTGACATGTAGAATGTCATGAGTTCAATAATGCGTACAATCTTATTTCTTCTAATAATATTTAAGCATTTATTCTTTAAATGTTAGTCATGTTTGTTAAAATATAAAATTACATCCCTCAAACGTCAGAATGATTTTGCAGTTTAGTGGAATGGAAATTTGACGTGGTACCAGAGTGACCTAGGTTTACATCCCATTGGCCATGAATTTGAAACAGATTCTAGAAATCTTGAAACCGTTGTGTGAGTCCATGTTTCGGCCCATAAAAATGACGCTCAATCTGCGGGGGCATGTTACAATATAAAATTGTATCCCTCATCCCTCACAATAACTTTGGAGTTTTGTTGTAGCAGGGACCTTTGACAATATGCAAACTAATAGATAGTACACCACATCACTTTAAGTTATTGCGCACATTGTTGGCTACTTTTGAGGTCTTTACATGCCCTTTAGAGCAACAAATTCTATGTTATTTCTAGATTATGTTTATACTACATGGATAGTTAAAAGGATTCTGGGTCACTACAACTTCGTCTGACCACATAATGGGATGAAGTGGTGATCTAAGTTCCCTTTTGTGACCTCCCATATAATGTATATATTTGCAGGGATATACAAGCATATGTTTCGTGGGCTTTTTTGTATTTTGCTCCTGGGAGTAATAGAGTGCTCATTCTCGTTGACAACCGACCATGGATGATGAACAATCACTCAAAATCAGCAAGGATATGGCAGTTAATGGTCACCAAGGTCTGTCTTTCTTGCCCTACTGATCTAAAATTGTGGGTAGATTTCACAAAACCCCCAATATTTTGGGGGCGTCTCCCATGAAAACCCTCAAACTTTGTTTTTCCCACTAAAAGCTAATTTTTTTTCCACATAACCTCTAAAGTGATGAAAATGCCTTTCTGGCCCAAACATGTTCTTTTCTTCATTCTTTTGGATATTTTTACTTTTTGCAAAACAAACATAATTCCTACCATACCCGTCGCCTGTGACAAATTTTAAGATACTGTGAGGGTTTGTTTTGCAAAAGAAATGCATTAGAAAGAATGAGAAAGAGGATTTTTTTGGTCTGAGCGGCATTGTCGTTACTTTGGGGGTTGTGTGGGAAAAAACATATTGGGGTGTTTCGTGGGGAACACCCCGAAGTATTTTAGGGATTTCTGAAATTTATTCAAAATTGTTTATCTCCTTCTCTGTTCCCCTCCCTCCCTCATTTTGCTTATTTTCTTTCAGTACAGAATGTCACCATTCACAAACACCAGGGCGCTAAACAGGTCATCAAGCAAAAATGGAATGAATGATGGCCAAGAAGAATATCATGCAAAAGCAAAGAAAATTAACCGGTGGTTTCCTGTTATTGATTCTACAAAATGGCAGCCTAAGTATCTTATGGATCTTAGCAAAGCTCTTCATGGGTTCCTTGTGTTTGAAGTGGCGTGGAAAGATGTGCATGGTATTAACTATCTAAATGAACTCCAGGTACCACCATCATCATCTAAATGGTGTAATTACTCTAGGAAAATATTGACCTGAAAGGGTTTATTTTTCATATTAGCCCCTAGATCTTTGTTAATTTTATATTAGAATTAGACAATGTTTCTAAATTAGGCTCCCAAATCTTCATATTTGTTCAAAATTTAAAACTAATGACTTAATTGCAGTCTAGTATAGAACAACTTAATGATTTAGGGTCTAATTTAGAACAACTTAATGATTTAGGGTCTTATTTAGAACAACTTTATGGATTTGGGGTCTTATTTAAACAACTTAAAGAATTTGGGGTTCTAATTTAAAAATATGTAGATTTGGCAGTCTAATATAGAATTAAGAAAAATTTTGGGGTTTAATATGACAAAAGCTGACCTGACATAAGTAAATGAAATAAGTTAGTAGGCATCTTAAACTACTTACTAAATGTTCTTTAAATGCCATTCACAAGGCATGACAAGTAGCTGCATCTAAACAGAATCTGAGTTCTATGACCAATATCCTATAGGTTCCCTTAAAATAATGACTTAATTGCAGTTAAATGTCCTATAGTTTCTTTAACCTTGCACTTAAGTGACCTCTATTTTAAAGCCTAGTAAATAAATGCCCCAACCTATTTAAATTTTGTAGATAGATGCCCAAAAGTTTCAAAATATTGCATTTTGGTGCCCTCTTGTTTACGCAATGTTGCATATAAATGCCATCAGTTTGTAAATGATCTCACTTAAATACCCCAAAATTTCTAAAAGTTGCACTTTAGTACCATCTGTTATGTGATATTCTTGAATAGATAGAGAAGTAAACGCTATCTGTATATTTTTAACTTTGGGCATCTATCTGCAACAATTAAATTCTTTGGGTCATTTATTTGCTTGGTTTTAAAATAGGGGTCACTTAAGTGCAAGGTTGGTGAAACTATAGGGGATTTAAGTGCAATTTAGCCTAAAATAATTCTGCACTTCCTACAATAGGTTGTTTTAATTTTCTTGTTAGATAGCCTAATGGTACTAAGAAATAAGCTGACATAATGACTTTATGAACTTAGTATATCCTAAATTTTAAATATCTAAAATTGTGAATTTATGATCTAAAAATAGGCAAACAAAGACAAGTTTCTGAGTAAAATCTGACCTTTTACTTAACATACACAAACGTGCACCTTTACTGAGCTAAAAACTGCATCTTGAACTTAGTTTTATGTAACATAGAGAAATCAGAGAGTAGATCATTTTTTTTACCGTATGGGACCTTGACTTATTGATATTCTAGACACCACATTGTAAAGGAAATGGGAAATAGAAGCTGGAACTAATGATAATTACAGCCAGGCCTATATTTTATTGGTAATCAATACCCTTTTTATGTTCAGAAGGTTTCTATATTACTTGCAGACACACACATCACTTGCTCTTGACGTGAAATCCATGAGAAAGTGGGAATTCTACAGCCCTGAACAAGCTTCAAAATGTCTATCTTCTTGGTTTTCTCGCAATAAATCAGAAACTCAATCCCTCAGGAAAAATTTACGGCTGCTCTCTGATTTAAGCCTTCACCAACCAAGCGCTTATTCTTCTTCTGTTTTGTTTCAAAGACCGTCTCCTTCAGATGATGAGTTCTTAGATGTTCAAGAATCTTTCTCAGAAACAGACGATAAGGGAGAAATCCAACACGAAAAAATATACACTTGTGATGAAGGATCAGATATAGCACCAAGTCAGTATTCTAACACACTGATACTCTTTAGATTCAGCGATTGCATTTTGCCATTGAAATTAAAGGAAATCATAATGTCTGATATGAGACTTCTGATATTGCTTGAGACTGGTTTACCTTCATGGGTTATTTTCTTCCAATCCTATCCTTTCTTCTGCCATTTTTATCGCACTTGGATGAGGCACTTAGCAAGAACTCTCTACATACTAATCTCACTTGTGACTGTCATCTTCGGTTTCTATGATTTATATAAGAATGTGCCATTATTAAAAGCTACTGTTGCTCGTCTCTCTGGTCCTCTATTCAATTGGATAGAAGGATGGGATATGGTCACAAGGCTTCGATATCTTGGAACGATGCTGTTCCTCCAAAATCTTGAGAAAGCGTTGAAATGGTTTTTGATGATGTCACGTTCAGTGACGACGCTACTGTTTGCAATTATTAGACCATTCAGTGGACCTCTTGGTGAACTTATGGAATTCATTTTCCCTTTGTGGAGTGCTTATGTTGAAGTTGCCGAGATGTTTTTTTCTACGATTTGGTTCACGTTAGCTTCCATGTGCAACATGTTGCTTGACATTGCGGAGTTTGTGTTGTGGCCTTTTGAGTTTTGCTGTTCGTATCTTTGGAGCATAGGTAAGTTCCTGATTGATACTGGTGTGTTTTAACTGAAAGCTTTTCATGCAGTACATAATTAATTACCAGTATGCCATAATGGAACCTGTTAGAATATAAAATTATAGGGTTTTTGCATATATACCGCTCGAATCTTCCATATTTGCAAAATTACCCTTAAAATCTTGGTATTTGCAAAATTGCCCTCCAATTCTCACATTGATTTGTTCTACCCCTTTTACTTACCTATTTTAGTTTTTAGAAGGGAAATTGTTGCAAACCTCGTAGAAACTATTGGGAATTTTGCCATAGTCTTGTTTAAAAAGTAACATTCTTAAGTTGGAAAAGTAGAAAGACACAATATGCTAGTTTTGAGGGTCAATTTTGCAGATACCAAGATTTTGAGGGGCAATTTTGCAAATATTGAAGATTTGAGGGGTATATATGCAAAAACCCAAAATTATAATCCTCACCCCTCACTACAACTTTGGAGTTTTGGCGAAGGATCCCTTTGACATGGTACTAAAGTAACCCAAATTCAAACCCCACTAGCTAGGAATTTATAGTAAATCAACCTGTGGAGCATGCTAGAATATAGAATTACCCTCAACCCCCACCACAACTTTAGAGTTTTGGTGTAGGGGAAGGGTTCCTTGATATGTTTGTTATGATCGAAAGCTTTTCTTCTGGTACATAATTGATTACCAGTATGCCATAATGGAACCCTCTATAGGTATGAACTTATTGAGTTAGCTGTTGTCATGGTCAAGATATGGTTATCACTAAGGACTTGTGACTTGTAAATCCATCCAAGATTTCCCTAATTGATTGAGTCATGAGAAGCTTTTGTTATTGAGAATAATCGCTTTTCCTATTTTAAATCGCAGATCCCTCCAAATGATTAAAATAAAATGGTTGTAAATCTGTTAAATGCTGTTTGAGAATTTAACGTGTGTGTAGTCAAGTCACTTTATCCATCTGGGCATGTTTGTTATTGAGAATTAGGTTCACTTTTTTGGTTTCAAGCTTGTTGTCTCCTTCTCATCCTCTTATTGACCATAGTACTAAGCACCTCTCAGTTCAAAGAGAAAACATAAATGTCATACCTTACGAATGACACATGCTATATCCATGTGGAATTTTATCTCGTGGGGGGTCTTTTTATCTAATTTTGATTGGTTATAGAAGGATCCCATGAACATAAATTTCTAATTGGTCAGAACTTCCAGTTAAACTTGTTTTCTATGCAACATGAATAAATCATGATGCAAACTTTATCGAAAGTTAAAGCTAGACTATTTTTGCACAGTCTTCAAAATAAAATCTCAAGTAACTTATTTGACATTTCACCCCCTGAGAAGCTACGAAGACTATTATCTTTGTAGATAGCACTTTTAAGATTGGGTTTCTCGATATTAGTCCCTTAAACTTTTCATATTCTGAAATTCATCCCTCAAATCATTGAAATTGCCATTAGGTCCCTCAATTCTTAAGATATTTTGAAATTAGTCCCTCAAATCACTGAAATTGCTATTAAGTCCCGGATTTTTAAAGTTATTACATAATCAGTCCCTCAAATCAAGAGTAGAAATAGCAATTAAAGTAGGGGTGCAGAAAAATATCCGCATCCTAAGATATCTGTATCCGTTAGGATATTGATATGGTCACTGAATATCTATATCTGTTAGGATATAGTTACGATACAAATATGTAGTGAAATATCGGTTCAAGTACCCAATATCCTAATATATGTTGGTCATACAATGTGCAATTGTTTTAATCCTCAGATTAATGGATTTGAGGTTAATCTTGATGATCAAGTGATCTTATCTTAGCTTTTCAGTTATAACGAACATAAAATGAACTCTCTTGTATCATGTGAACTACTTTTTTTTTGATATTACATGATTTTCTCATATCCGTTTTGTATCCACATGTTATATGCAAATACATCCGCATGTATATCCGTATATGTATCCATATCCAATTTTAGCAGATATGTATATGAGTTTTCCTTACCAAGGCGCGTGCGTACCTATATCCATGACTGGTAAGCGAATACGGATATGGTAACTTGGTAAGTATCATATATATGAGCCATATCCGAATTGTTTTCACCCCTAATATAGAGGGATTGATCTGAAATTAACAACTTAAGAGAATCAGGGGACCTAAGAGCAATTTCAATGATTTTAGGATTACTTTCAGGATAGCTTAAGAATTGGGGGACCTAATAGCAATTTCAATGATTTTGATGGACTAATTTCAAAATATGAAAGATTTAAGGGACTAATATCAGGGGGAAAAACTTTCTAGATTCTATGAGTGCCTACATTTGCATTACACTTATTTATCTTCTAGTTTACTAGTGAAGATAAGCACATTAGTACAAATTCTCATAGTCCTCATCTCCTAATCCTTTTTTTTCGTTCTTGAAAGTGCAGTAACATTACTCTATCCACTCATATCTATCATCTGGGATTTTGTTCTGGTACCCATCCGCTGTGTATTAACACTAGCAGACTACATGGCAGTTTTACTGTACAATATTTTTGAATTGCTCAAAGATGTTTGGGAGTCAATCAGAGGCATTTGCCAAACTACAGGCGTGTTTAAAACTGCAGCTTTATCAGGAGCAAAGAAAGGTGCATATGATATCTCGATATGGCAGGGGCTTTGGAGAGATCTCTTTTCTGAGGTTTACCACGATACCTTTTCAACCGTGCTCAATTAATTAGGAAAAAAGGGTAAATTTCACTTAGCACCCTGAACTTTGATGGGCTTTTGCACATAGTCTCCTTGAACTTTGTTTATTCCACTTAACCCCTTGACTTTGAAGTTTTTCCAATGTGCCCCCTGACATCATTATCTCTTAATGGTTAAATGACCAAAATGCCCTTTTTAAAATATCTCCTAATAATGAAACAAAGGATAAAGGGGTAATGTTTAATAAATATGATTTTCATCCTTTTCTGTCTCATGATTGGCACGTGACCCGTCAGTAGTTCACGGTGTTACTTTTCTTTTTCTTTTTTTTTTTTTGTGTGGGAGGGGGTGAGAGTGGTCAAGTGAGACAAGTTCAGTGGGGTTAAGTGGAGTAAACAAAGTTCATGAGTATTGAGGGTTATGTGCACAACTCCTTAAACTTTAGGCATTTAAGTGAAATTTACCCAACAAAATATCCTATAGAGGGTCCTCTATAGAAAATGATATAATTAAGAGGAAGTGGTTCTTAAGACTTGTCACCATCTGAAATTCCAGAAATGACATATCCCAACAAAAAAATAAAGTTGGACGGTTATTAACCACAAACTTTAAGATTAGCATTGAATTGATCACGCGTCAAGACCTAGTTGCTCCCGGTATAATTTTGTATAGAGGACCTTGTAGGATTATTTTTCCCATTAATTCAGTGTTATTTTGGTCCAAGGGACTGATATCTTTTGCATTCTTAGGTATTTCGAGGTGCACGGAGTGTCATAAATGGTATGGCCACTTTCTTCCTGGCCTGCAATCGGCATAGGCTAAGGTATTGGATTATTTACATAATTGTTAATTTAATAGAGGAATGACCCTTAATGCATCTGAATGGAAGAAAATGTTCTTGCCTAAATTTGGAGAAAAAAAGGCTTCGTGGTGTTTTCTTTTCTGGTAATTATGCTAATGAAGACGTGCAAGAAGTCATAGAATGTTATCTAATAAGTTAATTTCTTTAGCTTTTGATTGATATTTAGGTTTAAGTTAGCCCAAAAATCAGTATGCACTTAAATTTGAGTGGTCAATATGGGAAAAGCTTTTTGTTAGTTCAATCTGAAATAAATTTCACATGTAAAATAGTTAAACTCTGACTTTAAGCATAGAATTCCATTTTTCCATAGTAAATTCATGTGTGACCTTAACATAATGTTAAGTAGATAAACTAAAAGAAAGATTCAAGTCCTAAGTAGTCACATAGCTTACCATCCATCACTATAATTATACTGTCCTTAAACTGAAAATGAAGGCTCTCATATTTAATCTTACTTTAACTATTTTTGCAGCATATTTTACATGATATTAAGGAAACATAGATTTGTTGAACAAGTGAATGCACTGAGGATAAACTTTACCTTAACAGTTTAACTATATGGATAGTGTCACGCGAATCATCTTTGAAAAGTTTGATCTCTCTTAGAATTAAGCATATTGTTTAAATAATTATCTTTGAAACTTTATTGCTATCATTATAATGATTCATCAAAATACTACAGCACATACAACCATGTCGGAGCCTTCCTCCAGCGTGTCGCTAACCTTGCTCACATCACTCCTCATACATGCCATTTTCAAAGGGCACATCAGTTGGCGCATCAAAATGAGGTGAACAACTAGACTTTATTGTAAGTGTAATTTCATAAGACCCGCTTAAGTTGGGGCATTTCATAACCCCTGTGACTTTTAAAATTTCAGAAAAGTGTGAACCACAATTTTCACTAGCAAAAACGCTGCATAATTTCACCCACCCATGTGAAAATTGCGTTTAACGCTGTCGGGCTCTTTCTTTCTTTCTTCCTTCTTCTTTTTCTTCTTCTTTTTTTTGAAAGTTAAGAGGTGTAATCTGAGGAACGCGCAAACTTAAGGGTTTTTTTTTTAAATTACCCTATAGTAACTTAAAATCATATGACTTAGACATTGATAACCTTTTTATTGCTTATCTAAATTCAGGAAGAGCGCAGGGAATGTGATCGTTGCAAATAAGCTGGAGTGTTGGAAAATATGGAAGTGCTCAAAATCTTTACTGCTAAACCACATATTGATAAATATGTTGTATAGGAAGTTAGGTGGATATATATATATATATATATATATATATATATATATATATATATATATATATATATATATATATATATATATATGGAGAAACTTGGTACCAAGTTTTTCCATTTTTCACACACACATATATATATATATTGCTTGTGTGTATATTTTGAATAGTTTCCTGCAAATAGCAAGAGTATCCACGCATGGATGTACATATTAGAGTTTGTACAATGAATAGAAGAAGAAAAACATTAAATTCTCCGTGTATTTGAGGCTTCAATGATTCTGTAAATATTTATAGAGCTCCATTTGGGAAAATAACACTTGTATTTTGATGGCTTCCAATTAGAGGTGCACAAAAATATTAGGTATATGAGCATATATTCATATCCATTATATATATATATATATATATATATATATATATATATATATATATATATATATATATATATATATATATATATATATATATATATATTGCTTGTGTGTATATTTTGAATAGTTTCCTGCAAATAGCAAGAGTATCCACGCATGGATGTACATATTAGAGTTTGTACAATGAATAGAAGAAGAAAAACATTAAATTCTCCGTGTATTTGAGGCTTCAATGATTCTGTAAATATTTATAGAGCTCCATTTGGGAAAATAACACTTGTATTTTGATGGCTTCCAATTAGAGGTGCACAAAAATATTAGGTATATGAGCATATATTCATATCCATTAGGATATTGATATGGCTACTAAAATCTATAACCGATAGGATATGGCTATGGATTTGGTTATGTAGTGAATTATCCGGATCCGTATCCAAAATATCCGAATGTATGTTATCATACAGTTACAAGTGCTTTAACCCATCAATAGAGTAATGGATTTGAGACTAGTTTTGATGATGACAAGAGCCAATCTCAGCTTTCCAGATATAAGGAACATATTAATGAACTCTATTGTGTCATATCAACTATTTTTTCCGATATTACTTGGCTTCCTCATATCCATTTTGTATCCACATATATATCCTTATGTATATCCGCATATGTATCTGATTTTAGCAGATATGAATAAAAGTTTTCCTTACCGAGATATATTTGTATTCGTATCCGTATCCATGGATGACAAACGGATAGAGATATGATAAGTAATATATTTGAGCCGTATGCACCCCACCCCTACTTCCAATTCATCTTTTATGTGATCTTTGTATTATTTTGTAATCATGCATGAATGAAAATCTCTCACTATGTAACCTTTCCATTTGCGAAAGAATATTTTTTTAGATTCCATTTCATGAAGATTCAGTTATGCAACTTCCCCTTTTATCAAAACACGAAACGAAAGATAAGGGTAAACGTCAGAAACACCTCCCACCCCCTACCCAAAAAAAAAAAGGATGATTATTGAAACCCCCTTAACTTTCAAAATATCAAAAACCCCTTTAAGTACAAGGATCATCACAAATTCCCCCTTTAATGTTTAGATTTTATCATAAAACCTCATTTAACTTTGAGATTTTATCCGAAAACGCTTCTACTAAAATCTCAAAGGTAAAAGGGTTTTCTAATAACCCCTAAACTTAAGGGGGGGTTTTTAAATATTTTTTATTGTCTAAAATTAAGGAGGGTTTTATGATATTTAGCCGAAAGATAAATATTAGAACATAGAATTGAAGGAAACAAGTGATTTTTGCAAAACAAACAACTATAATTGGTCTAAAATATCCAGTTGTATAGAAAAACTATTTACACTGACGTGCTAATAGATCCCCTCACGTGACATCACGCCCAAAGATAAGGACGAACCTCCGCATCCCCGAACCTCAAAGCACACGCTGTAACGAAAAACGCCGTCAAGAAATTCGTACCACCAACACTTTTCGTTTCAAACCTTCAAACTGAATATCAGCCGTCAATTCCATCTCAGAGCAAACCGAATCAGAACCGTCCATTCTCGCCGAATCATCGCCCATCGCTTTCAAAAGTTCGCGGACCTGAGATACTATTTAAATTCGATTTTGAAATCCCGCTATAAAAGGAGGGAAGCAGAAAAAGGCCATCGCAAAACTCGCTTCGTCTCTCTTTTTTTTCCCTTTATTTTTTCTGAAATAAAAATATATTGTTCTTCGTTTGAAACCCTAGGGTTTTCGATAGAGACGATGTCAGGAGCGGGGACCGAGGAGGATAAGAAGCCAGCCGATCAGGGCGCGCACATCAATCTCAAGGTTAAGGGTCAGGTATACGATCTTCGGATTCCTTTCCCTTTGATTTTTGGTTGATTTTTTTTTCCTTCGATCTGTTTATTTTGATCTTGATACTTGATAATGTGATGAGCCGATCTAGATTTTGTTGGTAGCTGTTGTTTAATTTCATTAGATTAGATTTTTGCATGTAGAATTTGGGAGTAGGTTTAGGGACCTATATTTTTTTTTCGATTTTTTGCATCTTTTTTGTTTTATTTCATAAGGGCATAGAAATCAAGGTTTGATTTCTTTGTAGGATCAAGTATTATATGTTTTTTTATGTAAAAGAAATAGCTGACTTTGACCAGGGATGTTTGCCTTAAACAGTTGATTGAAAATTTGAGTTTCAAGTACATTATATATGTCTGCATGTTTGGGTTAAAGAGTTGATTGAATTTGAAGTTTAAGAATATTGTAGATGTTTATTAGGGGATTTGAATTAGTTAATTTTGAGTTCTTTTACTTACGTTTGTTATTCTCATTTGGTGTTTTCTTTTTGATGAAGTAGAACTAGTTACGAGTTCAGGAAGTCGTTAGAGATCATTTTTCTTAATAGGGCTTGATGGATTTTTCTTTGTTGCTTGGGTTCAAGGTGAAACTCTGTGAGCTACGGTCTAAATTATTGAAGGAAAATTGGATAGTGACAATGAATTCTATCCTATATGTTTTACTTGTGCCGACATGATTGGGGTTATGATTGTAATAAGTTTTTTTTAATGGTAACCTAAGTTGCGGGGGTACTCCTATCATGAAGTTGTACCCATACTCAACAAGTTCCATACCTGTATCCGTATTCCCATACCCTATCTTTTATAAATTTTCCATGTCTCGTATCCATACTGCTACCCGCACCTGCACCCTTACCGGTATCCATGCAACTTAGATGGTATGTTATATTTTTTTCCCTGAGCATGCATGGTTGTCCTGGTGTCAGTTTCCTTTGGGATGAATGGAGATATCGACGAATAATATAGAACTGCAGTTAAGAATTGGATTCTCCACCACTAAACTTTTAGTGGAGAGTAGATTAAGATCTTTCTTTTAAAGGACACAACTGATATGATTCCTTCTTTAGAATGCTACTTGCATAAGTTTTGAATATTTATTGTATTAGTGTCTTAAGATCTTAACAATGATCTTGATTCCACTTAACGGAACAAGGTTCAGACTGCACTTCATGGATTTCAGTTGCACTATTTTGAATTTTAACTATTGAGTTTTGTTGTTGTTGACTCACCTTTAGAAACACTTAGCAATCTGTTGTGTGGATATAGGGCCTCATCGGTAATTTGGTTTTTGACATGGATTTTTAATTTTGCATGTGGAGATACTCAATTTGTAAGTTACTAGTTAGGGATACCTTTCCACATGTCGCCTTCTAAGTATTTGGAAACTAATCAAGTTAATTGTGGGTTGTAGACTAGTAGTTATTGCAATTGCTTGTGTCGCCTTCAATGTTTTGTTTCAATTGTTCATGATCATTAGCATATCATTAGCATACTGACTTTTTTAACCTACAGTTAAGGAATATCCAAGTGTGGTTTAATCTTGTCTTTAATTAACATTCTCTCTACATTTTACCCTTAGTTCCATGTGCATGTACATTTTAGAAACTCACCTTAGAAATGAGGTTTGGCATGCTAGAATTGTACGTTACTCTTATAATTTTCCAAACACACGTGGAATTTAATGCCATATAGAGGTTCTACTCTTCTGGACCACCCTTCAAAACATCATGCACGACCGTTACAGTCTTTCCTTGTTCACATCCGTTACAGTCTCTCTTGCAAACCAGAGCCGTCCATCTGTCCGGTTGCCCGTTTTATGTCTACACTATGCTGGCGGATGTCAAATATTTATCAAAATTGATGTTGAGATTCCACCTTAAAAGAGAAGGGCAATCTACATTTCCTCTTCATCTCTTTTAGAGGTACTCTTCTGAATCCTAGATCAATCCTATCATAGAATAGAGAATGTCTGTTTCAAGGCGAGAGGAAAAGAGGCCAATTGATGAAACTCCTTTCTTAAATCTTAAGGTTAAGGCACAGGTAAAATGTTCAAATCCCCTCTTCATTAAGTCTGTTCTTTGTTTTTCTTCCTTTCTTGGGAGAGACTTCTCAGTTGAGGTTATCTTTTCCCCCATATATACTAACCTCGTTGTGTTTTGTGGGTATTTCTGATATTTTGAGATCAAATTTAGCAATTGGTCTTGTATTTGTATAATTATCTTGTATGACATCGAATTTAAAAAAAATTCTTTTAACGGATGTAATGAAATATTTATCTTGAATGACCTTGAATGGAGTTTGAACCTGGAAAGGATTTTATACATTGAGTCAGCCAGTATTTGGAGTTACTGTTGTAAAATAGTTGCAATTGGTTTCTTTAGGCCTGTTCTTAAATTCTTACAGATGAATCTTAACAGATATTGAATTACATGTCCGCAAAATACTTTATTTAATATGGTAGTCGTGGCATATAAATTGTTCTTTATTTGTTTTCCATTTTTAGAGTTGGAGTTCATGGGTCAGAAGTTTATGGGGAACTGGATACAAATTACAGATATGCCTATTCTAGCTTCTCAATGCTTTAAAATTTTAACCTTCAATTCTACAGTTTCAAACTAAAATTTACTTAGTTTGTTTATTGGACTGCTTTGTTGAATGATTTAATAATGTTTTGTTAATCTAACTTGTTCTTCACTTTTTTTGTTTAAATGCCACTTCCATTTGCATTATGGTTAATTAGCATTGTTACCGAAACTTCAAAGATAGAAAGAATGTCTGGTAAACAGGCATGGAAATGGATTGGTCATGTACCATATTTGTGTCTACTTACATATCTGGGATGCTTATACAAATACGGTTCGCTGAAGAGAACCTAAGTGCATCCGCTAACAACAAATATGGATACAAATCAGGTTAGAGGAAAATAGATCCAGATACATACAGAAATGAGAGAGATGAATAATGCTCAAAAGAATATGCGGTTAATGGGTATTATATGTCATGTGAGGGGATTTCCTCATATACAATTCTCTGGCTCAATTTCAACAAAATATGGTTATGAGAGTTTCTCTCCCCTTATCTCACTTTGTTGAGATTGAATCACATCACCCTCATGTGAGGGAATCCCCTTGTATGACAAGGTTACCCATTATTCTCAAATAATATATGCTATATTATACCATTACTATAAATAAAATGAAATTTCAATTAGTTCACAAATGTGGTTCCACATGACAAAACTTTAGCTTAGATCTTTGGATAATGAAAATCGGTATGATGTCTAAACTAATTAAGATTAAAATAGTTTCAAATGTCGGTTAACACAGATATCGGGATTGGGATACAGATATCATAGTTATATTTAATTGTACCCTTATCCTATTTCTTAGTGTTGGCATGCTCATATGTTGTATTGTGAACTGTGAAGTAGAATATTGTTTCTAACAAGAGTTCACAAATTATGGGCATGTTTATTTTTGAGTTGTAGATTGTAATATAAGTTATATGATACATAGTGTTGCTCCTACTATGTGCAAAGTTATTTGTTGAGTTGCAAGTTATAATATGTCACAATCATAGTTGAAAAATAATCGTTACATAACTCATTATGTTAAGGCCATGTTACTAACGAGCCATAAATGTTACCTAACTTTATGAAATAACCCGACACGCCATAAATGTTATTACAATACAATATGTTATTTTAATATAACTTATGTTACCTCAATATAACATGCTTGTTTCAATATAATTTACGTTATTTGTATAACTTATAGGGACTTGAGAGTATATCCTTTCTTAAAACTGTAAGTAGTTGAGTATGTACTTTTGAATTGTTTGTCAAGCTTTCATGTCTTGTTTTGGTGGCATCGTTATGTGATTGTGAAATTATGAATATGACTTACAAAACGAATGTAATTATAAACAAGCTATAAATTTATTAAGGATATATGAGTATTCGATTGTGATACTTCCTAGTAATCTATAAAGCAATTAAAGTAAAGAATTATTATTAAAATATTTTTATATTATGATATTTTATTCCTAATTCTTAAAATTATTATCAACATCTTTTATAGTTTTTAAATTAAATAGTAAGAAAATATTTTCTTCCTAATTGTTATGTTATGTTTGAAAACTTTGATGATTCTAATTATTAAAGTCATTATGAATAGTTTGTATTAATAAAATATGTAAATAATTAATAAATAAAATAACCTTCGTTCTGCGTTACATTTTTGCTTTTCCCCCCTTCTGTTAACCCTTAACAGGAGGTAGAGCATTACGTTACGCATTATCATTATTTTCAACATTAGTAATGATCTGAGGCTATACTCTACCCTTTTTTTTTATCAAACTAGAATCGTGATGCAACTTCAGAACAATAATTTGAAATGATCAGATGAGAGAAGGTTTTTGGAGGATTGTCAAGTAGATGAGGTCCCTTGTGCCTATTAATGCTAAATTGTAGGAAGATATTGTTAGCGTAATCTTACTCAGGCTTGTAAGTTTTAAATCTCTCACATGCAACGAGTTAAAAGCAACTCTTAATTTATGCATCTCATCCAAATTGATGTCTCTGTTTTTACATTTCCATTCCAATTAATTTCCAATTTATATTTGGTTTTTAAGGTGAGTAATCTAGTTACATATATCAGTGTTGGCAGGCCTTGGAAGATGTACCATTTGCACTTATCTTATGCTTTTCATATCATGAACTCGTATATATGATATTATGTCGTTTTTTCATCAAAGCTTTGTTGGAATAAAAGGGATGTGCTCAATTAATCATGACACAAAATTCTTACACGACATATTCTTTTATTACCACCTATTTAGATAGTTGTCCGGTTTTGCTTTCTTTCCAGTTTTATTGTTAATATAATCAGGAAGGATTTATGTGATATGTGCTGGATTTCATAGATAGGCTAATATAGTGTTCAAGCATAAAGGTTTGCAGGCTAATATTAGGTGATTCTGAAGATTTCTTGAAACTTCATTTTTTGCGCTTATAGAACTGAGTAAAAGTAAGAGAACAATATGCTTACTTTGTTCAGCTTTCCTCTTCATATGTCTCCATCACTTAGATAAATTACTGGAAAAATGTTTTCCCTTGTGTTGTTTTGTTTTCCATGCAATCAGTGTTTACTTTTAAGATCTCATTAGTATTTCTTGGACACTTTTGTCTTAGCCTTGTAAGTTTAATTTTTTTTTTGGGTTGCATTTTCATGCAAATGATAGGAAATTTTTTAGTGGAACGGCAAGGCAATTTTTTCTGTTTAATACTAGTAATACCAACCTCAGTGAAAAAAAAGAAGAAGAAGAAATTAGTGGTGGTTTTAGTGAAGAACAGAGGGTTCTGGGGCTTGAGTCAAATGAGGAGCTACTGGGTTAGTCTTTCATTTTTATGTTACTGCAAAAATAATTTAAGAAAGCACATAAAAGGAAGTGAAGAGCTATGTGTGCCACTGGTGGATATTGGGAAAAGCAAAAGGTAAATCCATGTGATTCAATAGAGAAAATAAATAGAACTGGCTTTGTCAGGTTATAACTTAGTCTGCTTTTGAGTATGATTAAAAGAGTTTTGCCTGGGAGGAGGTAGCTTTTGGTGTTTTTGGTATAAGGTGTTGGAGTTAGCCTGTCACATGATTGATATGATGTAGATCAAGTTATTTATGCTCACTGTTCCCATATATATGATGTGATTTTAATATATTTAGATTAGATTTCACATTTTCTTTCCTTCTTTCTGGTTATATTCATACATATGCACCAAATATTTCTTCAGTGCAGAAATTATATAGTCCAGATTTGCAGCTCGTTCAGTAAAGTATATAATCATTCATTATGTGATAAAACTGGTTAAATCATAAAGCATAAAGCAAAGGACTTGCTACTTTCGCATGAAAATCAAAACTTTTTTTATCAGAATATTTTTGTTTTGAATTTCTGAGTTTTTTCAAAGTAAAGTAAGTGCGTTGTATCTCCTTCATCATAGCAATATATTGGACTTGATATCTACTTCATCATAGCAATATATTGCTTCTCCAATCTACCAAACATTCAGTTTATTTGTTTTCTGTATATAATCTTGTCCAAGATATCTACATTTACCGGGATTTCTTGTACAATAAGCTGTTTAATTTCCTTGAACTCCTTTTAAATAATTTTTTTTTTGCAGGATGGAAATGAGGTCTTTTTCCGCATCAAGCGCAGCACACAGCTGCGCAAGCTCATGAATGCTTACTGTGACAGGCAGTCTGTTGATTTCAACTCCATTGCCTTCCTTTTCGATGGTCGCAGGCTGCGAGGAGAGCAGACCCCAGATGAGGTAAACTTTCAGCTCAGAACCATGTTTTCATCTAGAGTTACTTCCGTTTATAGACTCATAATGACAATACTAATGTTACCGTTTAAACTTTGTAACAGCTCGAGATGGAGGAAGGGGATGAGATTGACGCCATGCTGCATCAAACCGGTGGCAGTCGGGGATATTAAGATAGTTGGTGGGCCTGAGAGTAAAACATAGTTTGGTGTCTTTCCTTCAGTTTATCCTATGAGATATTATCTGTGTGATCTATGTAGTAGTGTTATTATATCCTTCAGGAGGTTAAAAGTTTGTGGTGGTACTTCATTATATAAATCTATGTATGTGCATTTTATGACTTTATGCTAGTTTGTCTATATCATTGCACTTGTGTGGTCCTATTTGCTTGTGCGTAGGTTTTCACGCGTTTTCTGGTGGGATGCATTGAATATTGGTTGTGATGGTAGTATGATTGTTGAGTTTTTAGTGTTATCTTAACTATGAAATTGTGAGCTTATAGGTTCTGATGAGGGTTATTGATCTGAGAAATGCTGGCTGTTTCGGGTTTGCTTTTGGTTGGCAATTTTACTAACTGAAGTTTTTAAGTCCCGATCAAATTAAGAGTGCTCCAGTAACTTCCAAGTTTTTTTCGCTATAAGTTGCGGTGGAGAGAATGTGAATGGAGTTGTAGTTAGGGGCATTAACGGATTGGATACGGCTCGAATGTGATACTTACCATACCTGTGTTTGCTTACTAGTCAAAGATACGAATATGAATATCTTGGTAAGTCAAACACATATCTCTATCCACTAAAATTAGACATGGATATTGGTATACATGGGGAAATATATGTGGATATGCATACAGATACAAAACGGATATGAGAAAAGCAAACAACATTGAAAAAATATAGCTCATATGATATAAGAGAGTTCATCAATATATATTTGTTATATCTTCAAAATAAGTCTCAAATCCATTAATCCAAAGACTAAAACAATTGGAACTATATGATCATTGATCAACATATATTTCTATATTTCGGATCTGGATCCGGATATTTCACTACAAAATCATATTCGTAACCGTATCTTATGTGTTAAAAATTTTAGTAACTATATTCGTATTCTATGGATTTGTCGGCGGATACAAATATTTTTCAGCACCCCTAGTTGCAGTACAAGGAGAGAATGGACAGAACAAAAAATGCTTGCTTGATTTAGTCAACAAAATAGAGTTTGTCTATCTCCAACTCAATTCTTCAACATAGCATCTCCTTTGCAGTTTGAACTTAACCACTGGGTCGCCATCCTGGTAATTATACACTAAATAGTTGATGCTACCAGAGGAGGAATATTGGGAGAGAAAAATTGCTTTTGGGGCTCCGATAATTATTTTATTTTTCTGTCGTTGTCATTTCCCTAAAGATAAGTCTATATATAGTGACTTTTACAATTAGCCACCTCCACCCTAAAAGATATTGTCTACATAAGATTAATCCTTAGATAGATATTTTGGTTAATTTGGTCAGCCTAACCCACATGAATTACTTTGGTCAGCCAAACTCGCATGAATTAATATGAACGTCCATAGGCGGATTCATATTGACCAAAGGAGGGTCACTGCACTTTGGTCAAGGACTTAAGTTTGGGGGTTCTCACATAGCTATCCTTTACTTTTAAAATGACATAAAACCCCCTTAACTTTTGAGATTCCTATAAAACCCCGTCCAACTTTCTCAGATAGCTCCCTTTAACTTTTAATATGTCCAAGTGAATTCTGTCCAATGCAAAGTTTCCTGATAAGAACTGTTACGATGGGCACTTTATTTTAGATTTGGATCCAAAATAATGAGGGGTAACTTATATTTAAATATCCTATTGTTACCCGATATTGCTCCAAAATATCATAAGTTTAAAACCTTATACTTAAATATACTAAAGTTTCTAAAATCTGTATATCAGTACCCAATTAGGGTATTAGACTATAACTTTTAGAAATTTTAGAGTATTTAACTGTAGAGTTTTAAACTTAGAATCTAAGTGTAATTTATCCAATAACGACATTAAACTTGAGACGAGTCATAAGGTCAAACTTTTGAAATGGATACATTTTAATATTTATTCATAGAAATGAACACACTTCAATTTTATTTATAAAAATAGACTCCGTTTCAGTCACGTCAGCATCATTGCTGAAACTGGGTCGATTTTAAAAAGTATATATAGTTTACTAATTAGCCAAAGTTGGCAACCCTGCTTAATCAGTAAAGATAATTAAGTTTAAAATAATATTGATTGACAACCACTAATATTTATTAACGAAGTTCAAAATAGTTGTGATTGCTAACCACGGTTATTTTAAACTTTGATCTGCTAATTAGGCGGGGTTGGCAATCCCGTCTCAGTAATAAACTATGTGTTTTTCTAAAAGCGACTCAGTTTCACCCAACAACACTGACATAGCTGAAACTGAATTTATTTTGTAAATAAAATTAAAATAAGTTTAATTTTTTTAAATCACTCTCTATATAATAAGAGTCTAAGAGCTGTTTGCTTTTTCGTTTGTCAGGTAACACTTTTAGAATAATAGTCAAAACTAAAAATTGTAGACAATACACTAAGCAACATTTTAGCTCAGTTGGCAAGACTCTACCCTTTGTGCTGTTAACTGATGAGGCCCACAAAGACACTTGAAATGATCTCTTTGCTGCCTAACTACTTGTTTCACTGGGGCCCACATGTTGTAACTCTCTTCAAAAACGACTAAAAAAATCATCTTTGTTCGAATCTATACAACCATTGGACAACCGCGAAGTCTGATCTTTGGATAAGCGCTGGAAAGATTTCTCTTTTTTAATTTAATTTCGTTAATAAATTAAGGACATGCTTGCTTATAATTGCTTATATATTATCTTATCCGTGTTTTCTTTTTAAGACTTTGACTTAGTTCTTAGAAAAAATGGGAACCTAAAATTTTAAGGGTTATTTCACTTTGATGAGGTAAAGGTTAATTCTATTTTCTCAAAAGTATTCTAAACCTAAAAATATAATTATACTTGAACAACAATGAGGTGAAATACTATAGATGAGTTAGATAAATTGTAGGTAACATCGGGCTTAAATGCTATTAGATGAGTGGTGGGGTTTAATTGCTATTAAAAGTTTTGACAAATTTGGACATTGACTAGATTTGAAATAATTTGAAGAATATTAAACTATTATCTCAACATATTGATTGTTATTGTAAAAGTTAAATAATTTTTTAAAAACTTTAGTCTCTATTAATTTATTTTCAATAGATATAACATATGTTCTCTAGAATTGTTAACATGGAGTTGCTTAATTTGAGAATGGGTAGTAAGGCAACTTTCCCATCCAGAAATCCTTAAGTTTGGACTATCATTAGATAGCCCCCCATAACTTTAAAAGGAAAAAAAAAAAAAAACTTCAAGATTTTCCAAGCCCGCCCCCTACCCCAAAAAAAAAGCATGACCCTCAAATTTTACTAGCAAAAATAACTCCTTGCATAAATTTCTCATCCATATGAAAATTGCAATTAACATAATTTAGAGGGTATTGTGGAAAACACCCGAAAGGTTTGACTTTGTTCTCTTGATAAAAGGAAAGGTTAAATTTCAGAAAACGTCTTAACTCTAACTTTGGACGACTATCAAATAGCACCTATAACTTTCAAAATACTAGGAAAACCACCTTTGTTGTACATAGAAATCCTATTTAACTTCCAACAATTTTTGAGTTAAGTTGGAAAAATAATGTATTGTGGGTATTGTGGAAGCATCCTAAAGTATTGCGGGTTTTTCTAAAATTTACTCTATAATATATGTATGCTGGTAAATGTGTTGAGATATATACAACGTATCTTGCTATAATGTATTATGAATCTGTGGTGCACTTTAATCCATAAAACAAAAATAATAAATAACTCTATGTTACCAAAAACATGTTCTTCATCTAAATTTCCATTCATTTAGAACCTTATATAGAAACAAGAAACTTCCAAAACAGTTTTTATACTTAATATAAATTTTGGAGAATGATTTGAAAAATACCAAAATTTAAAGTGTATAGGAGCAAAAATCGTTGACACCTCTTTATATGTACCGTTATAGGGTATTCTGCCATAAAGTGAAACATGAATGAAACTTTTGATTATCAAAGCGTTAAAGAAATGCTTTGAGGTATCAAAGTGAAATAGAATCAAAACTTCAAGCACCAAATTGTTAATTAGAAAACTTTTGAGGCATCAAAATGGAAAAGTAGGCAAATTTTGGGTTACCAAAGTGAAAATAGACAAGCAAATAACGAAAATATTTTTTATATTAATCCCTCAAATCTTTTACATTTTGAAAAGTCCCTTCAATCATTCAAATTGGTATTATGCCTCCGCCAAACTTAAGTTATTTGAAATTAGCCCTTCACATAAAAAGTAGAATTACCAATTAGAAGTATCTATCTACGAGGGTGTTTGGGGAGTTTATTTTTTAATAAACTAAATTTTAAGCTACCTTTTCATATCTACTTGTTTGGTAAAATATCAAATAAGTTAAGTTATAAGTTCATTTGAAAAGTCCTTCAATCATTCAAATTGGTATTATGCCTCCGCCAAACTTAAGTTATTTGAAATTAGCCCTTCACATAAAAAGTAGAATTACCAATTAGAAGTATCTATCTACGAGGGTGTTTGGGGGAGTTTATTTTTTGGTCAAACTAGCTTTTAAGCTACCTTTTTCATATCTACCTGTTTGGTAAAATATCAAAATGGGTCTGCTTTAAAAATTTCTCCCAAAGTCATAATATATCCCCTTCTGACCGTCCAAAATCGGCTTCGGTGCATTTCGTGCGTAAAAACAAGTCACAATCAGAGCCGAGGAAAACAAAGAGCACAGGAGACGTGACCCTCTCTCCGCATTAAAAGCGGGAGCGCTCACGTTTTAAAAGCTCCAAAACTTTTCCACCGCTGGGTCCCACTTGTCCCTTTCATCATCCTCAGATCCCCTGTGCTGCTCCAAATACCAAATATTATACCTTGATAACGAGTTTAACCGTTTTTGGCGGTCCCTTTTCTTGGTCACATTTGCGAGTGCTTTTGTTTTCTGAGGGAGAGAGAGCCTGAAGAGGGTCTCATTGTATACTGTTTTTAGTCGTCAAAAGTTACTGTCAACTCAAGTTATCGTGCACCTAGATATCCGTGCTCCCTGTCACGTGATTTCCGAGATGGGAGCGGACTTGTATTTTCAAAGGTAAGTATCTTATTGTTTACCTAATGTTCCACACGTAACAATTTTATCAGAACGTTCCGCGGTTAGGATTGTTACTCATGTTCCACCCTCAGTGGTAAATAATTTCACTTAAAAGCTCTGAAATTTTTACAAGTTGCATTATAGTACCCTCTATTATTCAAATGCGATTTCTTTATAAAATTCTAATGTATTACTCTTATTCAAGCGCACTTAACTATAGAGTTTTGATGGGAGCCGACGCAATAGTGTTGGTACGATCACACCCATTTCAATCTTTACTTTTTGTTAAATCTATAGTAAAGCCCATCAAAATCCTCTTTAAACCTATCTTAATTCTATCTTAAAATATGATTTTGATATATTTAACAACATATTTAATCATAAATAAGGGTTATATTGTTTTCAACATAGCTTGTGAGTGTCGCATGAGAATATTTAAAGGGAAATTCTCACGTTTGCATAATTAAGAGTATGAAAGTGCAACTTTTAAAAACTATAGGGTATTGAAGTCTGGACATATGCAATTGAGGATATTTATATGCAATATTAGGTAAGCAATAGGGATTTAAGTATAATTTATCCTATATTTTAATATTTTATAGGTAATATTTTTATTACAAGAGATAAACAGAGCTGCAATTTATAGCGAAAATACAATAAATGCTACAATTAATTGGTTGCAAAAATATTGTAGATTTCTACAAAATAAATTAAAACATAAATATCAATACTAGCATAAAAAATATTTCCTACTTTAAATCTTGCAACTTTTGCAACAAACAATAATTAAATTTCCAACTGACTTCTGAATTTGCAAGTGACATAAAGTTTTCACAATAATAATTACAGATAAATTAAACAATATATTTAAATTTGGGTTTTAGTAACGGGTATCGGATCCAGAACCAACATGATAAGTGGGAGTCCAATGACCTGGAACAAAACAAAGGTATGGTTAGATTCATTAAGTATGTTTTAAGAAAGTAATTAATAAATAGATTAGACTAAAATCCCATAACTCCCTGTCATTCCCCACTCACCATTTCTCAATGATCATTTCTTTTGTTTTTAGTAATTTATTAATATTTGTTTCCATTATATAAGATTTTACCCTTTATTACTATTCTCTTGTCGCTGTCTTTTCTAGAAAAATTGGGCAGAGCAAAGAGGGTAGTTATTAACCCACCTCCCCTTTTTCTCTCCCTCTCTCTCTCTTTCTAAAATTTGAAGGTTGGAGGTCATGGATTCTAATGGCAAAGGCATGGACAGCAAGTGGGTTTCTTTTTCTTCCCATTTTTTTATCTACTTTTTTTTTAAAACCTAATTTTGTTCAAGTTAGTGTGTTCTCTGTTGAAGTTGAGAGGATGATGATGCAAGTAGATATGGCATTTTCTGAAATGGGTTTGCTTCAAAATTTAATCTTGTTGTGTGTTCATGGATGTACCAATCTTTAGGATGTCTCAATTATGGCAATATATTTTTTATTGTTTTTGGTGGATTTCGTGCGTTCTATTGAGTTGGGTTTTTACTTCTAAGTGCATATAATAAAATATGTCAAAATTTGTGTGTGGTGGCCATGGAAATTGAATATTTTAGAAGACTCCACTTTTAGATACTCTTGTTGTTAAACCCAATGTCTATTTTCTCTTGTGAAATTTTTGATTTTTGGAGCAAATCTATACACTACATACTATTTACAAGCTTGCATTTTAAGCTGCTTATTAAAATGCAATTTATTGATTAATTAATAGTACATTTCTGTAACTTTTCATAATGTTGCTTTGCTTTGTGAAATGGATAAACAGTGATACATTGGAATGGAGAGAAGAAGATTATTATCTGCAAAAGATTCAAGAAATGGTATGCATGACATATTGCTTTGTTTTAGTTGAATGCTTGTTTTTGCATTATATTTAGCTTCTTATTCTTTTTTTCCCCTTGCTGCAAAGACTTCTCTCAGTGCCTATGGGATAATGTGAATGTAAATGAGGACAATTTGATATACATGCTTGATGAACAAACTCCAATTAAGGATTGTGCAGACTTAAGTTACCAAGTTTACGATGTTGTAGGTACTTTTCTTCAACTATAATATCCACTAGTTTTTGATTGAGATTATAGTAAGTTCTCTGTAACTACGAGGAAATCTTATTCAGATAATGCTAACAAGGGAATGGAAGACTGCATAGAGACTTCACAAATGAAAAGGAGGCGAATGCTTCAGTTCACTTCAGAGTCTACTGAAATTAACATTGGCAATGAGCATTTTACATCTCTATATTTGAAGTCTAAGGTTCGTTTCTATGTACTTGGAAACATCTCTTTGATATTGTGAAAGTTTTTTTTAGGTCTGAGGTTCATTTTTTGTTCTTGTTTAGGTTGATGAAGATTCACTGATGGAAGATGGGGCATCGGAGAACCCGGAATGGGATTCTCATTGGAATTCAAGAGCTCGAGGTTTGTTCTATAGATTGTTCTCTAGCTAAATTTTGCCAATCGATTTTTTGGTTGTGCTAATAAACAAATCTATGATAGATGATGGAGGCACCTTTGAGATTGAAGGTTGGGATCTGTCATCAGAGGGATGGCTCGCAAATTGCCTTGACAATAGTGAGATGCATTGCAGCCTCAATGAGATGTTTGTTCCGTTTCAAACCTTATTGTTTTTTGGCACTCAATTACATCTTACCATATGTATTTTAGCTTTAATGTCATGGTGTGTCTTGTAGGGATGATTGCATGGTGACTGATGACCAAGTTGATGCTTCAGGTCAGTGAAACCAAACCTTTTCACTCATCTAGTTAGTACTTACTAGATATGAGTCACTATTATATAACAAGTTTCTTATCTACTAACTTCTCTATGTAGAATTCATTAAGCATGAGATGGAAACTGAAGCACTGCGAGAGACGCCCAATCCCTCACCCATCAAGATTATTAAGGGTATGTTGAGTCTACATGTTTAATTATTTAACCATGCACTGTTCTGAAACTTTCCTATTTATTACGTATCGTATCTTTATTACATATCATATCTATGGTTTTTGTTTGTGTTTTAGTATAAAGTAGACTTGTGTCCTTTTGTTTAGACCAGTTTCCTATACTGAGTGTGAGTGTAAAAGATAGTAGGCCATGTAAAGCTTAACTTCTCATTGCTATTTTATAATATACATGACTTAAAAACATATCAGAATATCCAGAAAGTTTGGATGCATCTTATATGAAAAAACAATGTCTTGCACATAAGCTTCGAAGCATGAGGTGTAAGCCTCATGAGTTAAGTATTTATAAATTTAAATTTATAAATATGATAAACATATAAGATAGTGAATAATTAGAAGAGTTATTCTCTGGAGCACACAAAAAGAAGAAAACATACAATATGATTAGATAAGATGATTGTTTTGCCTTTTTAATTTCAAGAAAAAGGAGAAGGAGAAATCCTTTAATATCCTCCTCTCTTGTTGTCTAAAGCATGCACTTCAAAAGAAAAAACGCTTTGTGGAGCGTGAAATGCACATTTCAGTTATACTTTTAGTGATGAGGAGTATGCTTCAAGGTATAAATAGCTTCTCTTTTAAGTTTCAAAGCGATTATCCTTCAGAAAGCTTCGAAGCAAACTTCAAAAAAGTTTTTTTTCCTAACGCTGCACATAATAAGAAAATTCAAATCATAATAGTATTACAGTTTGGGTAAATATCATTCTCAGTGGCGTGACAATATATTCAAGTAGCATTAAAAATTCTTCTCGAACACATTCTTGATTCCATAATTCAACATTTTTTCTTGTCATATACAAGTATGACCTAAAGCATTGGAGCATGGGGCCACATACTACTTAATGCTCAATTTACAATAGGCACCCTTTTGTGCCATCGATCAATAGGTTCCAACACCCATTAGGACCCCTTCATTTACCACTCACTATCAATGGCGACTAAGTACACATCATCACCAGATAAGGAATTGTTAAATGTAGTTGTGTACCATCCGCGGATAAATATTGCTTATAAGTTTTGTGATACATTTCAGTGTTCCTTGAGTAACATTTTCCCTAGTTCTCCTGAATCCTTGAAAAAGAGCCTTGCAAACAGCCAGCTCCTTTACCTTTCAGGTGACTAAAGAAAACCATAAAGCAAAGCAATATGAAAAAATAAGGGTAAATTTCACAACTCCCCAAAACAAAAGTTTGCGGCGTTTCCCATGAAATCCTAGCCAACTTTGTTTTTTCCACTAAACCCCCCAAAACTTTTCCCACAGAATCCCAAAACTCTAAAGAGTCAAATAACTTCCAAAACCTAACTTTTCCCACAAGCCTCTACCCAAGAAGAAGGTGGAAGAAAAAAGGAGAAGGGGAGAAGATGAACCCCGTAGAAAACAAATAAAGAGCATAATTTGAGAAATAATAAGGTCCTTCAATTGCAAGATACAATTTTTGGGGATTTTCTGGGAAAATTTAAAAGTTCTGTGGGTTGTAGAGACGCTTTGGAATTTTGGGTTTTTGTGAAAAACGTTTTGGTGGTTTAGTGGGAGAAACTAAGTTCAGCAGGTTCTGTGAGAAATGCCCCGAAGTTTTTATTTGGGGTGGGGGTTTGTGAAATTTATCCCAAAAATAACCATCAGAGTTAGGCAAAATAAAAATAATGCAAATAACTCCCCTAAGTCCCCTTAGCATTAATACTTGCATACTTGTTTATAAGAATCTATCGGAATTGTGATATACTGATAATCTTATTACTTATGGTGGTGTGTTCCCATGCTGACATGTTAACTTAATTCTGAAATCTAATTCTTCCTTTCTCCTTAGTTTTCATTTATCTCTTGCTCTCACAGGCAGGAACTCTTTCCTTAGAACTCCAAAGAAATTGGTTACTCCTGTTGCTTACCCTTTTGCACTCATAAAACCGTGCGGAGTTCAAGGTGACGTGACTTTGAGGGATATAAATCAAAGGATTCATGCTCCGCCACCATCAAGAGCAAAGAACAAGATGGACGATGATCCTTCATCATCTTACCCGACTTCAGCTTTTTCTGGAAAGCCTGTCGTTCTCAAAACGAAGATCCACACTGAAGGTGGAAAGGGCAGCATCACTATCATGAGAACCAAAGGCTGAGTAGATAAGTATATATTTTTCTTGTATCTTTTGTGTTGTGGCCTTTCTCTCATGCATCTCATTTTGTCTTAGTTTTGCATGATAAGCTTTGGCCGGGTGTTATGTGAATGTATTATATTGGAATCCTTGTTACTGCCAATACTTGTTAGTGGAACCTTATGTTCAAGCTATGGTTTCATTTCTTCAAGCAGTTATAAGAATATGTTTGGGTAAATTTCACCTAACAGCCCTGAACTTTGAGATGTCTAGCACAACCCCCAAACATTATAGATTAGAGATAACCCCCTTGAACTTTCAAAATTTTTGGAAACCCCTTGAACTATGCAAATTGTCAAAAATGGCGTTCACACAGTGAGTAAAAGGTCTATACAATGCTTGTTTCTCTCTACCTACCCTGACCTGAAAGAGGGAAATATAGAAAGTATATTAAATACATTGGGGTGAAATTGTCAAAACATGGCACGTGCAAAGCACATGACTGAATTTCAACTAACTGCATCAATCAAGGTTTTTTAGTGGAGCAAGTTCAGGGGATTCTCTAATTAACTTTTTGGGTTTTTCTACATAAGTTGTTTTGTGCTATCTCTAATGCTTGTAGAAAAATTTAAATTATCTCGAGTGTGCTACATCTAATGCTTCTTGTTTTTACCCTTCTTGGTTTGTGCTCTCTAATGCTTGTAGAAAATTTAAATTTCTCTAGTGTTCCTACATCGTTTGCTTTTTTCGATCGTAAGTTCTTTTCTACGTAAGTTGTCAAAACATCTCTAGGTCCCTTATAGTCATCTTTTAGTTAATTATTTGAAAGTTTGGCAGACTCAATAGATAAACTTTAAGACTATGACTTGTTTGCATCCAGAAATTAAACTTTGTTTTTGTTTGTTTGTTTGTTTGTTTGTTTGTTTCAGTTATGCTTGAAGATGACATTCATGTCAATAGCTCAATAGGTTTCGGATGATTAAATGATTATAGATAATAATGTTGTATAAGGACCGATTGTTCTACGATGATGGAAGGCATCATTTCAGTTTTAATTCTTTCTCTGAACCAATTAAATTCGACCGGACCAATTAGCATACTGTGACTCATGTTTAATCATATAGTTGGAACAATGAATTTGATCTAAATTGACTCCATCATTGTTAAATGTGTGTTTTTTTTATTACTGTGTAGTCTTTACTGTAAATTTTATCTTGGTATAAGGCAATAAAAACAATACCACAGGCATCTGTTTCATGGTGAATCACCTGTGATTTCAGGTGATTTTGATGCAAGATTCCACTTTTGCGTACATGCGTTCGTGTGTGCATGTGCATGGGTGCATGCATGCGCATGCTTGCACTTGCACAGATTAGTGTGTCTTCCTGTGCGTGCATGTTTTATGTTTGGGTGTGGGTTTATGAGTCTGGACTACAATTTCGAAGTTTTAGTACAGTGAAAAGAGGCTTAATGATGGGGCCTTATTCCTCACTACAAGTTTGAAGTTTAAATACAATAAAGGAGACTTAATGATAATGTCAAAACAACCCAGATTCAAACTCAACGGTCACACATTTAAGACTAGATTGCCACCAAAAAAAAAGAAAAAAAAAAAAGGTTGTTGCTTGAGTCTAATTTTTGGCCTATGAAAATGATATTCACTTGGTAAAGTCTGTTGGGATAATGAAAAGAACTCTGTTTATTCATCTTCATAATAGTACGCATGCATACATTATTTGGTTTAAGATAAGCTGGATGGTTACACAGGATAAGCACAATTATGAAGTAAGAAGTATGTCAAAGAATTAACTTTTAAAATTATATAATATATCAAACAACTCTCAACCCCAATCATAACTCTGGAGTTTTGGTGCAAGGGACTATGGGTCTGTTTGGATGACAAAAGGTATTAGAAGTAAGAAGTATGTCAAAGAATTAACTTTTAAAATTATGAAGTAAGAAGTAGCGAAAGTAATATATTTTTATTTGTTTTACACATTTTGAAAATAGTGAAAATAATACTTCTTCCACTTCATTCACTTTTTCTGTTTGGACAACAATTGAAAGTATAGTTAGGAAGTACCTAATACATAGAATAAATCCTATTTAGATTATCTCCCTTCGTCACAACACTTTAACTAATCCTATAACACTCTTAAATATTATACTATTTTTAATTATAATTATCATTTATTTTAGGGGCTGTCAGGTTTGTTGCAAAATAAATTGCAGCAAATGTTGTAGCAGCAATATTGCATGCAACACTTATTGCGGAAATCAACTTTAAATTCTTTGTTTGGATACTTGCAATTATATTGCAGAAATGTATTTTCAATGCAACTTTAGTTTTGGTTGAAAAACAATTAGTGCAAAAGCTATATTTTGCCATATAATGAAACTTTTATGTAGATGATTTTCTGTTTGGATTTTAAAAGTTTTATTTTGATGACACATATTTATTTTTATTTTTTTAAAAATCTTGCAGCTTTTCTTCTCACTAAATTGACCGTAGCATTTATTACAAATTTATTTTATTACAAAATGCAAGTTCACTTATCTTTCTTAATTACAAAGCTACAAACTAAACAATGTATTTATAAATCTGGTTGCTCTATTTACTTTTGCAAGTCTACTCCCATCCAACCAAACAACCTCTTACGAACATCACTTGAGTGTAAATCCGTCCCTGCACGATCCTACCTAGGGTTTATGGAGTTGGATTAGTTTGGGGATGTTGAGGATAAGGATCAGCTAAGTTTGGGAAATTATCATTTTTAATGGGTTCATTAAACAGTAATCTAGGAAATATTGAGAGGGATTAGCAGCATGATGGTAGGATTGATCCATCTTTATTTAAATAACTTCCCCACTCCAACAACCTCCGCCTTCCTAGCCTCCCATGGATCATAAGCAGCCGATGAGCAGTGGATCGTTGCAAGTATTGAAGACAGAAGGGAGGACCAAAGAGCTTGAGATATATTTGTTTGTTTTAATGGGTTCATTAAACAAAGATCTTCAGTCTACTTGTTATTATGGGTTCATTAAACAAATGAAAGACTGACCAAAATAAGAATGAAGATGCTTTAATTTCTTGGGAAAAGAGAGGCTTCATTACTTCCAACTCATTATACACATCCGCTCGCCTGTCACGTGTATTCGGGTTCATGACACTAAATGTACATTTAAATGATGTTGTTGATGTATATTTACTGTTCATATTGCTACTTATACCTAGGGTTGTGGGGGTGTTTTCGTCTTTCCATTGGGTGAGAAACCACTGATGAGTCAGCCCTCTCTTCCACGTGTGGGCCAGTGATTGGCTGAGCACCTCTTTGTCAGCTATAGCGACAGATGGTCGCTTCCCCTGCATCATAATCATGGTGTTGTGGTAGTCTTGAACATGCTCGGCCGGGTCTCTATCACCCCCATACTTGTCCATCGTTGGCATCTTGAACTTCTCGGCAGGCGCTCTCATGATGGAGTTCGTCCGGGGGGACTAGCGGTTAGAAGGAGATGGCTGATCGTCCCCCATGTCGCTTAGGGGGACAAGCGATTTGGAAGGATGGCTTCGAGGTAGTCAATTGCTTGGGCGGACGACTGGTACCGCCTTTCGCGTCGTCCGCGGGAGAGAGTTGTTGATGGGCCGACCCACACCGCCTCTCGAGTCGGCTATGGCGATAGTTGTTTAACGGACCGTGGCGAGGACGGCAAGCGTAGGCTGCCCCACGGGTAGGGTGTGGAGGTTCATGTCGCTCCAAGTTGACGAGCAAAAATGTTTATCCATGTTAACTTGGTTTCCTCTTTAATCACTAATTAGTGGTTATGACCATAACAGATGTCAATTGTTGGATTATTAGATTTTGTGATTCGCGTCGGATCCAAAGTTGACATCCTCTGAGTGCACATTTAATGTCATGACTCATCCCCACCTGATATTTTTTCCGTCAGCTAAGAGTAGTATAAAAGTAGGGAAAAGTATCAAGTGCATCCGGGTTCATGACGTTAAATGTGCACCGAAATAATGTTAACTGTTGGATCATTAAATTTGAGATTTACGCACAGATCCAAGGGTTAAAATTCTTTGAGTGCACATTTAATATTATGAGTCGTCTCAGCCGAATACTTTCTCATGAAAGTAGTACCAATTTTGTAGTATCATTATCATTGTCAAAAATAAAATGAGTGACTCATCAACCCTCAAAGGCCCAAGCCCAAAGCCTGATGATATTACATGAACATGACCGTTCCTTTTAATGGCCCAATTTTAAAGTATATTATATCAAAGAGAACATCAGCTTTTTGAAAGAGTGGGGAAAAAGATCTTGCATATCCGTTGATATATTTACTTATTAAGTTAATGTTGATATTACCAATAATAATGTCTACCATGAGGATTTAAATTTGAGAATTGTTTAAGGACATGCCCAACAATACTGAAGAATGCACCATGCATTTTGAAAGAGATTATCACAAATGAAGGAATATAGAGCGTAATGGACTGGAGAATCAATGAAGAATGTCATAGATTGAGGCTGTTAATATGAATATGATGCTTGCTAATTCAACAAAGTGGTCATTTTATGAATTAATTAAGGAAAAAGGTTCATATAGATCTTGAAATTTTTTATAAAGGCTTTGTTCACGGAGGTTTAGTTTTTTTTAAAATTTTTAATTTAAAGTTTACACAGAGTTTGTTTGCGTGATTTCATTGTTGATGAGTACCCAATTTATGAATTAATTAAGGAAAAAAGATTCTTTTTGGGGGTCGGGGTTATTGGTTGATGATTGTTGATTTGGACTTGGATTATTTTTTGGATTTCAATAAAGGGTGTTATTCATTTTGAACTAGAATTTGGATTTAAATTTGAGGTGTTATTGGTTTAGAACTAGGATTCGAATTTGAATTTTAGGTGTTATTGGTTTGGAACTAGGATTCAGATTTGAATTTAACGTTTTATGAGTTTAGGACTAGGATTTAGATTTGAATTTAAGGAGTTACTAGTATTTTAGCCCTTGTTAAGCACAGTCTTATTGTCGTTTTAGATCTTACATCCATGGTTTGATGTGTCGTTTACCAAAAGAGTCTTCAAAACACATTTCAAAACATACCTTCCTGTCCGAGGCACGTGCATACTCCTTATTTTAGGCATAGACATACACATCAGGCATGACATCGAAGTGATTATTTTACGCTAGTCAATAATGTACACAATTTCCAATCTTACAATTTTTATTCCTTTTGTAAATAAAATTGTGATAATACATTTGCAACTATTGTGATTAAATTAAGATAGTTGCAAATTATAATTATAATTATTATAGTTATAATAAGAGAAGCTAGGAATGATTTCGATATTAAAATATTTGCATCAACTACATGTTACACCTATCGAATCAAATTATAGTTCATATATAGAACCACAGTCTTATTGGCATTTTCTCGATCTTACATCCATGTTACGATAAATTGTTTACCAAAAGATTTTTCAAAACGCCCAGTCCTACCTCGTTGTTTCGATTTGTTGCTCAAACTTAAACTTAACGAAAACGCTTTTTCTCTTACCATACCCATCTTTTAAGAAACACAAATAATATTTAAGTTCCATTGAATTGTTGATATATATTTTTCAGCTTTATTTAGATGAGAAATATATTTAGTGTATATATTAAATTGTTGTACTGTAGATTAATTTGATAATTTTGATAATACTCTGTATTTAACATCCCTTTTAGTGGCTAATTTTTTGATGAAATAGTGTCTAATTATATTGCTATACATAGAAATTTGTCTTGGTTTATATATATATATATATATATATATATATATATAATACATTATGATCTTTTTTATTATCTTTTATCAAATTTTGATGGTGATTGTTTTGATGAAACTAATTTAGATATATATCATTTTTAAATATGCAAGATTCTAATTTGAAGATGAGTTCAAGTGATAAATCCCTGGTCAACCATCTTCCACTGCAAAGTCTAAGGTTCAAATTTCTTTTTGTATAATGAATAAATCAAAAGTTTTAAAAATTAATTATTTCGTTTATTGGTGCAGTTATAAGGTTATATTATATGGATGACTCTTATTCAGTGTGACATTATTTTGATTTACCTCGAGCTCATTAAGTGGTGTTTGTGCATCAAGGTGATTATTATTTCTTGACATCATGATTACATGAATCTATGTCATACGGGTTTGTTATGTATGAAACTCATTTTAAAAATATTTATAATACTCATTTGAAAATAAATAACAAAAGATCAAATTTAATTCCCTTCTATTTCTTGACATCCTAGTTAATATTTTTAAAAGTCATTTAAAAATATTTATAATACTCATTTGAAAATAAATAACAAAAGATCAAATTTAATTCCCTTCTATTTCTTGACATCATGATTACATGAATCTATGTCATACGGGTTTGTTATGTATGAAACTCATTTTAAAAATATTTATAATACTCATTTGAAAATAAATAACAAAAGATCAAATTTAATTCCCTTCTATTTCTTGACATCCTAGTTAATATTTTTAAAAGTCATTTAAAAATATTTATAATACTCATTTGAAAATAAATAACAAAAGATCAAATTTAATTCCCTTCTATTTCTTGACATCATGATTACATGAATCTATGTCATACGGGTTTGTTATGTATGAAACTCATTTTAAAAATATTTATAATACTCATTTGAAAATAAATAACAAAAGATCAAATTTAATTCCCTTCTATTTCTTGACATCATGATTACATGAATCTATGTCATACGGGTTTGTTATGTATGAAACTCATTTTAAAAATATTTATAATACTCATTTGAAAATAAATAACAAAAGATCAAATTTAATTCCCTTCTATTTCTTGACATCCTAGTTAATATTTTTAAAAGTCATTTAAAAATATTTATAATACTCATTTGAAAATAAATAACAAAAGATCAAATTTAATTCCCTTCTATTTCTTGACATCCTAGTTAATATTTTTAAAAGTCATTTAAAAATATTTATAATACTCATTTGAAAATAAATAACAAAAGATCAAATTTAATTCCCTTCTATTTCTTGACATCATGATTACATGAATCTATGTCATACGGGTTTGTTATGTATGAAACTCATTTTAAAAATATTTATAATACTCATTTGAAAATAAATAACAAAAGATCAAATTTAATTCCCTTCTATTTCTTGACATCATGATTACATGAATCTATGTCATACGGGTTTGTTATGTATGAAACTCATTTTAAAAATATTTATAATACTCATTTGAAAATAAATAACAAAAGATCAAATTTAATTCCCTTCTATTTCTTGACATCATGATTACATGAATCTATGTCATACGGGTTTGTTATGTATGAAACTCATTTTAAAAATATTTATAATACTCATTTGAAAATAAATAACAAAAGATCAAATTTAATTCCCTTCTATTTCTTGACATCCTAGTTAATATTTTTAAAAGTCATTTAAAAATATTTATAATACTCATTTGAAAATAAATAACAAAAGATCAAATTTAATTCCCTTCTATTTCTTGACATCATGATTACATGAATCTATGTCATACGGGTTTGTTATGTATGAAACTCATTTTAAAAATATTTATAATACTCATTTGAAAATAAATAACAAAAGATCAAATTTAATTCCCTTCTATTTCTTGACATCATGATTACATGAATCTATGTCATACGGGTTTGTTATGTATGAAACTCATTTTAAAAATATTTATAATACTCATTTGAAAATAAATAACAAAAGATCAAATTTAATTCCCTTCTATTTCTTGACATCATGATTACATGAATCTATGTCATACGGGTTTGTTATGTATGAAACTCATTTTAAAAATATTTATAATACTCATTTGAAAATAAATAACAAAAGATCAAATTTAATTCCCTTCTATTTCTTGACATCATGATTACATGAATCTATGTCATACGGGTTTGTTATGTATGAAACTCATTTTAAAAATATTTATAATACTCATTTGAAAATAAATAACAAAAGATCAAATTTAATTCCCTTCTATTTCTTGACATCCTAGTTAATATTTTTAAAAGTCATTTAAAAATATTTATAATACTCATTTGAAAATAAATAACAAAAGATCAAATTTAATTCCCTTCTATTTCTTGACATCCTAGTTAATATTTTTAAAAGTCATTTAAAAATATTTATAATACTCATTTGAAAATAAATAACAAAAGATCAAATTTAATTCCCTTCTATTTCTTGACATCATGATTACATGAATCTATGTCATACGGGTTTGTTATGTATGAAACTCATTTTAAAAATATTTATAAAGTCTATGCTAAAAAGTACAAATTGCAAAGAATTAAAACATCCTAATGTGTAATTAGATAGATTAGATAGATATATGTGTAATTTGAAAGATATATTTTTATTTTAATTAAGTTATATAAATAAGAGATTTTAATACTACAGTTCCTCTATTTTAAAAATTTGAAATAATTTTCATGTTTTGGTAAAACAAATAATTTCATGTAAATCATAAAGATATATATTATGGCAACTACATAAAGATTTTCATGTTTTGGTAAAACAAATAATTTTAGGATATTATGTTATAATTTTTCTCCATTTATGTTGATAAATATTAAATTATCATCATTATATATATATATATATATATATATATATATATATATATATATATATATATATATATATAGGAAATAATGTATCTGAGGTGACGGTTCATTTTGCTAAATGCTACTAAGAGATAACAATGTGGTGAGGCTCACTTCTAGTCACATCAAAATGTGTGGACCTCACAACTCTATCTCTTGGTAGTTCATTTAAGAAATGAGCCGCCACCTCATATACATCATTCCTATATATATAATACATCATTTAGTTTATATCCTTCTAAAGTTATGTTTCTGATTAATTGAATTATCGTAAAACATAATTTAGAAGGATATAAACACATATTATCAAGTTCATAATCTGGAAAGAATTTAAATATATATAATACATTATGATCTTTTTATTATCTTTTATCAAATTTTGATGGTGATTGTTTTGATGAAACTAATTTAGATATATATCATTTTTAAATATGCAAGATTCTAATTTGAAGATGAGTTCAAGTGATAAATCCCTGGTCAACCATCTTCCACTGCAAAGTCTAAGGTTCAAATTTCTTTTTGTATAATGAATAAATCAAAAGTTTTAAAAATTAATTATTTCGTTTATTGGTGCAGTTATAAGGTTATATTATATGGATGACTCTTATTAGCAGTGTGACATTATTTTGATTTACCTCGAGCTCATTAAGTGGTGTTTGTGCATCAAGGTGATTATTATTTCTTGACATCCTAGTTAATATTTTTAAAAGTCATTTAAAAATATTTATAATACTCATTTGAAAATAAATAACAAAAGATCAAATTTAATTCCCTTCTATTTCTTGACATCATGATTACATGAATCTATGTCATACGGGTTTGTTATGTATGAAACTCATTTTAAAAATATTTATAAAGTCTATGCTAAAAAGTACAAATTGCAAAGAATTAAAACATCCTAATGTGTAATTAGATAGATTAGATAGATATATGTGTAATTTGAAAGATATATTTTTATTTTAATTAAGTTATATAAATAAGAGATTTTAATACTACAGTTCCTCTATTTTAAAAATTTGAAATAATTTTCATGTTTTGGTAAAACAAATAATTTCATGTAAATCATAAAGATATATATTATGGCAACTACATAAAGATTTTCATGTTTTGGTGAAACAAATAATTTTAGGATATTATGTTATAATTTTTCTCCATTTATGTTGATAAATATTAAATTATCATCATTAATTTAAAACTCTTTAAGTCAAGGATGCCGCATGTCATTTTGGTGAGTTGAGATTTCGGTGGCGGTGAGATGATGATGCTACGTGCCAAAATTTTGTGAATGAAAAACTGATGTGGCATCTTCTTGTAAGTTTGTAGTGTTATGGATCTCCTTTAGAGTGTACACTAATAAATATTGGTTATGTAGAATTGTTATTAGGACGAGGATTTCAAAATCTACAGTCCATTCTAACTCTATAGTTTTTAATGAGAAATTTTTAAAGAAAGTCCAAGTTAAAATTAGTGGATTGTGATCTCACTCTATGGATTTTATTTCTCCTCTTCTCCTTACTTATTTAAATGTTTAATATATTTCAAATGAAATATATCTAATTGTAAAATATTCCATATTTCTAAATTATTTATATATTAACATTGAATGTATTTAAAATAAAATATATTTAATACTATTTAATTTTTAAATATTTTTAATCAACTTCTTTTATTTAATTCATTTAAAACAAACTATATTTAATATTATTCAATTAAAACACAAATATTTGCCCTAAGGGCAATGGATAAGGAAGAGAAAGATAGAGAGGAGAAAAGGCGAGTAGGCCCTATGTTTTCTACTCATTCTTTCTTTTCACCTACACCCCTCTCTATCTCTCTCTTCTTTATCCATTGCCCTGACACTCTTTGCCAATAAGGTATATTTATTGGGTCAAACGATAATAAGATATAAAAAGTGACCCCTTTTAACCAATAAGCCAGGTCACCGACAGTGAGACTTGAGCGTCAATTAAGGTCCATGTTCGGTCACCGACAGTGAGACTTGAGCGTCAATTAAGGTGTTTTTTTCATAGATACTCCTCAAATCTCCATTATTTGGAAAATTACCTAACATTTTGAATTTTTGCCAAAAAAAGAAAAAACCATCATCTTTTTCTCACTTCAACCCTCTCCTCCTCTCTCTCCCTCTTCCACCATCACTCTCCCTCCATTTCCTATGCTCCCCTTTTTATCTCCCAACGGGCTCCCATCTTTAGATATTCTGAATTTGAGATGCAAACTAAAAAGACAAGTGATGGTGGAAGAGGGAAGGAGGAGAGGGGAGAGGGAGAGGTAAGGGAGAGGATCGAGGAGAAAGATGTTGAATTTTTGTGCAAAGAATCAAAATTTTAGGCATAATTTTGTACATATGGAAGGTTTGAGGGGTATACATGTCAAAAAATGATTAATTTGCAGCTCAAATTTTGCCGCCAGCGATCGGATAAGTCTTATTTGCTAAACGGAATCACTTTTTATATCTTACTGTCGCTGGAGCTAATAAATATATCTTTTTGATAAATAGCTGCTACTAAATACACCAATCTGGTAATTTAGCCATTTCAAAACACAACGATTTGTGAGAAGAGAGGAAGCTGCTAATTAAGGTGGAAAATTGATGGAATCTGATTGGTTCAACTTAGAATTACTGTTCATCAGAGTTTTTGTTCTTCTAATTTAGGTAAGAAAGTAGTTGATGGCTTTTATACTACATTTGTATGACTGTTTGCATCAAATGATAGCTAAAATTTCTGAAACCATCTCAGAACAAAAGTCATCTTCTAAAGTAATGAAATGGAAATCAACTGTTTCAATATGGTTAAGGATCTGGTGATGCACAACTTAGACTATTGGAATGGATGCTTTTCTATTTCATGATTTACATATATTAAAGTATCTATAAATAAAAAGTTTTGATGTTTCAAAACTTACTAAGTTTTAACTCATTGATGGCGTCTTTAGTTGTATTATTATAAAACCCTAATTATGATGATCAGTTGAAACATGAGTCAATAAATTTTAGTATCTCGAACTTTTATTTCCAAATCTTTTGCAAAGAAAATCTAAAATAACATAGAAATTAATGATATATAATATAGTTTCATGTTGGATGATTGGACTGCTAATTGTAACCATATTAGATATGAACTTCAATTGCGCATAAAGAAATCTATGATTAACTGAATCTAGTTCGAGTCGTCAATTTCCTTTCTTGGACAACCTCCGCAAGTCATCACTTTTTGGGTACTTTGATCTATACGCCTTTGAATTCAATCTTCATAACTACACATGTAGTTTCCTCCACTATCCCAACTCTTCTGCGTATTTTTAAACATATAATTTAATCTAGAAAATATCATGATAAAAACAATAAGGAAATCGGGGAAAAACATAGTGATGGAGGTTAAAATGTTATTACTTGTGACACAATTTAAAATGTAACATAGAGGAAACAAATATTTGAGTCCACTCATAGGTATGGACCTAAACCTAACAAAATTTTGAGGTAGTTGGGCAAATTTTAAACTCTAGGACATCAAACTTAATTTAGGGTATTAAAGTGCAATTAACCCTTTTTTAAAACCTTTTTGAGTGCAAATTTTCTTCACTTTTTGCTCATCAATCTTTTAAAGTCATTCGTTTCTTACTCGTTTCTTGCATCTTTTGACCTATTCAAATATTAAGGCATGGAACAAGGAATAACTATGACATAGATAGATTCATCCTCTTTTAATGAAGCTAAATAATTTTGTGAAACAAATTAATGATTGATATCTAAAGATGTCTAAAACCATATTGTTATTCATCATAGTACTATATATGCTAGTCTAGGCCAAGAAAAGATCAAACATGTAAAACACAAAGGGCCTATTATTGCATAGGGACATATAGAGATCTATGAGATTTTAGTAAAACATATCTCTGTGCACGATAAAAATCCGCAAAATATGGAGAATAAGGATAAAAGTTCTGAAACTTGAATTTGTATATCTCTGTCATTTGAGCAGTCATCAGATGATAAGGGTAGAGTTTCCCTCCTAATTCGAGAAAAATGACATCCAAATCTAAATGAAATGCCTTGATCCAAACTTTACCATCTTCAAGAGTGATATTCTGCTTCAAAACCCAACTATCACTGTTATAGTTCTCCAAGGCCCAAACTCGTAATACTTTCTTTGATATCGACGCATATTGCAAGCAACCACGCGAAATGCCAAGACGACTAGAATATACAGAATCCTCCTGAGAAGCAGGAAGCTCAATTTTTTGACAAAGTACTCCCCAATTAATCCCCAGTATACATTTGTCGACTGCTAACAAATGAAGGATCCCCTTAAAGAACAATGCAATCGGTCTGAAGAAACAATTACCAAGCCGGACATTTATCTGCCTCTCATCTCATTTGCCTGTTATCGACGAAAATTCTTGCAGAATGATTATGTTGTCAGAACAATATATTGACCACAAATTACAATGTCTAAAGATGTAGTATTGGCTGCTTCAAGGATCAAAATATAATAAGAAACATCCACATATTGTTGTGTTTTCAACAAGCTGATTAGGGAGAGGGATAGCAGTGAATACTTTTCTTGCAGGGTTACAAACATAATAGCTAATCTTAGAGTCAATATCGGAGCCGCGACATAAGAGTAAACCATTGGAGCAATCCAAGATCCTCAAGTTTGAATGTACCGGCAAAAAAATAAAAAAAAATAAAAACCCAAAGATATTAATATATACATCCATAAGATCTGGATAAATACAACACTGTTGTACACCCTAATAAGAGTGTAGATGATACATCAGCTTTGACCCGGCAACAGTCAACACTAATGCTCGTTAAATCTACATTTGTGCCCAACAATGTGTTTGCGTAATTTTACTTGATGATACTGAGACCCTCTGTCTTCCTCATCTCCTTCTACTCTACCCTTAACTGATAATGCAAAGCTCGCCTTTGTTTTGCGAAAAGATTCTGAGTGTTTGATTTTGTAAAGCTGAAACAAGAGCAGCAAGGGTAATTAGTCCAGGTGTTTCCACAACCTGCAAGAAACTCTCTGAACGCTGTACAAGTGAATTGGTTCAATCGCAAGTAAAAAAGTATAGACACGTGCAAGAAACTCGATCTCTGCATACGAACAGTGCTTTAGATATGCAGGATATTACAAATTAGAAATATCATACAGTTAAAATGCTATATACAGACATTTAAACTATCTTTGAGCTGATAACTTGGGTATGTATAGAAGCACTTTCAAACTAGGTTTATGGAAAAGTTCTCCTAGATAGTGATGTGAACAAATTGTCATGCAGGATCTCATCTTTCTTTAAGAAATACGAGTAATCAAAGTGCAATGTCTCAAGAATCAGTTGCTTTCACAAAAGGGTTTGTACGAAAATATATTTTTTTTGATAAATAGGTAAATAGTCTGAAACTAAAAATGTTAAAGCTAAACTGTCACATGCCAGGAAAAGAATGCAAGCAAAAAGATAGAATACACAGACCCAATAAGATGACTCCACCAGTGCTACATGAAATCCATTCCAATTTTTCCTTGATTTAAACCTATCATTTTAAAGCTTCAACTAGTTTCTCAAAGTTCCAATCATCGACGCCCGCTTATATGAAGAGAAATAACAAGTGACATAAACGTAATTAGTGAATTGATTTTACAGAGTTTCATTGCCATACAATCAGAGGACAGGTTTTCAGCCTTTGAGGAATAGGTGCAACCCATATTGGCCCTTACACGATTAAACCCTGGGAACTCGAAGTTGATTCATACCAACTACACAGCTCTCCTACATGTATCAAGTTTATTTACATTTTGTCAAAAGAAAAATAAAATCATATAATATGCTAATGTCCCAATTGTCTATGATGTCAAAGCACAAAGTCATTTTCTGATAGATAAAATCCTAAATCAGAAAATACTTTAATCAAACTAGTCGTGCATCACATTCACTATAAGCAGCATTTAAGACATCAGCTTTTCCACAAATCATCAAGAGAATAAAAGTAGCCACAGAAAATCCTCCTTCACATTCTTAAAACCAAGTTTGCAAGTTTGAACCAGTAAAGCTAATTAATAGAGATTATTACCCAATTACTTTTTGCAAATGCCTATTCAAGATGTGATCTCAAAGGAAAAGGTTGAGTCAGACCTTTGTATCACCCAACTTATTCCAGAAGCATACAACATCCTTTGAATGATCCAAATAAAACTGGTAAAAGAGTTTACTAAGGGTCTGTTTGGTTATTTACCTAAAAGCTAAGAAAGGGAAATGAAAATGAAATGAAAATAAAGAAATAGATGAGGGGTCCACATTTCTCACTTTTAAGCCCATTTCAGAGCTTTTGATGGAAACGGCTTTACTTAATTCCCCATGCTAACTATTACCTCTAGTGAGTGGCCTCACATATACTACATTTTTTTCTCTCAACTGAAACCTATGAAATCAAAATTTTGGGGAAATGAGACACACCCACATGGCTTGTCTCCCCCATTTGATTTCCATTTCCTACATTTCCTCTTTTTTTTTATCAAACAAACATCCCCTAAGAAACAAACACCGAGAAAAAGAGCACTTCTAGTGTTAACATACATAGTCCGCATTCTAAGACCACAATTAGAGAGATGAATATAAAACTACCTTCTAACATAATTTCACAATCTTTTTGAAATTAATTTGAGAGAGCATTTACCTACAATTTAACTATCAACGAACGAGTAGATGAGATCACTAGTCATTGATGAATCTTCAGCTTCTTTTTGACATATATATTTCTCAACATTTTGAAACCTCAGCTTCAGCCTCGGAACACCTGCAAGTCATAAGAATCTTTATGTTGATCAACACTGTAACTAGTTGTCCTCATTTTACAAATTTTAAGAAAGAAAGCCCTTTGGAGAATGAGAAAAACCAAACAGAAGTGAAGGAAAATAAATTAATGAATTTGAAAAGGGACCTACGCAAATGGTTTTTCTCAAGGACGTTGAATACTGCAGAAAGAAAGGTAAAGCTTTAAATGTTAATTTTCCAGAATACTTACTTAAAACGCCGTTCTCTGTGCTGTCGGACTGAAAGAGATTCAGTAAGTGCATCCATCACACCAAGCACTGCTCCATAGATGTTAGTGTTCTCCCATCAGTGGTAAATTGGCCACGTAGTGATAGGGTTCCTTGGTGTAGCTTAGCTGTAGATTGGCCACGTAGTGATAGGCTTCGACTCTGGGTATGTTTTGGATGATTGGCCAGTATTCGCCTCCCATGAGGAACTTATTGAAAATAACATCGTTATGAGACCACAAAACAAGTGTGAAATCATCATCATCCTGATGCAGCTGTCGTCGCTCTTGCAGCAGCCTCAGCAGTCCCTCCGGGAGAAAATCCATCCGCCAATTTTCTAAGGATAGCCTCTCCTAGTGCAGGAAGATGAGAGATCCTTTCCAGACTTTCACAGCTGTCGATCTCCAACTTCTCTCTTAGTGCAGGAAGATGAGAGATCCTTTCCAGACTTTCACAGCTGTCGATCTCCAACTTCTCTCTTAGTGCAGGAAGATGAGAGATCCTTTCCAGACTTTGACATCTGTCGATCCGCAACTCCTCTCTCAGGTGTGGAAGGTTGTCGATTGCCCTTAGACCAGAATAATCTATGCGTAACTTCTTCAAGGGAGATCCCTTCAGGCCCCCAGGAAGTGATTTCAATCTCGGGCAATCCTCAACAGTCAGCTCCAGTAGATTTGGGAACACAGTAATCTCCTCTTCTCTACAAAATGACCACTCTTGCAAATTTGGCATATCACCAAGCCAGAAAGATTCAAGCTTTGGAAAGAGCGCTGGTGTAGAGCCGCTCCCATAACCTTCCGAGCCAAAGTATACAACTGCTTCAGCCTCCTCAATTCTAAGATCTCTCAATTCAGGCAATAGACATAGAGGAGGAAGCTGTACGATATTTCTGCATCCAGAAAGGATCAAACTTGTGAGATGGGGAAGAAGAGATCCCAGCGATGGTGGCATCATCCAATTACTTGGGAACTGATGACCAAAGTAACCATAGATTTCTAATGTTTCCAAGCATGGTGGTGGGGCTAGCTCCTCAAATACATCCTGAATTCTGTGGATCTCTCCTTCGCTGTACTCAGCTCGTGGACCTTCCATCGGTTTAGAGCAGCGCAATACTAATTCCTTAAGATGACGTTTATTGTCAAGCACGTGTCGTCCCTTCTGTGATACCACCGCCTCCTTTAAGTTATGTATAGAAAGCACCCTGAGCTGCAATAAAGAGTTCAAATCTTCCAAGCTGCAGCCTTGTTCCCCTCCCACAACAAAGCCCTTGAAGTGATTTAACCGCTCTAATCTTCCCATTCCAGATGGTACAAAGGACAGGGGTGTACCCTCTACTTCAATAATTCTTAAATTGCACAATTGAGTAATGCCTTTGGGAAGACTGTGGAGCAACCGACAGGAAGAGAGACCCAGAACCTGGAGATTTGTAAGGTTCCTTATTGACTCCGGCAAGCTGGATATTCTTGTGCGTCCAAGATCCAAAAGCCTCAGGTGTATTAGATTTCCCACAGCATCTGGAATATTCTCAATCCCTGATCCCCACAGTGATAGGACTCGGAGAAATGGAAATCTAACAAACACGTCGTTCCCAACACCGTAAAGGTCTTTTAGAAACAACATGGTTCTCAAGCTCCTCTGCGAAAGTAAAGGTTGAGGGATGTGTCGTAGTCCTTCTCTATTTGTAAGTGTCAGACGTCGAAGTTTCGTTGGGGTGGACACTCTAGTTAATTCTTGTGCTTCTCCACAAAAACTTTCATCCTTCGACATAAACTGAGCAAGTGATCGCAAGATATCGTGCATTTTATAATATTCAGGACCAGTCATCGACGTTTCTTTATAGATAAGATTCCTTCTAATTAGCTCTTCAAAACATTCGCCTGCTGGTTCTAAGAAAGAATCCTTTTGCGTGTCTGCAAATCCTTCTGCTGCCCAGTACCTCACGAGCTCAGCACGAGCAAATTCATAATCCTCAGGGAATAAAGAGCAATAAAGAAAACATTGCTTCAGGTTAGAGGGTAGATCTTCATAACTCAAGTACAAGGCCCCCCTCAAATCCTCAGGTAGTTCGGCCATAGACCATGTCTCCCTTCCCAAAACTTTTTCCCATTCTCTCGGATCTCTCCCTTTTGTTCTTAAAACACCGACAATGCTCTTAATTGCAAGAGGGAGACCATCGCATTTTCCAACAATTTGAGCCCCTACACCTTTCAGCCGCTGCATTTCCTCCTCTCCAGTGACACATAAACTCTTGCAGAGCAGTTCCAAGCCAGATTGTAGCGGCAATTGTTCCACAGGATGGATGTACACCGCCCCCATCTGCCTAGCAACATTTGTATCTCTAGTTGTGACTAAGACTTGGCTTCCAACAGCTCCGCTCTGTAGCGGATTACGTAGTAAACCATCCCAAACATCTGCTTGCCACACATCATCTAGCACCAAAATGAAACTCTTTCCTGAAACAACATTTTTCAGTGCAGGCTCGAGTTCTGCTTTAGTTTGCAAATCACGAGGATCTCCTCCTGCTCCTCTTATTATCTCCTTGAGCAAAGAGGTCTCAGAGAAAGTTTGTGATATGCAGACCCATATCGTTTTTGAGAACTCAGACTTTACTCTTGGGTGATTGAAGATACATTTAGCCAGAGTAGTCTTTCCTATTCCGCCCATTCCGGTAATAGCGAAGACTTGGAGTTTTCTTTCATCTTTCTTAACTATCGTCTCTACCAGATCATTTGTAGCATGTTCAATGCCCCTCCCCACGATATCAGACAAATCTATGACAGGTGACGTCTGCCGACGGTCCACTATTGTGACTCGATTATCTGGCTCACTTTTCACTAAGTTAAGACTTGACGTATCTTTAGATATCTCGTCCAATCTCTTACTTAGTTTCTTAATCATATCACCAATCTCATAGCGTAAACAGATGCCAGTAAAGCAAGAGAATAAGCGAGGGAAGCTATAACATACCATTGATGATTCAGATGATGCAGACGGTTGGCCATCAAGCAATTCTCCACCCGTGTGCCTACATAGGTCGATTATGTCATCGGCATCGTACATAACATCTTTGAGCTCCCTCACCCAGCCTGCAACTAATTCCGATTGGATGCGCTTTCTCTCAGCATCATGAAGCACACGCTTGATCCTTTCCATCTTCCGCTGCAGCTTCTTGAGCTCATCTTTCACGCCCAGGACAGTTACCACCTTCTCCTCAACAACCTCAGCCATCTTTTTGACTATGGTTTCAGCGAAAGCATCTAGCACCATGGCCATCTCCTCAAGAAAGAAGCAAGTATTGCAAGTATTGCAAGTATTGGAGATTTCAGAGAGTTCACAACCAAATTTCAAGCTTGCACTCTTTATAAATCAGGATTGGGTGCTTATAAATGAAGGCATACCATGAGATGGATTCCTTACTTTCCTTATTCTCCCTTTCAATTCTTTTCTTTGTTTCTGAGGAATGTGAGCATCTCTTCTCACCTGTCTATCAGTACACTACCTTTCCTTGCATCTCAAGAATTGAATTCCTGAGACACAAGGAATTCAATTCTTGAGCAAGAATTTCCTTTGCCATGTGCATTAGTGTTTTAACAAAGCAAAGTATTGATGCAGGAATCATGACCAAAGACACTTTGAGATGGAAGATGGCGTGTGCTATAAGTTTTGTTCTACTGAGGAAGGCAAAGAGTTAATGGATTAGAGACATTAAATAGCGTTGTGTTTCCAAATTTTATAATTTTAATCATAATGCTGAGTCACGAGCCATATTTGACAATGATACACACTTGATGCCATTTTCTCGCAATTTTATGTGGTTGCAAATGATAATGATTTGTATCCGATAATGTCCATGTTTTGTGCATGGATCTAAAGATAAAATCAGAAAACTCTAATTAGTGAGTTGAATAAGGTACTTATAAATACAAACTCAAGTAAATATTTTTACAGGGGGAATAGCAAGAAAAATGTTGGAATTTTTAAGATTGGAGCCAAAGATAACCCTGCTTATCATGGGCATAGTTAAAGAACTGTGCTTATCATGGGAATAATTCTAATAAATGCAAGGCCCTTGCTTTTCAAGAATTCAATTAATTCTTGAGATAAGTGAAAAGAGGTACTCATATGCTTTATTACAAGTGGGAGGAACGTAAGGTATATTATCTATAGGACCACAATGGTGGAATAAAGCAAAAGAGTGATCCCATCGATTGTTTGACAACAACGTTTAATTCATGCACCTAGGCAATTAAATGGGAACCTAATGCTGGCTTGATTGATTGGAGGAGGAGAGGACAGGTTTTTCCTGGGGCACGAAGTTAACTGGGGACCAAATGGGAATAACTTTATGAAACCCGTATTGCTTTATTTCCTCACAATTTATCTAAAAATCAGAAAGAAAATGAAAACTTTGTCTGAGGCCAGCTATCAAGCTTCAAATAAAAATTTTCTATTTGTCCAGTTATTACCTTCTATAATTGACAATATATTAAATCTCTACCCTTCTATATCTAAAGCACTTAAGGAGAAGGATTCTGTAGATGGACTTGACGCTGCTTCTACAGTGTTTTAGCTAGGACGAAGAGCTACTTTTTTTAAATATTATTTCTTTGAGGACAAAAAAGTAGCTATTCGTCAAAGTTTAACTGATATCCTACAAGAAAAATACTGTAGAAGCAGCATGCTGACTACAATCATTGTAACAATTTGAATCAACTTAAATATGTCAGTATCGAATTGATAAATCAAGAATTAAATGATTAGGGAATCATGTAATTTTGAAATGATATTTTAGGGGATTTTTCATTATAGACCCAAAGCTTTACCTTACTTTATCTTCAAACCCACCTACATCCATAATGCCCAATACACTCAAAAGTACAAATCTCACTTATTTTTAAACCCAAAGTATCAAATACAGGAGATTTGTATATTGTATTTATCCAAAAATATTGAAAATTCCAAAATACCCTTTTCATTCCGTCCTGTTTTTTTAAAGGTTTGACGAGGGAACTTCCCCATGATCCTCAAGATCATGGGTATCAAACCCTCGGGCATGGCTAAGGAGCACCCCCAACACATGACCTCGGTATTTCGAACCTGAGACGTAGTGTATTACTCGTAGTTACCAACTCAGCCAGACTATCTCATCCCCTTTCATGAACAACGACGCAATTAACCCTTGATTCTCAGAATTTCTATCTCATGCTGAATAGTAAACTTAGCATCAATTCTTCTGGAGAGGCAGGAGGAAAAATCAATAGAAAATAACTTTGAGAATTTAACATGTCCCATGAGATACATTGAGCTTAGATCATATGAAAGTCTTGACCCAGTAAAGTCGTAACAAGTAAGGCATTGCTCCTTAAATCTATATACTTGCGTCTAACAATGTGTAGTTTTTCTGACTACTGTGCATGTAGCCATATAAGGTTCAACTGAACCCTTTGCCTTCCTCCATCCCCCACCCTTTTACTGTCTACTACTCTCGCCCAAGCACACGCTTAACTACAGAGTTCGATGGGATCCGATGCATATTCTCCCTCCTTAACCATGACACCAAGCTCGTCATCTTAACAAGAGTTTGATTTTGTACATCTGAAAGCAAGGGAACCAAGGGTTATTAGCACAAGCGTTTATACAAGGTGCAACAGACTACGCAAGTGTAAATTAGTAGGATCACAAATAATATGCCTCATATTCTCTAAATCAACTTATACCCGCAGCAAAGCACATATTATCAACACTGACACCAATATTTTAGCTCCATGAAAGAGAAGGTAATGAAACAATGCAGACAAGAATTTGAACAAAAGATGCCTAAAAATACAGAGAAAATAAACATTGCATATTCCTGTAGGAATTGAGAAAGTACAACGAGGGAATATTGAGAGTGAAAACCACTCTCCACATCCATAGAGATCAAAAATCAAAACAGACAATAAAACATACCCTACAAATCTCACAAGGCTGGTCAAAATAGAAGGTCCTCAGTTACAAAGAATGTATCACACATCCTACATAGATTCCCTCTGGAGAGTGCAAAATCATTTAGCAATAGTCAGACAAAAACTTTGAATTTGAGCAGTTACAGACCAATACATCCCAAATGGTTTAAACCGTTTGGGCTTCTTCAACTTGCTCAAACGGTTACGAGAACCGTTTGGGCAAAGCAATATTGTACTAGTGTATCTGCTTACATGTATGATTTGTTTAGATTATCTTTAGTAGAGTCATTGTTATCATATAATTCGTTTATAGTTAACTTTGTAAAGCCTATATATTGGCTTCACCTGTACTCATGAATAAGCAAGCAAGTTACAGAAAGCATAAAGTAGGGTTTTTTGTTTGTTTCTCCCCTTCCTCTCTCTTCATACATATTTTGATTATTTAATTAATCTTTGTTAGTTGCTCTAATAGTGGTATCAACATTTGCCAAACACTCTCATATTGAAAGTGGCATATAATCCACTTTTTTTTGTACCAAACAATTTGGCTTATAATCCATGGCTTTTAATTCATTTGTGAATTATAAGTCAAGTTCATGCCCGTAAACATATAGTCTTGCCCCCAGTGGCCAAAATTCTGGATCCTCCCCTGCTTGCTTATATAGGTTCAAGAGTGACATGCGGAGCTCTATCTACGAAACATATATACAAGTGTGCAATGCATGAAGTATTCATCATATATTATTCTCTTGGCTCCACAGATTTGCCTCACATTATATGGGATCTCCAGCATTTGTTTCCATACCCATATTAAGTCCTCGCATGGCGCAGTTCAACAGAATAAGGACAAATTTTAAAAATAGACTATATTTGAAATTTAATATTCAAAATCAACCCTTAGCTTTTTGGTCATCAAAACACTCCCAAAGGAACGCCAAAAGAACCCAGGGTCACACTTTTCTGGTTGGGGAGTTTCCTTTTCTTTTTTTTTCTTTTCTTTCTTTTTTTTTTTCCTTTTTCTTTTGTTGTTGTTGTTGCTGCTGCTGCTGCTGTTTTGTATTTTAAAATTGTATGACGATCCCTGTTTCAAAGACAACAAACTGCACTGATGGTTAAAGCAAAAGTTTCCTCTACGATACATGATTGATTGATTTCACAAGCAATGCCATGTCAATGCAAACTTCGTTACTCCATTGTATTTCTCATGGTTTACTGTTTTATATCTCCTAAATTACAAATGGTATCAAACTTCGACCACATTAAAGACGTTATGCTGTCTTCTTATGTTCCTCTCATTACACTTTTGTGACTAAACTCAAAACAATGACTACACAAATTAACACTACAATATACTCAAAATCTTCAATTCACTAGATGATGGACTCTAATGCCATAATGAATGAGAAAATTAAATTTCTCTTAGCAGCAAATAAAACCTGAAGATGGATAACCTGAATATGTGGAGCATCTCTACCCTTGATTTGTTAATCTGAGGCTTTGCGAAAAATGTCAAAAGATAAGTGATAATCGTAGCTTCCTTTTTCACATGTTAGGTCCATAAAAGAATATCATCAGCAAATAGAATGTGAAGTGAAAATTTTGCTTTTGAATCTACTCACTCCATTTTTGGCATACTTGCACAACAGTTTTGCTTCTCCAAAATAGCTATCATCTCGATAATCCTGCGACGTACTATCGTATTCAAGGAAGTCCAGTGCGTTTTGAGAAGATAAATGAAAACAGGCAAAATGAAACATAAATCTGGAGCTGAAAGAACTCGAAAAAAGCAACTTAAATGGAACTACTTTAATTACTATTAAATATGTGCAGGTATTAAAAAAAACCACCCTGAGTACAACCATATCACCATCAACTTCTGTTTCAATATATTTGCAGCTTATCCTGTTGAACTTTCACATTAAAAAAAAAAAAGCCAAGTTGAGCTTCGTCAATTTACATCGCAAGTTTCCTGATGATGAGTGACAGAATGAGCTTCCTTTTTTCACCTTGGCTGTGCATATTATCATGTAGCTGCTATGGGACAACAGTAGCAGCATGTCGCCGCCTCTGAAGATCACGAAGATAAAGAACAGTGAGAAGACAGACAGATAGGGTAAGTATTATCGCATTGCCTTCATCAATCGCTACATCCTCCACCCATTCCTCAACCCTGGGGAATACTTGTGGGAGCGAATCAATCAAAATAACCTAAAACAAATATTCATTATGGTTAGAAAGAATTTAATAGCTCCAAATTTGACGAAAAATTCTATAAGACTGTTATAAGAAGCATACTCCTTTATGAATCAAGTAAGAAAAACATGTGCAAGAAAATTAGAATATTATTAAGATGGACAAGTCAATATACACTAAAGATAAGATGAGATATGAGTGCATCTGCAGTGTTAGAAATTGATCCTATCGAGGATAAAATATGAGACTCGATTTATCCAGTCTCTAGAATCTTATTGATTATCTATGATTCTGATCTGTATTTCAGTCAATTTAATGCTTCTAGTTGGTTGTGAGACGAGGATTGCATCTCCTCGTGTTTACATGCCTCTCTACAAAATGTCGGCCTTGAGTTATCAAAGGTATTATTAGTAGTTGATCGTTTAAATTTTTAATTACAGTCTAATTAACATTTCTGTAAGTTGATCCATTATTGTTGTATCTGCAGAGAATGGAACAGTAGCACATGCCTTCTTATTAAAGCACAATATTAACACAGTTCTTTTGTTATTTGAAATGGAATTAAAAGTTCACAGTTGCATCTTTTCTTTGTCCTTGATGTAAAAGGAACAATGATGTATGTCTACATAAATGAGAGAATTTTCTGTAACTATGGTTTTATATAGAAAAAGAGTTGATTTCTATTCCTAGACACCCATCTTATGGCATGGGAATATGACGCTACCATTCACGATTTTCAAAATTTTATGTTTCCAAATTAATATGAGTTTCTTTGGGAAATGTGACTATTCAATTATAGTCGGCTTTCGAGGAATAAAAATGTTTGCAAGAAAATTGCTATTGATATGTACATTGCAGCAATGTCCACTTTTAATTGTGAATAAGATTTCGCAGCGTCTTGTTTGATTATCATCTTCAAGCTATCCCTTAATTCATTTCTGTGGATTTTATCTGCAATTGAGATTGTTGCGCTTATACGTACTCATCCTATTGAATCAAAGAATTGTAATAAGTCATTGTGAGCTTATTGGTTATATTTTTGGGCTAAATGGCACTTACATACCTTTTTTTTTCTTTTCACTCTTATAAGTTAGACTCTGACTTGGTAAAATTGGATAGGTTACCAAATTCTGTTAACCCGTTGTGAGAATATTCCTAGAATATTTCCATGTATTGGTCACATGAGAAAATTCAATATTTTTTACCCTCATTCATTGTAATATTTACTACTTTACTTATCCCTCTCCCAAAATTAAGGAGGAGCATTTTTGTCCAATAGAGTTTTTACAACATTAGTCCAATTCATTATTTTTGCTATATTTTGTAACTTGGAGTATTCAAGTGTTACAAGAGTGGAGCAATAAGATATATAAGTACCATTTAGCTGAAAAATTTCCACGTCTAGAGGGGGTATTAACATAGCAATTTTAAAACAACTCGAAATATATAAATGCTATAAAATTCATCTGAAAATACAAATGAGGATATACAAGTGCTATGAGTGAAACTATAAGCTATTTTGAATAAGGAGAATTTTTTAAAAAGTCCCCTTCTTAAAAAATATGAGCAAAATCGACCATTTTAGATAATAATTAGCAAAATCGAGCCAAAAAGAAGTCGATTTTGCTAATTATCATCTTTACAAAACACGAGACTACTAGTCCCGTGTAATTAACGATCTTCAATTATAAAAAATCAAGAGTTGTCCTCTGCGAGCTCCAAACCACCCTCGTCTCCATCTAGGGCCGCCCCTCCTCCTCCTCCTCCTCCTCCTCCTCCTCCTCCTCCTCCTCCTCCTCCTCCTCCTCCTCCGCCGCCATCCACTACTTTCTCCATTCTACCCCTCTCATGAACCCTAAGTTCCTCTTCACATTCCAATTCCACAATCAAAGAGGAGAAGCCCACAACGATTTAGGGGCGATCAACAAATTGGGGCCAATTTCAGCGGACGTTGGTTTGAAGGGAATTATATGGCCGCCTGAGTGAATGAGATTGGTGAAGAATTTGAGTGTTGGAAGGTATTTTGGGAGTGGCTGTGATGAGTTTATGGCTGTTGCGAGGTCCCCGAAGGAGTTTGCAAGGGCGGCGGGAGTGGTGGGCGAGGTGGAGGGCGGCGACGGATGACGAGGGGTAAGGGTAGAGGAGGAGCGTGTGCAGAGGAGGAACAGCAGAGGAGGAACGAGGTTGAGAAAAGATCTTATAATTAACATCGTTAATTACATGAGACTATTAGTCCAGTGTATTTCAAATATGATATTTTGCAAAATTAACCTCTTTTTTACCGCGGTCGATTTGCTAATCGATTTTGCTAATTATTTTTGTAAAACCTTATTTTTGAAAAATTCTCCTTTTAAACAAACCCCCCTTTCCCTATCCGCTCTTCGTTATCCGCACTACCCTTCATCTCTCTCCCTCCTTCCCCTAACCTAAACCCATCATCAAAAATCAATGGCCACCTCCATTCTCACTCTCTCCTCTCCGTCGCCCACGCTCCTCTCCCTCCAGAATCCCCCCTTCAAGGGCTCCACCTCAACCCTCAAACTCAACCCCCCAAACCCTAACAATCCCATCATCAAGCTCACCAAATCTCCCCTCACCATCTCAGCAGCATCTTCTTCTCCTCCTCCTTCCCTAACCTAAACCCATCATCAAAATCAATGGCCACCTCCATTCTCACTCTCTCCTCTCCGTCGCCCACGCTCCTCTCCCTCCAGAATCCCCCCTTCAAGGGCTCCACCTCAACCCTCAAACTCAACCCCCCAAACCCTAACAATCCCATCATCAAGCTCACCAAATCTCCCCTCACCATCTCAGCAGCATCTTCTTCTCCTCCTCCTTCCCTAACCTCAACTCCCATCGTTCCCGCTGCCAGATTCAGGCTCGACAACCTCGGGCCGCAGCCGGGGTCGAAGAAGAAGGCCAAGAGGAAGGGGCGTGGCATTGCGGCCGGTCAGGGGAACAGCTGTGGGTTCGGGATGAGGGGACAGAAGTCGAGGTCGGGGCCCGGGGTTCGTAAGGGGTTGAAGGGGCCAGATGCCTCTCTATCGCCGGCTTCCCAAGCTCGGGGATCGCTGGAGGTATTAATTAATTAAACTACTACTTCCATTTGCTTTATGTTCGCGATTAACTTGGTGATGGTGATAGAGCTAAAGAGAATTGAGTGGCGGAATAGAATTCATGTTTTTTGTTGTAAATGTGTTGTTGTTGTGTTTTGAATGATGCCGAAAATTCAGGAACTAATCAAATGTACCTGTTGAGAAATGGATATAGAGGACATGTAGGAATTTTTATAATTTAAGTTTGCACTGAATCAAGTCTAAGTCGAGTGATTCCGATCAAGAAGGTTTAAATTTGAGTATGATTGAATCAATTAGGCTGTCATCTACAGTGACCACCAAATGAACTAATTAGGAGGAGAAGGGATACGATTGTAGCTAATGAGTCAAAGAGAAGTATACAGTTAGACCTAAAGAGCTTGTTTGGAGCAATAAGAAGGATATGATAATTGTTGACATAGGAGATGATCCATATTTATATTTAATAGTAATAATGGACGAACAGGATTCCTGTAAGTTTGGGATAAAGGCTTTATTGTTGTTGCATTGAATCAGTTATGCTCTTTTTTAAAGTAATACAACCTGTTAAAAACTTCTGACCTAGTCATATTTATTATACATTAAGATGCAAACTTTGAGTGAAGGCAGATACAAGCTTAATATTGTACCGTACATCTAAATGTACGTGAAAAATGCAAATGAACCTTATATCTCCTGATAGTTGCTTTTCTATAGTGTAGGATTATTTTCTTGTAAACCCCAATTAGATTATCCAAGATTCTAAAAGTCCGGATCTGTTTCTTTACTGAAACATGGTAACTGTAGATTTCATTTGTGGTATTCTGGTGTGTTTTTCGATAAGCTATTTCTTCCTCGGATCTCTTTTGCTATTCTTTTGGCTGTCCCTCCAGTTAACTGTTTGTAGAAAGAGTGAGAAGAGTGAATATTTTGTATTTTGGATGATTTTTGCCTCTTGTTAACTGTCTGTGGTGCTCGATCTAGCTCTGTAAGTTCAACTGAACAGCCGAGAATCATGCAGATGTAGATACAACATTCAATTTCAATAATGTTTTCTATCCTGAATTTGTCTACATAAGTGATCTCACAGAAGGGGCTTATTGACCTTGCTGCTCAAAGACAAGCTAAATTTTAGTGCCATTGAACATATTCTTTCATCTTTTGTGGATAATTATGAATGGGATGTTTTGTTGTGACTCCTAATATATGTTGTTGTATCTTCCTAAAGAGAACATTTCTGTTTCTAATCATGCTCTACCATTCGTTGTTTTTTGTTTTGCGAGGTATGAGTGCAGGTTAGCCCAAGTATGTTCCCGTTAACTTAAAAGACATTGTAGCTGCTGGATTTCAGGAAGGCGATGAAATATCATTAGAATCCTTGAAAGCAAAGGGCTTAATCAACCCTTCTGGTAGAGAAAGAAGGCTACCATTGAAGGTACTCTTCTCTTTGTGGGTTTAAATGTTTCCAAATTATTGTCAAAGGTTGATATTGATTTTAACTCATTACATGTGCCTCTAAAAGCATAAAGAATTTATCCTCTGATATGACTCAAAATGTTCTCATTTAACTCGTACACCTCTCACCAAAGTACTCAAAAATGTCCGAAACAACAACCAGCATATTAACCACCAAGAAGGCAAGAACATACAAACTTCTGTTTGACGATTATTTCCATAGCTAGCATTTCATTATTCTACAACTTATTCTGTAGATTTTGGGAGATGGAGATGTGACTGTCAAGTTGAACATCAAGGCACGAGCCTTTTCATCAGCAGCAAGAGAGAAGCTCGAGGCTGCTGGTTGCACTCTAATTGTTCTCCCTGGTCGAAAGAAGTGGGTGAAGCCTTCAGTTGCGAAGAATCTCGCTCGTGCTGATGAATACTTCGCCAAGAAAAGAGCAGCCGCTGCTGAAGCTGGTTCAGACTCTGCTTGAGATGATCAATATTGTTTGTTTTTGTTTTCATTTTCTCCTATAGAATTTGACATTGAACTACAGATCGAATTCTAAGTTGTTTTGTTTTGTATTATTGTCATGATATTTCCTTATGTTTTTGTTTATAATGTTTGCGATCATACTCCGCAAGCAATTTCATGATGGAGATGCAATAGATATGGGCAGAAAGATAACGCTTACATAAGAATGAGAGAATGAAAAACTCAATGATTGTCACAATCAGATCTCAGTTTGGTGATGATCATATGCAACTAGTAAGGGATACAAAGCCACTGGTAGCCATTGAGAATAATTTTTAGCAGGGAACAATCTTTATTATTTCATATCTTCTATATTTGTCTGTGCATGTATCTATATTCGACAATGCATATACCTCTCTATTATAATTAGACTTTTACACTAATTTTCATATGATATATTTAAACATAAGTAATCGACTCTTGTCAAATGTATCGATGAAATAATAACGATAAGAGTCTTCTCCTAAGTTAACAGTGGAAAAAAAAAATCAAACTGTCATATTCTCAAAGATTTTCAAACTCAATTTTAAAAATAATACAGAATTCTTAACTACAATGTTGCATTTAATTTTAACAATTTTTTGTGTGTGGATATAATTAGGGATACATTTCAATGAGAATCTTGATCACTGTTGTCTCTTATAATTGTTCCTGTTTACCCCAATATTCATTTCATTAACTAAATGTAGCTTAAATCTTAAAAGCTTACTCGCTTAAATCTATTCAACGATAATGACGGTTGGATGTTGCATAGTTCTTTTAGCTTTCTTCTATGGTCTAAGAGCATTCAATAGAGAGTTGGTAACTATAATTTCTTTTATTTTATAACTTTGTTTGATGTTGTTTTCTATTCTGCGATTTTGTTGATTGGAGCTCTGATTTGTACTTTCTTCGTGCTCAATTCCTTTTATTTTATATTCCTTTATATTGTAAGCCTAATATTCATTTCATGTCTAATTCCTTCACTTTTCATGTTTAATTCCTTTATTTTAAATTATGCGGAGGGTTCATACCACGGTTTTACATCCTATGAACTTGAAAAGAAAAGTGACCTAGGCATCAAGTTCTATTTTGAGACTGAAATTTGAAATACCTTCGAAATTTTAAACTCCATTGGACTTTAAAATCCTTCGGGAACGTTTTTTCATGTCACCTAGGCATCAAGTTCTATATATAACACTTCATGTCATAAGTTTAGACAATATGCAATACATTTGGATTTGGGCCTTAACTACTATATTTTTGATTTCATAAGTTTAGAAAAGCGACCATAATCCTTGTACTTCCTAACTAAGAATTTCTTCCGTTGTATATTTCTTATCAAAACTGTTGAAGGTTATTAATTTTACATATTATTAAATTTCCTTTTAATTTTTATGATTGTTGAGATGAAATCATTTCAGAGAAGTTTGTTTTTCATAGTTTAAAGGCTTCACTTGCCCTGCATCACGCGGGGAGTATTTGCTAGTATATAACACTAAGTAGATGTTGACGTTTTTATTAGTTTGTCCCCTGATGAGCTCGATATTAAATCAAATAGATGTTCCGTTTCATTTACAATATACTAAAAGAAAACCATGGATGACACTTGTCAAAGTACTAAACCAATTCTGTTCTCTGGCTAAATATCATAAAACCCCCTTAACTTTGGATGATTATAAAAAACCCTTAACTTTGAAAATATTAGAAAACCCAGCTTAAGTTTAGGGGTTTTCTGATAAAATCTAAACGTTAAAGGGAGATTTTGTGATAATCCCAATACTTCAAGGGGTTTTCTGATAAAATCTAAAAGTTAAGGGGTTTTCGATAAAATCTAAAAGTTAAAGGGAGATTTTGTGATAATCCCAATACTTCAAGGGGTTTTCTGATATTTTGAAAGTTAAGGAGATTTCGATAATTGTCCAAAGTTAAGGGGTTTTCTGATATTTAGCCAAAAGGAAAACATTTGAGTTTTATTAGGCTATTAACAAAGAGAAGCCTTTCCAAGAAAGAACAGTAAGGCATATTACACTAGGCCCATAGATAGAAAATAAAGAAAATCAAAAGAAATATAAAAAAAGTGATTATAACAAATAAGAAAACTAATACCATGCTCAGTTTACATCCTCCAAAGTAAAAGATTAACTGTCTCCAACAGGACAAATATTTACCAACAAATAATTAACATCTAGCATAGCAATTTCCACCTGCTTAATATAAAGGAACAATTCTAACGGATCATATGTATTTTGACCTAATGATTGGGCTAAATGACACTTAAATACCATAAACTTTTTCCAGTGTGACACTTAAATACCACAAGTTGTAAATAGTAGCACTTTCATACCACAAGTTGCAATAAAATAGTATTTAAATACCCTAAGTTGTAAAAAATGGCCACTTAAATACCCTGTTGTTTCACCACTTTTACACTTAAATACCACAAGTTGTAAATAGTAGCACTTTCATACCACAAGTTGTAAATAGTAGCACTTTCATACCACAAGTTGCAATAAAATAGTATTTAAATACCCTAAGTTGTAAAAAAATAGCACTTTGATACCATAAGTAAATTGTCATGGAAATATTCCTAAGAATTTTCCCAAGATTTTTGAAAAAAGGTACTAATATGTCGATATTCTATAACTTGTGGTATTTAAGTGCCACTGTTTACAACTTGTGGTATATAAGTGCCACAGGAAACTTTATGGTATTTAAGTGCCATTTAGCCTAATGATTGTGCATGAGTAGTGCCCAGTACATTAAGTTATTTCAAAATTAGTTACCTACCCAACCTCGGGAAAACATTCTATTAATTAAAAACATTTTGTCATGATTTTCCAATTATACCCATTTAAATATTTATTGATTCATTGACAGCAAATTAACACGCTGAGTTAGTACAATTTTTATGGATATCCCCGACCAGCGGATTAACACAATGAGCCCATAGTTATGGTTGCTTAACAAAGATTTTTTTTTTCCTCTTGCAAAATTACAACAAGAGATATTATTATAGATGTTGTAAGAGATATTATACTCTAGGACATCAAACTTAATTTAGGGTATTAAAGTGCAATTAACCCTTTTAAAACTTTTTGAGTGCAATTTTTCTTCACTTTTGCTCATCAATCTTTTAAAGTCATTCGTTTCTTACTCGTTTCTTGCATCTTTTGACCTATTCAAATACCAAGGCATGGAACAAGGAATAACTATGACATAGATAGATTCATCCTCTTTTAATGAAGCAAAATAATTTTGTGAAACAAATTAATGATTGATATCTAAAGATGTCTAAAACCATATTGTTATTCATCATCGTACTATATATGCTAGTCCAGGCCAAGAAAAGATCAAACATGTAAAACACAAAGGGCCTATTATTGCATAGGGACATATACAGATCTATGAGATTTTAGTAAAACATACCTCTGTGCACGATAAAAATCCGCAAAATATGGAGAATAAGGATAAAAGTTCTGAAACTTGAATTTGTATATCTCTGTCATTTGAGCAGTCATCAGATGATAAGAGTAGAGTTTCCCTCCTAATTCGAGAAAAATGACATCCAAATCAACTTTACCATCTTCAAGAGTGATATTCTGCTTCAAAACCCAACTATCACTGTTATAGTTCTCCAAGGCCCAAACTCGTAATACTTTCTTTGATATCGATGCATATTGCAAGCAACCACGCGAGATGCCAAGATGACTAGAATATACAGAATCATCCTGAGAAGCAGGGACCTCGATTCTTCGACAAACTACTCCATCCCAATTAATCCCCAGTATACATTTCTCGACTGCTAACAAATGAAGGATCCCCTTAAAGAACAATGCAATCGGTCTGAAGAAACAATTACCAAGCCGGACATTTATCTGCCTCTCATCTCATTTGCCTGTTATCGACGAAAATTCTTGGAGAATGATTATGTTGTCAGAACAATATATTGACCACAAATTACAATGTCTAAAGATGTAGTATTGGCTGCTTCGAGGATCAAAATATAATAAGAAACATCCACATATTGTTGTGTTCTCAACAAGCTGATTAGGGAGAGGGATAGCAGTGAATACTTTTCTTGCAGGGTTACAAACATAATAGCTAATCTTAGGGTCAATATCGAGACATGACATAAGAGTAAACCATTGGAGCAATCCAAGATCCTCAAGTTTGAATGTACCGGCAAAAAAATAAAAAAAAATAAAAACCCAAAGATATTAATATATACATCCATAAGATCTGGATAAATACAACACTGTTGTACACCCTAATAAGAGTGTAGATGATACATCAGCTTTGACCCAGCAACAGTCAACACAATGCTCGTTAAATCTACATTTGTGCCCAACAATGTGTTTGCATAATTTTACTTGATGATACTGAGACCCTCTGTCTTCCTCATCTCCTTCTACTCTACCCTTAACCGATAATGCAAAGCTCGCCTTTTTTTTGCGAAATGATTCTGAGTGTTTGCTTTTGTAAAGCTTAAACAAGAGCAGCAAGGGTAATTAGTCCAGGTGTTTCCACAACCTGCAAGAAATTCTCTGAACGCTGTACAAGTGAATTAGTTCAATGCAAGTAAAAAGTATAGAACCGTGCAAGAAACTCGATCTCTGCATACCTAACAGCTTTAGATATGCAGGATATTACAAATTAGAAATATCATACAGTTAAAATGCTATATACAGACATTTAAACTATCTTTGAGCTGATAACTTGGGTATGTATAGAAGCACTTTCAAACTAGGTTTATGGAAAAGTTCTCCTAGATAGTGATGTGAACAAATTGTCATGCAGGATCACATCTTTTTTTAAGAAATACGAGTAATCAAAGTGCAATGTCTCAAGAATCAGTTGCTTTCCCAAAAGGGTTTGTACGAATATATATATATTTTTGATAAATAGGTAAATAGTCTGAAACTAAAAATGTTAAAGCTAAACTGTCACATGCCAGGAAAAGAATGCAAGGAAAAAGAAAGAATACACAGACCCAATAAGATGACTCCACCAGTGCTACATGAAATCCATTCCAATTTTTCCTTGATTTAAACCTATCATTTTAAAGCTTCAACTAGTTTCTCAAAGTTCCAATCATCGACGCCCGCTTATATGAAGAGAAATAACAAGTGACATAAACGTAATTAGTGAATTGATTTTCCAGAGTTTCATTGTCATACAATCAGAGGACAGGCTTTCAGCCTTTGAGGAATAGGCGCAACCCATATTGGCCCTTACACGATTAAACCCTGGGAACTCGAAGTTGATTCATACCAACTACACAGCTCTTCTACATGTATCAAGTTTATTTACATTTTGTCAAAAGAAAAATAAAATCATATAATATGCTAATGTCCCAATTGTCTATGATGTCATAGCACAAAGTCATTTTCTGATAGATAATACCCTAAATCAGAAAATACTTTAATCAAACTAGTCGTGCATCACATTCACTATAAGCAACATTTAAGACATCACCTTTTCCACAAATCATCAAGAGAATAAAAGTAGCCACAGAAAATCCTCCTTCACATTCTTAAAAACCAAGTTTGCAAGTTTGAACCAGTAAAGCTAATTAATAGAGATTATTACCCAATTACTTTTTGCAAATGCCTATTCAAGATATGATCTCAAAGGAAAAGGTTGAGTCAGACCTTTGTATCACCCAACTTATTCTAGAAGCATACAACAGCCTTTGAATGATCCAAATAAAACTGGTAAAAGAGTTTACTAAGAAACAAACACCGAGAAAAAGAGCACTTCTAGTTTTAACATATATAGTCCGCATTCTAAGACCACAATTAGAGAGATGAATATAAAACTGCCTTCTAACATAATTTCACAATCTTTTTGAAATTCATTTGAGAGGGCATTTACCTACAATTTAACTATCAGCGAACGAGTAGATGAGATCACTAGTCATTGATGAATCGTCAGCTTCTTTTTGACACATATATATATTTCTCAACATTTTGAAACCTCAGCTTCAGCCTCGGAACACCTGCAAGTCATAAGAATCTTTATGTTGATCAACACTGTAACTAGTTGTCCTCATTTTACAAATTTTAAGAAAGAAAGCCCTTTGGAGAATGAGAAAAACCAAACAGAAGTGAAGGAAAATAAATTAATGAATTTGAAAAGGGACCTACGCAAAGGGTTTTTCTCAAGGATGTTGAATACTGCAGAAAGAAAGGTAAAGCTTTAAATGTTAATTTTCCAGAATACTTACTTAAAACGCCGTTCTCTGTGCTGTCGGACTGAAAGAGATTCAGTAAGTGCATCCATCACACCAAGCACTGCTCCATAGATGTTAGTGTTCTCCCATCAGTGGTAAATTGGCCACGTAGTGATAGGGTTCCTTGGTGTAGCTTAGATGTAGATTTCTATGATAAACCTCGGCTTCGACTCTGGGTATGTTTTGGATGATTGGCCAGTATTCGCCTCCCATGAGGAACTTATTGAAAATAACATCGTTATGAGACCACAAAACAAGTGTGAAATCATCATCATCCTGATGCAGCTGTCGTCGCTCTTGCAGCAGCCTCAGCAGTCCCTCCGGGAGAAAATCCATCCGCCAATTTTCTAAGGATAGCCTCTCCAATGAATCCAGTTTCTCCGCATGTTTCAATAGGGGGCATTCCCCCTCGATCCCCAACTCTCTTAGTGCAGGAAGATGAGAGATCCTTTCCAGACTTTCACAGCTGTCGATCTCCAACTTCTCTCTTAGTGCAGGAAGATGAGAGATCCTTTCCAGACTTTGACAGCTGTCGATCCGCAACTCCTCTCTCAGGTGTGGAAGGTTGTCGATTGCCCTTCAGGCCCCCAGGAAGTGATTTCAATCTCGGGCATTCCCCAACAGTCAGCTCCAGTAGATTTGGGAACACAGTAATCTCCTCTTCTCTACAAAATGACCACTCTTGCAAATTTGGCATTCCAGTGAGATTGAAAGATTCAAGCTTTGGAAAGAGCGCCGGTGTAGAGCCGCTCCCATAACCTTCCGAGCCAAAGGATACAACTGCTTCAGCATTCGAAATTCCAAGATGTCTCAATTCAGGCAATAGACCGAGAGGAGGAAGCTGTACGACATTTCTGCAATTCCGAAGGGCCAAACTTGTGAGATGGGGAAGAAGAGATCCCAGCGATGATGACATCATCCAATTACTTGGGAACTGATGACCAAAGTAATCATAGATGAACTTTGACGCTGCTTCTACAGAGTTTTAGCTATGATGAAGAGCTACTTTTTTTAAATATTATTTCTTTGAGGACAAAAAAAGTAGCTATTCGTCAAAGTTTAACTGATATCCTACAAGAAAAATACTGTAGAAGCAGCATGCTGACCACAATCATTGTAACAATTTGAATCAACTTAAATATGTCAGTATCGAATTGATAAATCTAGAATTAAATGATTAGGGACTCATGTAATTTTGAAATGATATTTTAGGGGTTTTTTCATTATAGACCCAAAGCTTTACCTTACTTTATCTTCAAACCCACCTACATCCATAATGCCCAATACACTCAAAAGTACAAATCTCACTTATTTTTAAACCCAAAGTATCAAATACAGGAGATTTGTATATTGTATTTATCCAAAAATATTGAAAATTCCAAAATACCCTTTTCATTCCGTCCTTTTTTTAAAGGTCTGACGAGGGAAATTCCCCATGATCCTCGAGATCATGGGTATCAAACCCTCGGGCATGGCTAAGGAGCACCCCCAACACATGACCTCGGTATTTCGAACCTGAGACCTAGTGTATTACTCGTAGTTACCAACTCGGCCAGACTATCTCATCCCCTTTCATGAACAACGACGCAATTAACCCTTGATTCTCAGAATTTCTATCTCATGCTGAATAGTAAACTTAGCATCAATTCTTCTGGAGAGGCAGGAGGAAAAATCAATAGAAAATAACTTTGAGAATTTAACATGTCCCAATGAGATACATTGAGCTTAGATCATATGAAAGTCTTGACCCAGTAAAGTCGTAACAAGTAAGGCATTGCTCCTTAAATCTATATACTTGCGTCTAACAATGTGTAGTTTTTCGACTCACGTGCATGTAGCCATATAAGGTTCAACTGAACCCTTTGCCTTCCTCCATCCCCCACCCTTTTACTGTCTACTACTCTCGCCCAAGCACACGCTTAACTACAGAGTTCAATGGGATCCGATGCATATTCTCCCTCCTTAACCATGACACCAAGCTCGTCATCTTAACAAGAGTTTGATTTTGTACATCTGAAAGCAAGGAAACCAAGGGTTATTAGCACAAGCGTTTATACAAGGTGCAACAGACTACGCAAGTGTAAATTAGTAGGATCACAAATAATATGCCTCATATTCTCTAAATCAACTTATACCCACAGCAAAGCACATATTATCAACACTGACACCAATATTTTAGCTCCATGAAAGAGAAGGTAATGAAACAATGCAGACAAGAATTTGAACAAAAGATGCCTAAAAATACAGAGAAAATAAACATTGCATATTCCTGTAGGAATTGAGAAAGTACAACGAGGGAATATTGAGAGTGAAAACCACTCTCCACATCCATAGAGATCAAAAATCAAAACAGACAATAAAACACACCCTACAAATCTCACAAGGCTGGTCAAAATAGAAGGTCCTCAGTTACAAAGAATGTATCACACATCCTACATAGTATCACACATCCTACATAGATTCCCTCTGGAGAGTGCAAAATCATTTAGCAATAGTCAGAAAAAAACTTTGAATTTGAGCAGTTACAGACCAATACATCCCAAACGGTTTAAACCGTTTGGGCTTCTTCAACTTGCTCAAACAGTTACGAGAACCGTTTGGACAAAGCAATATTGTACAAGTGTATCTGCTTACATGTATGATTTGTTTAGATTATCTTTAGTAGAGTCATTGTTATCATATAATTCGTTTATAGTTAACTTTGTAAAGCCTATATATTGGCTTCACCTGTACTCATGAATAAGCAAGCAAGTTCCAGAAAGCATAAAGTAGGGTTTTTTGTTTGTTTCTCCCCTTCCACTCTTCATACATATTTTGATTATTTAATTAATCTTTGTTAGTTGCTCTAATAGTGGTATCAACATTTGCCAAACACTCTCATATTGAAAGTGGCATATAATCCACTTTTTTTTATCAAACAATTTGGCTTATAATTCATTTCTGAATTATAAGTCAAGTTCATGCCCGTAAACATATAGTCTTGCCCCCAGTGGCCAAAGATTCTGTATCCTCCCCTGCTTATATAGGTTCAAGAGTGACATGCGGAGCTCTATCTACCAAACATATATACAAGTGTGCAATGCATGAAGTATTCATCATATATTATTCTCTTAGCTCCACAGATTTGCCTCACATTATATGGGATCTCCAGCATTTGTTTCCATACCCATATTAAGTCCTCGTATGGCGCAGTTCAACAGAATAAGGACAAATTTTAAAAATAGACTATATTTGAAATTTAATATTCAAAATCAACCCTTAGCCTTTGGGTCATCAAAACACTCCCAAAGGAACGCCAAAAGAACCCAGGGTCACACTTTTCTGGTTGGTGAGTTTCTTTTTCTTTTTCTTTTGTTTTCTTTTCTTTCTTTTTTTTTCTTTTTCTTTTGTTGTTGTTGTTGTTGCTGCTGCTGCTATTTTGCATTTTAAAATTGTATGACGATCCCTGTTTCAAAGACAACAAACTGCACTGATGATTAAAGCAAAAGTTTCCTCTACGATACATGATTGATTGATTTCACAAGCAATGCCATGTCAATGCAAACTTCGTTACTCCATTGTATTTCTCATGGTTTACTGTTTTATATCTCCTAAATTACAAATGGTATCAAACTTGACCACATTAAAGACGTTATGCTGTCTTCTTATGTTCCTCTCATTACACTTTTGTGACTAAACTCAAAACAATGACTACACAAATTAACACTACAATATACTCAAAATCTTCAATTCACTAGATGATGGACTCTAATGCCATAATGAATGAGAAAATTAAATTTCTCTTAGCGACAAATAAAACACGAAGATGGATAACCCGAATATGTGGAGCATCTCTACCCTTGATTTGTTAATCTGAGGCTTTGCGAAAAATGTCAAAAGATAAGTGATAATCGTAGCTTCCTTTTTCACATGTTAGGTCCATATAAGAATATCATCGACAAATAGAATGTGAAGTGAAAATTTTGCTTTTGAATCCACTCACTCCATTTTGGCATACTTGCACAACAGCTTTGCTTCTCCAAAATAGCTATCATCTCGATAATCCTGCGACGTACTATCGTATTCAAGGAAGTCCAGTCCGTTTTGAGAAGATAAATGAAAACAGGCAAAATGAAACATAAATCTGGAGCTGAAAGAACTCGAAAAAAGCAACTTAAATGGAACTACTTTAATTACTATTAAATATGTGCAGGTATTAAAAAAAAAAAACCACCCTGAGTACAACCATATCACCATCAGGTTAGTCTTCTGTTTCAATATATTTGCAGCTTATCCTGTTGAACTTTCACATTAAAAAAAACAAGTTTAGCTTCGTCAATTTACATCGCAAGTTTCCTGATGATGAGTGACAGAATGAGCTTCCTTTTTTCACCTTGGCTGTGCATATTATCATGTAGCTGCTATGGGACAACAGTAGCAGCATGTCGCCGCCTCTGAAGATCACGAAGATAAAGAACAGTGAGAAGACAGACAGATAGGGTAAGTATTATCGCATTGCCTTCATCAATCGCTACATCCTCCACCCATTCCTCAACCCTGGGGAATACTTGTGGGAGCGGATCAATCAAATTAACCGAAAACAAATATTCATTATGGTTAGAAAGAATTTAATAGCTCCAAATTTGACGAAAAATTCTATAAGACTGTTATAAGAAGCAAACTCCTTTATGAATCAAGTAAGAAAAGCATGTGCAAGAAAATTAGAATATTATTAAGATGGACAAGTCAATATACACTAAAGATAAGATGAGATATGAGTGCATCTGCAGTGTTAGAAATTGATCCTATCGAGGATAAAATATGAGACTCGATCTATCCAGTCTCTAGAATCTTATTGATTATCTATGATTCTGATCTGTATTTCAGTCAATTTAATGCTTCTAGTTGGTTGTGAGACGAGGATTGCATCTCCTCGTGTTTACATGCCTCTCTACAAAATGTCGGCCTTGAGTTATCAAAGGTATTATTAGTAGTTGATCGTTTAAAATTTTAATTACAGTCTAATTAACATTTTTGTAAGTTGATCCATTATTGTTGTATCTGCAGAGAATGGAACAGTAGCGCATGCCTTCTTATTAAAGCACAATATTAACACAGTTCTTTTGTTATTTGAAATGGAATTAAAAGTTCACAGTTGCATCTTTTCTTTGTCCTTGATGTAGAAGGAACAATGATGTATGTCTACATAAATGAGAGAATTTTCTGTAACTATGGTTTTATATAGAAAAGAGTTGATTTCTATTCCTAGACACCCATCTTATGGCATGGGAATATGACGCTACCATTCATGATTTTCAAAATTTTATGTTTCCAAATTAATATGAGTTTCTTTGGGAAATGTGACTATTCAATTATAGTCGGCTTTCGAGGAATAAAAATGTTTGCAAGAAAATTGCTATTGATATGTACATTGCAGCAATGTCCACTTTTAATAGTGAATAAGATTTCGCAGCGTCTTGTTTGATTATCATCTTCAAGCTATCCCTTAATTCATTTCTGTGGATTTTATCTGCAATTGAGATTGTTGCGCTTATACGTACTCATCCTATTGAATCAAAGAATTGTAATAAGTCATTGTGAGCTTATTGGTTATATTTTTGGGCTAAATGGCACTTATATACCATTTTTTTCTCTTTTCACTCTTATAAGTTAGACTCTGACTTGGTAAAATTGGATAAGTTACTAAATTCTGTTAACCCGTTGTGAGAATATTCCTAGAATATTTCCATGTATTGGTCACATGAGAAAATTCAATATTTTTTACCCTTATTCATTGTAATATTTACTACTTTACTTATCCCTCTCCCAAAATTAAGGAGGAGCATTTTGGTCCAATAGAGTTTTTTTACACCATTAGTCCAATTCATTATTTTTTGCTATATTTTGTAACTTGGAGTATTCAAGTGTTACAAGAGTGGAGCAATAAGATATATAAGTACCATTTAGCTGAAAAATTTCCACGTCTAGAGGGGGTATTAACATAGCAATTTTAAAACAACTCGAAATATATAAATGCTATAAAATTCATCTGAAAATACAAATGAGGATATACAAGTGCTATGAGTGAAACTATAAGCTATTTTGAATAAGGAGAATTTTTTAAAAAAGACCCCTTCATAAAAAATATTAGCAAAATCGACCATTTTAGATAATAATTAGCAAAATCGAGCCAAAAAGAGGTCGATTTTGCTAATTATCATCTTTACAAAACACGAGACTACTAGTCCTGTGTAATTAACGATCTTCAATTATAAAAAATCAAGAGTTGGCCTCTGCGAGCTCCAAACCACCCTCGTCTCCATCTAGGGCCGCCCCTCCTCCTCCTCCTCCGCCGCCCTCCACCTTGCTCGCCAATCCCCCTCCACCCTCTCCTCCGCCGCCATCCACTACTTTCTCCATTCTACCCCTCTCATGAACCCTAAGTTCCTCTTCACATTACAATTCCACAATCAAAGAGGAGAAGCCCACAACGATTTAGGGGCGATCAACAATTTGGGGCCAATTTCAGCGGACGTTGGTTTGAAGGGAATTATATGGCCGCCTAAGTGAATGAGATTGGTGAAGAATTTGAGTGTTGGAAGGTATTTTGGGAGTGGCTGTGATGAGTTTATGGCTGTTGCGAGGTCCCCGAAGGAGTTTGCAAGGGCGGCGAGAGTGGTGGGCGAGGTGGAGGGTGGCGACGGATGACGAGGGGTAAGGGTAGAGGAGGAGCGTGTGCAGAGGAGGAACAGCAGAGGAGGAACGAGGTTGAGAAAAGATCTTATAATTAACATCGTTAATTACATGGGACTATTAGTCCAGTGTATTTCAAATATGATATTTTGCAAAAGTAACCTCTTTTTTACCGCGATCGATTTGCTAATCGATTTTGCTAATTATTTTTGTAAAACCTTATTTTTGAAAAATTCTCCTTTTAAACAAACCCCCCTTTCCCTATCCGCTCTTCGTTATCCGCCACTACCCTTCATCTCTCTCCCTCCTTCCCCTAACCTAAACCCATCATCAAAATCAATGGCCACCTCCATTCTCACTCTCCTCTCCGTCGCCCACGCTCCTCTCCCTCCAGAATCCCCCCTTCAAGGGCTCCACCTCAACCCTCAAACTCAACCCCCCAAACCCTAACAATCCCATCATCAAGCTCACCAAATCTCCCCTCACCATCTCAGCAGCATCTTCTTCTCCTCCTCCTTCCCTAACCTCAACTCCCATCGTTCCCGCTGCCAGATTCAGGCTCGACAACCTCGGGCCGCAGCCGGGGTCGAAGAAGGCCAAGAGGAAGGGGCGTGGCATTGCGGCCGGTCAGGGGAACAGCTGTGGGTTCGGGATGAGGGGACAGAAGTCGAGGTCGGGGCCCGGGGTTCGTAAGGGGTTCGAAGGGGGCCAGATGCCTCTCTATCGCCGGCTTCCCAAGCTCCGGGGGATCGCTGGAGGTATTAATTAATTAAACTACTACTTCCATTTGCTTTATGTTCGCGATTAACTTGGTGATGGTGATAGAGCTAAAGAGAATTGAGTGGCGGAATAGAATTCATGTTTTTTGTTGTAAATGTGTTGTTGTTGTGTTTTGAATGATGCCGAAAATTCAGGAACTAATCAAATGGACCTGTTGAGAAATGGATATAGAGGACATTTAGGAATTTTTATAATTTAAGTTTGCACTGAATCAAGTCTAAGTCGAGTGATTCCGATCAAGAAGGTGTAAATTTGAGTATGATTGAATCAATTAGGCTGTCATCTATGGTAACCACCAAATGAACTAATTAGGAGGAGAAGGGATACGATTGTAGCTAATGAGTCAAAGAGAAGTATACAGTTAGACCTAAAGAACTTGTTGGGAGCAATAAGAAGGATATGATAATAGTTGACATAGGAGATGCTCCATATTTATATTTAATAGTAATAATGGACAAACAGGATTCCTGTAAGTTTGGGATAAAGGCTTTATTGTTGTTGCATTGAATCAGTTATGCTCTTTTTTTTTATAGTAATACAACCTATTAAAAAACTTCTGACCTAGTCATATTTATTATACATTAAGATGCAAACTTTGAGTGAAGGCAGATACAAGCTTAAATATTGTACCGTACATCTAAATGTACGTGAAAAATGCAAATGAACCTTATATCTCCTGATAGTTGCTTTTCTATAGTGTAGGATTATTTTCTTGTAAACCCCAATTAGATTATCCAAGATTCTAAAAAGTCCGGATCTGTTTCTTTACTGAAACATGGTAACTGTAGATTTCATTTGTGGTATTCTGGTGTGTTTTTCGATAAGCTATTTCTTCCTCGGATCTCTTTTGCTATTCTTTTGGCTGTCCCTCCAGTTAACTGTTTGTAGAAAGAGTGAGAAGAGTGAATATTTTGTATTTTGGATGATTTTTGCCTCTTGTTAACTGTCTGTGGTGCTCCGATCTAGCTCTGTAAGTTCAACTGAACAGCCGCAGAATCATGCAGATGTAGATACAACATTCAATTTCAATAATGTTTTCTATCCTGAATTTGTCTACATAAGTGATCTCACAGAAGGGGCTTATTGACCTTGCTGCTCAAAGACAAGCTAAATTTTAGTGCCATTGAACATATTCTTTCATCTTTTGTGGATAATTATGAATGGGATGTTTTGTTGTGACTCCTAATATATGTTGTTGTATCTTCCTAAAGAGAACATTTCTGTTTCTAATCATGCTCTACCATTCGTTGTTTTTTGTTTTGCGAGGTATGAGTGCAGGTTAGCCCAAGTATGTTCCCGTTAACTTAAAAGACATTGTAGCTGCTGGATTTCAGGAAGGCGATGAAATATCATTAGAATCCTTGAAAGCAAAGGGCTTAATCAACCCTTCTGGTAGAGAAAGAAGGCTACCATTGAAGGTACTCTTCTCTTTGTGGGTTTAAATGTTTCCAAATTATTGTCAAAGGTTGATATTGATTTTAACTCATTACATGTGCCTCTAAAAGCATAAAGAATTTATCCTCTGATATGACTCAAAATGTTCTCATTTAACTCGTACACCTCTCACCAAAGTACTCAAAAATGTCCGAAACAACAACCAGCATATTAACCACCAAGAAGGCAAGAACATACAAACTTCTGTTTGACGATTATTTCCATAGCTAGCATTTCATTATTCTACAACTTATTCTGTAGATTTTGGGAGATGGAGATGTGACTGTCAAGTTGAACATCAAGGCACGAGCCTTTTCATCAGCAGCAAGAGAGAAGCTCGAGGCTGCTGGTTGCACTCTAATTGTTCTCCCTGGTCGAAAGAAGTGGGTGAAGCCTTCAGTTCGCGAAGAATCTCGCTCGTGCTGATGAATACTTCGCCAAGAAAAGAGCAGCCGCTGCTGAAGCTGGTTCAGACTCTGCTTGAGATGATCAATATTGTTTGTTTTTGTTTTCATTTTCTCCTATAGAATTTGACATTGAACTACAGATCGAATTCTAAGTTGTTTTGTTTTGTATTATTGTCATGATATTTCCTTATGTTTTGTTTATAATGTTTGCGATCATACTCCGCAAGCAATTTCATGATGGAGATGCAATAGATATGGGCAGAAAGATAACGCTTACATAAGAATGAGAGAATGAAAAACTCAATGATTGTCACAATCAGATCTCAGTTTGGTGATGATCATATGCAACTAGTAAGGGATACAAAGCCACTGGTAGCCATTGAGAATAATTTTTAGCAGGGAACAATCTTTATTATTTCATATCTTCTATATTTGTCTGTGCATATATCTATATTCGACAATGCATATACCTCTCTATTATAATTAGACTTTTACACTAATTTTCATATGATATATTTAAACATAAGTAATCGACTCTTGTCAAATGTATCGATGAAATAATAACGATAAGAGTCTTCTCCTAAGTTAACAGTGGAAAAAAAAATCAAACTGTCATATTCTCAAAGATTTTCAAACTCAATTTTAAAAATAATACAGAATTCTTAACTACAATGTTGCATTTAATTTTAACAATTTTTTGTGTGTGGATATAATTAGGGATACATTTCAATGAGAATCTTGATCACTGTTGTCTCTTATAATTGTTCCTGTTTACCCCCAATATTCATTTCATTAACTAAATGTAGCTTAAATCTTAAAAGCTTACTCGCTTAAATCTATTCAACGATAATGACGGTTGGATGTTGCATAGTTCTTTTAGCTTTCTTCTATGGTCTAAGAGCATTCAATAGAGAGTTGGTAACTATAATTTCTTTTATTTTATAACTTTGTTTGATGTTGTTTTCTATTCTGCGATTTTGTTGATTGGAGCTCTGATTTGTACTTTCTTCGTGCTCAATTCCTTTTATTTTATATTCCTTTATATTGTAAGCCTAATATTCATTTCATGTCTAATTCCTTCACTTTTCATGTTTAATTCCTTTATTTTAAATTATGCGGAGGGTTCATACCACGGTTTTACATCCTATGAACTTGAAAAGAAAAGTGACCTAGGCATCAAGTTCTATTTTGAGACTGAAATTTGAAATACCTTCGAAATTTTAAACTCCATTGGACTTTAAAATCCTTCGGGAACGTTTTTTCATGTCACCTAGGCATCAAGTTCTATATATAACACTTCATGTCATAAGTTTAGACAATATGCAATACATTTGGATTTGGGCCTTAACTACTATATTTTTTTGATTTCATAAGTTTAGAAAAGCGACCATAATCCTTGTACTTCCTAACTAAGAATTTCTTCCGTTGTATATTTCTTATCAAAACTGTTGAAGGTTATTAATTTTTACATATTATTAAATTTCCTTTTAATTTTTATGATTGTTGAGATGAAATCATTTCAGAGAAGTTTGTTTTTCATAGTTTAAAGGCTTCACTTGCCCTGCATCACGCAGGGAGTATTTGCTAGTATATAATATAAGTAGATGTTGACGTATTTTTATTAGTTTGTCCCCTGATGAGCTCGATAATAAATCAAATAGATGTTCCATTTCATTACAATATACTAAAAGAAAACCATGGATGACACTTGTCAAAGTACTAAACCAATTATGTTCTCTGGCTAAATATCATAAAACCCCCCTTAACTTTGGTTGATTATAAAAAAAAACCCTTAACTTTGAAAATATTAGAAAACCCCGCTTAAGTTTAGGGGTTATCAGAAAACCCCCCTTAACTTTGAGATTTTATCAGAAAACCACCTAATTTAAGGGGGTTTTCTTATAAAATCTAAAAGTTAAAGGGGGTTTTCGATAAAATCTAAACGTTAAAGGGAGATTTTGTGATAATCCCAATACTTAAGGGGTTTTCTGATATTTTGAAAGTTAAGGGAGGTTTTAGATAATTGTCCAAAGTTTAGGGGTTTTCTGATATTTAGCCAAAATTAAAACATTTGAGTTTTATTAGGCTATTAACAAAGAGAAGCCTTTCCAAGAAAGAACAGTAAGGCATATTACACTAGGCCCATAGATGGAAAATAAAGAAAATCAAAAGAAATATAAAAAAAAGTGATTATAACAAATAAGAAAACTAATACCATGCTCAGTTTACATCCTCCAAAGTAAAAGATTAACTGTCTCCAACAGGACAAATATTTTCCAACAAATAATTAACATCTAGCATAGCTATTTCCACCTGCTTAATATAAAGGAACAATTCTAACGGATCATATGTATTTTGACCTAATGATTGGGCTAAATGACACTTAAATACCATAAACTTTTTCCAGTGTGACACTTAAATACCACAAGTTGTAAATAGTAGCACTTTCATACCACAAGTTGCAATAAAATAGTATTTAAATACCCTAAGTTGTAAAAATGGCCACTTAAATACCTGTTGTTTCACCACTTTTACACTTAAATACCACAAGTTGTAAATAGTAGCACTTTCATACCACAAGTTGTAAATAGTAGCACTTTCATACCACAAGTTGCAATAAAATAGTATTTAAATACCCTAAGTTGTAAAAAATAGCACTTTGATACCATAAGTAAATTGTCATGGAAATATTCCTAAGAATTTTCCCAAGATTTTGAAAAAGGTACTAATATGTCGATATTCTATAACTTGTGGTATTTAAGTGCCACTTGTTACAACTTGTGGTATATAAGTGCCACAGAAACTTTATGGTATTTAAGTGCCATTTAGCCTAATGATTGTGCATGAGTAGTGCCCAGTACATTAAGTTATTTCAAAATTAGTTACCTACCCAACCTCGGGAAAACATTCTATTAATTAAAAACATTTTGTCATGATTTTCCAATTATACCCATTTAAATATTTATTGATTCATTGACAGCAAATTAACACGCTGAGTTAGTACAATTTTTATGGATATCCCCGACCAGCGGATTAACACAATGAGCCCATAGTTATGGTTGCTTAACAAAGATTTTTTTTTTCCTCTTGCAAAATTACAACAAGAGATATTATTATAGATGTTGTAAGAGATATTATACTCTAGGACATCAAACTTAATTTAGGGTATTAAAGTGCAATTAACCCTTTTTAAAACTTTTTTGAGTGCAATTTTTCTTCACTTTTTGCTCATCAATCTTTTAAAGTCATTCGTTTCTTACTCGTTTCTTGCATCTTTTGACCTATTCAAATACCAAGGCATGGAACAAGGAATAACTATGACATAGATAGATTCATCCTCTTTTAATGAAGCAAAATAATTTTGTGAAACAAATTATTGATTGATATCTAAAGATGTCTAAAACCATATTGTTATTCATCATCGTACTATATATGCTAGTCCAGGCCAAGAAAAGATCAAACATGTAAAACACAAAGGGCCTATTATTGCATAGGGACATATAGAGATCTATGAGATTTTAGTAAAACATACCTCTGTGCACGATAAAAATCCGCAAAATATGGAGAATAAGGATAAAAGTTCTGAAACTTGAATTTGTATATCTCTTGTCATTTGAGCAGTCATCAGATGATAAGAGTAGAGTTTCCCTCCTAATTCGAGAAAAATGACATCCAAATCAACTTTACCATCTTCAAGAGTGATATTCTGCTTCAAAACCCAACTATCACTGTTATAGTTCTCCAAGGCCCAAACTCGTAATACTTTCTTTTGATATCGATGCATATTGCAAGCAACCACGTGAGATGCCAAGACGACTAGAATATACAGAATCATCCTGAGAAGCAGGAAGCTCAATTTTTCGACAAAATACTCCCCAATTAATCCCCAGTATACATTTCTCGACTGCTAACAAATGAAGGATCCCCTTAAAGAACAATGCAATCGGTCTGAAGAAACAATTACCAAGCCGGACATTTATCTGCCTCTCATCTCATTTGCCTGTTATCGACGAAAATACTTGGAGAATGATTATGTTGTCAGAACAATATATTGACCACAAATTACAATGTCTAAAGATGTAGCATTGGTTGCTTCGAGGATCAAAATATAATAAGAAACATCCACATATTGTTATGTTTTCAACAAGCTGATTAGGGAGAGGAATCGCAGTGAATAGTTTTCTTGCAGGGTTACAAACATAATAGCTAATCTTAGAGTCAATATCGGAGCCGCGACATAAGAGTAAACCATTGGAGCAATCCAAGATCCTCAAGTTTGAGTGTACCGGCAAAAAAAAAAAAAAGAAAAAAAAAGAAAAAAAAGAAAAAACCCCAAGATATTAATATATACATCCATAAGATCTGGATAAATACAATCTGTTGTACACCCTAATAAGAGTGTAGATGATACATCAGCTTTGACCCAGCAATAGTCAACACAATGCTCGTTAAATCTACATTTGTGCCCAACAATGTGTTTGCATAATTTTACTTGATGATACTGAGACCCTCTGTCTTCCTCATCTCCTTCTACTCTACCTGTTGGGCGCGCGGACCGCGGAACCGTCGAGAGAAACCACCACAAACGATAGCAAAAACACAATAAAAGAGTAAAGACACGAGATTTACGTGGTTCGGCAAGTTGCCTACGTCCACGGGTAAGGAGGGGATTTCCACTAATAGAAAGAGAGAATACAAATTAGGATTACAAGTTCTCACAAAGAAACCCTAAAAACAAACCTCTCAATCTCTCAAAAGATCTCCTCTCCAAAGATGCACAAAACCCTCTGAAAAGCTGCTCCAAATCGTGCTTGATTACATTCAAATAATCAGGTTTAGGGTTATTTATAAACTCTAAACGAACCGGGTTTAAAACCAAAACCCGTTTTCGAATCTGCCCAGATTAGTCGACTACTACTTCAGATTAGTCGACTACTCACTGTAGATTAGTCGACTACAAACTCAGATTAGTCGACTACTACTTCAGATTAGTCGACTACAAACTCGATTAGTCGACTACTACTTCAGATTAGTCGACTACAATGCCTAGTAGTCGACTACTCTGTTCTGAAAACTGTTTGTGCATGTTTTTGTGCATGTTCTACAATTCTCCACCTCGTACATCATTTGATTTACCTCAAATTTTGGACGAACACCAGAAGAACACCAAGAACATCTAGAGAGATCACCATTAGCCAATCCAGGCCAATCCAGCTGCGTCACTACACCGCGACTGCCTACGTACCCTCCACCGGGATCAAGCTCACCGTAGTTCACCTCAAATCATCTCCACCTTACCCATTACCGCCCCGAAGGGCCATGCCCTCTTGGGCAAATCAACAAGAGCTGATATGAAGCAAGTCTAAGCAATGCTTAAACTTACTACCTGTGACCACCTTGGTTAACATGTCCGCGGGATTCTCATTCGTGTGCACCTTCATGAGAGAAATATCACCTCCCTCTATGACATCCCGCACAAAATGATACCTGACATCAATATGCTTGGTACGAGCATGATGAACTGATTCTTCGCCAAGTGAATTGCACTCATTTGTCACACCACAAGTTCACGTTTTCTGCTCAATCCCCAAATCGTCTAGAAGACCCCACAACCACAATGCTTCCTTCACTCCCTCGCCATGGCCATGTACTCACCTCTGTAGTAGAAAGTGCCATCAGTAGCTGTAACATCGATCGCCAACTAACCGGAGCCCCATGTATCTTGAATACATAACCCGGTAGTAGATCGCCGTCTATCTAGATCGCCGCATAATCGAGTCCACAAACCCGTCAATCGACATGTTTCTCCACCAAAACAGACCCGTATCAACTGTACCCTTTAAGTACTGAGGACCCACTTCACCGCTTCCGGTCGCCTTTCTGGATTCGCCATGAATCTCGACCACACTAACCGCTGTGAAATATCCGGTGTACACACCATTGCATACATTAAACCGCCAACTGCACTAGCATAGGAACACGCTCCATGTGCCTTCTCTTCATTTGTAGTGGGAGATTGATTACCGAAAGCCTAAAGTGTGGAGCCATGGAGTCACCACCGACTTAACACTTTGCATCCCGAACCTCGCGATCACCCGCTCTATGTAGCCCTTCCGACTCAAGAACAATCGTCGATTCGCGCTCTCTTCTAATCTCCATACCCGTATTTTCCTAGCGGCACCCATGTCCTTCATCTCGAACTCTTCACCAAGTTGAGATTTCAACCTATCTATCTCCACCGCTCTTAGAAGCAATAAGCATGTCATCCACATACAAAGAAGATAGATAAAATTACCTCCTGAAGCTTCAGAATGTAAACACAACAATCATGATCGCCGGAAAACCCATGCTTCAAAGATGAAGGAGTCAAATCGCTTGTACCACCGCCGGAGATTGCTTTAATCCATACAGTGACTTCCTCAAACGACACACATGATTCTCCTTATCCTCAACCTTGTAGCCCTCGGGTTGATGCATGTAGATCTCTTCATCCAAGTCTCCGTGCAAGAAGGTCGCTTTTAACATCGAGTTGATCCACTCAAAATCACCATGAGCAACAATACTCAATAGCACCGAATAGAAGTATGTTTCACCAGGAGAAAATATCTCATTGTAATCCACACCCTCTTTACGTGCAAAACCCTTAGCCACTAGCCTCGCCTTGTATCTTACACCACCGAGCTCACGAAGATCTTCCTTTCTTTTAAACACCCACTTACAACCAATAGCTTTTCTTCCTACGGGCAATGGGACCACCTCCCATGTATGATTCTTCAGAAGAGATTCCATCTCTTCCTCCATCATGACCAACCAACTCTCACTATCCTTGTCGAATAGCTTCCTTGAAGGAGACCGGCTCGTCCTCCTCCACCGAGAGTGCGTATTCAACCATATTAGCCGCCCATAGTGCTTGAGGGGTTGATCAGCCCCAAAACACAACGTATGCTCGCTTTGGCCTAGTGGAAGCCAAATTATCCTCGGTAGCTGTTGTTGTAGTGCTGTGTATTTTCTGCTGAACCTCCTCTGCTCAAGCTCATCATCTACCCGACTTCCCACTTGAGCACGATTAGAACCTAGTTGGTCTTTAGGTTCTATTTCAATAACCCGAGACTTAGAAGTCTCACCGGTCATAACACCATCATCCTTGGGCCCTAGCAATCATGGATTTCTCATCAAAGGTAACATCCTGTGACCACGAACTTTGAATCTTCCGTACACCAAAGGCGATAGCCTTTACGCCCTTGCATATCCCAAGAATATTGCCTTCTTGGCCCTCGCGTCAAGCTTTCCCTCGTTGGCGTGATAGTAGGCGGTACATCCGAAAATTCGAGCCTATCATAATCGCATGCTCCCGACCACACCCTATAGGGTGTATCACCATCAATGTCGAATGTGGTGAGCGGTTCACAATGTAACAAGTCAGAGCCACGCCCACCATTCGTTGCCCAATCACGCATAAGATCGCATACTCACGCCTTTTCGCGGTGTTAGGTTCGATCTCTCCGCGACCCCATTCTGGCGTGGTGTAGACACGGCTGTCGGTGTCGAACAATTCCCTCGATCCGCAGAACTCCTTGAAAGCACCATCGTATACTGCATGCCGTTATCGGATCTCGGCGTCTTCAATTTCTTTCTGTCTGTTCTCAACCATTGTTCTCCACTTCTTGAATGTCTCGAACACCTCATTCTTGTGCTTGAGAAAGTAAATCCAAGCATACCTAGAATAATCATCTATAAGCGAGACATAATACACGGAACCACCCTTGGAAGTTGTGCGAGCGGACCCCAAACATCCGTGTGCACATAATCTAGTATCCCTCGCTCTTAGACTTCTTTGTTGAAACTTGACCGTGTGACTTTCCATACACACAATCCTCGCAAAAATCCATGCTAGGTTCCTTGATTCTTCGCCAGACCCTCTTTACCAAGCGAACTAGACCCTTCTCGACATATGCCCAAGCCGCTTATGCCATAACCGTGTGTGCTCACATGGGTCTCCACCACTTCCTTCGGTTCAACCCATTGCATCTCCTGTCACCGTCGTGCACGAGAGAGTATATAGATTACCGTGACGAACACCCTTCATCACTACTAAGGAACCACGAACAACCTTCTTCACTCCGTTTTCCGTCACAATCCTGCAACCACCGGAGTCCAAAGCACCAACTGAGATAAGATTCTTCCGCAAGTCGGGAACATGCCTCACATCTGTCAAGGTTCGAACCACTCCATCATGCATCTTGATTTTGATATTACCTAGCCCCACTGTTTTACAAGCATGGTTATTCCCCATCAATACAGTTCCCCCATCAATGCCTCTGTAGGTAGTAAACCACTTCCTATTTGGACACATATGGTAAGAGCAACCAGAATCAAGAATCCACTTCCCGGAGATCTCCTCGCCACCCGTGACGACATAGCATTCCTTATCGCTCCCTTCCTCGAAGCGTAGCTCGCTTCTTCCTTGCCCTCTCTCCTCTCGGTCTTGTTGTTGTTCTTCTTTCCACCTACTCTCTTATTTGGACGGTCGACTTTGAAATGCCCGGCTTCACCGCGCTTGAAGCATCCTTTTCCCATAAGAGGTCTTGATTTAGATCTAGACTTTCCTCCCTTGCCTTTTCCTCGCTCATTGCTCCTTCCTCTTGCAAACAATCCTGCGCTTGTTCCTGTTACGCCGATGGCCATGTCACTAGTTGCAGTCTTAGAAGATCGTCAGCTAGAAGTGCCGTTCTAGTCTCATCCATCTTCGATTTTCTCCCACAAGCCTCGGTGTTTGCACCGGGTTCTCATAAGACTTGGCAGAGACAGTAGTAGAAGCGCTGATCCTCGTCTCCTACTTTAACATCTATGTCTTTCAAATCGATATGATCCTATCAAACTTGTTGATGTGTTCCGGATTGATGAGCCCTCCTCCATCTTGCAAGTATACAATTTGGATTTTAAGTAGATCCGGTTAGTTAGACTCTTCGTCATGAAGGTACCCTCTAACTTCTTCCACACGCGGCCGTTTCCTCTCCATCTACCAAGAAAGCTACATCCCTCTCGAGGCATAGGATAATCGGCGCCCGTGCTTCGGATCCAACTCCTCCCAATCCTCATCGACATATCCTTGTTCTTCTTCTCCTTACCATCCAAAGTCTTGTGCAATTTTTGCGAAATTAGAAAGTTTTTCATCGCATCCTCCAATAAGAAAAATCGTTCTTCCCATTGAACTTTTCAATCTCGAATTTTCCCACTTTGGTGATTCTTGGTTGGCGCCATCCTCTGTTTGTCTTCGTGAATCCGCTTCTCGGGAATCACCGAATACCCCTCAAATTAGAAATTACACCACTTCCAATCGAACAATAGCTCGATACCAATTGTTGGTAGCGGACCGCGAACCGTCGAGAGAAACCACCACAAACGATAGCAAAACACAATAAAAGAGTAAAGACACGAGATTTACGTGGTTCGCAAGTTGCCTACGCCCACGGGTAAGGAGGGGATTTCCACTAATAGAAAGAGAATACAAATTAGGATTACAAGTTCTCACAAAGAAACCCTAAAAACAAACCTCTCAATCTCTCAAAAGATCTCCTCTCCAAAGATGCACAAAACCCTCTGAAAAGCTGCTCCAAATCGTGCTTGATTACATTCAAATAATCAGGTTTAGGGTTATTTATAAACTCTAAACGAACCGGGTTTAAAACCAAAACCCGTTTTCGAATCTGCCCAGATTAGTCGACTACTACTTCAGATTAGTCGACTACTCACTGTAGATTAGTCGACTACAAACTCAGATTAGTCGACTACTACTTCAGATTAGTCGACTACAAACTCGATTAGTCGACTACTACTTCAGATTAGTCGACTACAAACTCGATTAGTCGACTACAATGCCTAGTAGTCGACTACTCTGTTCTGAAAACTGTTTGTGCATGTTTTTGTGCATGTTCTACACTACCCTTAACCAATAATGCAAAGCTCGCCTTTGTTTTGCGAAATGATTCTGAGTGTTTGATTTTGTAAAGCTGAAACAAGAGCAGCAAGGGTAATTACTCCAGGTGTTTCCACAACCTGCAAGAAACTCTCTGAACGCTGTACAAGTGAATTGGTTCAATCGCAAGTAAAAAAGTATAGACACGTGCAAGAAACTCGATCTCTGCATACGAACAGTGCTTTAGATATGCAGGATATTACAAATTAGAAATATCATAAAGTTAAAATGCTATATACCGACATTTAAACTATCTTTGAGCTGATAACTTGGGTATGTATAGAAGCACTTTCAAACTAGGTTTATGGAAAAGTTCTCCTAGATAGTGATGTGAAAAAATTGTCATGCAGGATCACATCTTTTTTTAAGAAATACGAGTAATCAAAGTGCAATGTCTCAAGAATCAGTTGCTTTCACAAAAGGGTTTGTACGAATATATATATATTTTTGATAAATAGGTAAATAGTCTGAAACTAAAAATGTTAAAGCTAAACTGTCACATGCCAGGAAAAGAATGCAAGCAAAAAGATAGAATACACAGACCCAATAAGATGACTCCACCAGTGCTACATGAAATCCATTCCAATTTATCTTTGATTTAAACCTATCATTTTAAAGCTTTAACTAGTTTCTCAAAGTTCCAATCATCGACGCCCGCTTATATGAAGAGAAATAACAAGTGACATAAACGTAATTAGTGAATTGATTTTCCAGAGTTTCATTGCCATACAATCAGAGGACAGGCTTTCAGCCTTTGAGGAATAGGCGCACCCCATATTGGCCCTTACACGATTAAACCCTGGGAACTCGTAGTTGATTCATACCAACTACACAGCTCTTCTACATGTATGAAGTTTATTTACATTTTGTCAAAAGAAAAATAAAATCATATAATATGCTAATGTCCCAATTGTCTATGATGTCAAAGCACAAAGTCATTTTCTGATAGATAATACCCTAAATCAGAAAATACTTTAATCAAACTAGTCGTGCATCACATTCACTATAAGGATTGATAAAACATAGCTATACAGCATTTAAGACATCAGCTTTTCCACAAATCATCAAGAGAATAAAAGTAGCCACAGAAAATCCTCCTTCGCATTCTTAAAAACCAAGTTTGCAAGTTTGAACCAGTAAAGCTAATTTATAGAGATTATTACCCAATTACTTTTTGCAAATGCCTATTCAAGATATGATCTCAAAGGAAAAGGTCGAGTCAGACCTTTGTATCACCCAACTTATTCTAGAAGCATACAACATCCTTTGAATGATCCAAATAAAACTGGTAAAAGAGTTTACTAAGAAACAAACACCGAGAAAAAGAGCACTTCTAGTGTTAACATATATAGTCCGCATTCTAACGCCACAATTTGAGAGATGAACATAAAACTGCCTTCTAACATAATTTCACAATCTTTTTGAAATTCATTTGAGAGAGCATTTACCTACAATTTAACTATCAACGAACGAGTAGATGAGATCACTAGTCATTGATGAATCTTCAGCTTCTTTTTGACATATATATATATATATATATATATATATATATTTCTCAACATTTTGAAACCTCAGCTTCAGCCTCGGAACACCTGCAAGTCATAAGAATCTTTATGTTGATCAACACTGTAACTAGTTGTCCTCATTTTACAAATTTTAAGAAAGAAAGCCCCTTGGAGAATGAGAAAAACCAAACAGAAGTGAAGGAAATATAAATGGATTTGAACAGGGACCTCCGCAAATGGTTTTTCTCAAAGACTGATGTACGGAGTTAAATTGCTGCAGAAAGAAAGGCAATTAAGCTAAAAATGTCAATTTTCCAGAATACTTACTTAAACACCGTTCTCTGTGCTGTCAGACTGAGATTCAGTAAGTGCATCGCCGTTCTCTGTGCTGTCAGCTCCCATCAGTGGTAAATTGGCCACGTAGTGATAGGGTTCCTTGGTGTAGCTTAGATGTAGATCTTCACCATAAACCTTGGCTTCGACTCTGGGTATGTTTTGGATGATTGGCCAGTATTCGCCTCCCATGAGGAACTTACCGAAAAGAACATCGCTATCAGACCGCAAAACAAGTGTGAAATCATCATCATCCTGATGCAGCTGTCGTCGCTCTTGCAGCAGCCTCAGCAGTCCCTCCGGGAGAAAATCCATCCGCCAATAATCTAAGGTTAGCCTCTCCAATGAATCCAGTTTCTCCACATGTTTCAATAAGGGGCATTCCCCCCAGATCTCCAACTCTCTTAGTGCAGGAAGATGAGAGACCCTTTCCAGACTTTCACAGTCGCTGATCCTGAACTTCTCTCTTAGTGCAGGAAGATGAGAGATCCTTTCCAGACTTTGACAGCTGTCGATCCGCAACTCCTCTCTCAGGTGTGGAAGGTTGTCGATTGCCCGGAGACCAGAATATTCTATGCGTAACTTCTTCAAGGGAGATCCCTTCAGGCCCCCAGGAAGTGATTTCAATCTCGGGCATAGCGCAACAGTCAGCTCCTGTAGATTTGGGAACACAGTAATCTCCTCTTCTCTACAAAATGACCACTCTTGCAAATTTGGCATATCATCGAGCCTGAAAGATTCAAGCTTTGGAAAGAGCGCCGGTGTAGAGCCGCTCCCATAACCTTCCGAGCCAAAGGATACAACTGCTTCAGCATCCAAAATATAAAGATGTCTCAATTCAGGCAATAGACCGAGAGGAGGAAGCTGTACGACATTTCTGCATCCAGAAAGGTCCAAACTTGTGAGATGGGGAAGAAGAGATCCCAGCGATGGTGACATCATCCAATTACTTGGGAACTGATGACCAAAGTAATCATAGATTTCTAATGTTTCCAAGCATGGTGGTGGGGCTAGCTCCTCAAATACATCCTGAATTCTGTGGATCTCTCCTTCGCTGTACTCAGCTGGTGGACCTTCCCCAGGTTTAGTGCAGTCCAATCCTAATTCCTTAAGATGACGTTTATTGTCAAGCACGTGTCGTCCCTTCTGTGCTACCACCGCCTCCTTTAAGTTATATATTTCCAGCACCCTGAGCTGCAATAAAGAGTTCAAATCTTCCAAGCTGCAGCCTTGCTCCCCTCCCACAACAAAGCCGTTGAAGTGATTTAAGCCCTCTAATCTTCCCATTCCAGATGGTACAAAGGACAGGGGTGTACGATATACATTAATAATTCTTAAATTGCTCAATTGAGTAATGCCTTTGGGAAGACTGTGGAGCGAATCACAAAAGAGAGATCCAGAACCTGGAGATTTGTAAGGTTCCTTATTGACTCCGGCAAGCTGGATATTTTTGTATAGTTAAGATCCAAAAGCCTCAGGTGTATTAGATTTCCCACAGCATCTGGAATATTCTCAATCCCTGATTCCCGCAGTGACAGGACTCGGAGGAATCGAAATCTAACAAACACGTCGTTCCCAACACTGTAATCGGGCCTGTAAAGGTCTTTTAGAAACAACATGGTTCTCAAGCTCCTTTGCGAAAGTAAAGGTTGAGGGATGTGTGGTAGTCCTTCTCTATTTGTAAGTGTCAGACGCCGAAGTTTCGTTGTGGTGGACACTCTAGTTAATTCTTGTGCTTCTCCACAAAAACTTTCATCCTTCGACAGAAACTGAGCAAGTGATCGCAAGAGATCGTGCATTTTATAATATTCACCACCAGTCATGGATGTTTCTTTATAGATAAGATTCCTTCTAATTAGCTCTTCAAAACATTCGTCTGCTGGTTCTAAGAAAGAATCCTTTTGCGTTTCTGCAAATCCTTCTGCTGCCCAGTTCCTCACAAGCTCAGCACGATCAAATTGATAATCCTCAGGGAATAAAGAGCAATAAAGAAAACATTGCTTCAGGTTAGAGGGTAGATCTTCATAACTCAAGTACAAGGCCCCCCTCAAATCCTCAGGTAGTTCGGCCATAGACCATGTCTCCCTTCCCAAAACTTTTTCCCATTCTCTCGGATCTCTCCCTTTTGTTCTTAAAACACCGACAATGCTCTTAATTGCAAGAGGGAGACCATCGCATTTTCCAACAATTTGAGCCCCTACATGTCTTAGACTCTGCATTTCCTCCTCCTCTCCAGTGACATCTAAACTCTTGCAGAGCAGTTCCCAGCCATATTCTGGCAGCAATTGTCCCACGGGATGGATGTGCACCGCCCCCATTTGCCTAGCGACATTCGTATCTCTAGTTGTGACTAAGACTCGACTGCCAACAGCACCGCTCTGTAGTGGATCACGTAGTAAACCAACCCAGACATCTGCTCGCCACACATCATCTAGCACCAAAATGAAAGTCTTTCCTGAAACAACACTTTCCAGTTGAGGTATGAGTTCTGATATTTCTTGCTTATCACCATGATCTCCTCCTGCTTGTCTTATTATCACCTTGAGCAAGGAGGTCTCAGAGAAATTTTGTGATATGCAGACCCATATCTTTGTTGAGAACTCAGACTTTACTCTGGGGTGATTGAAGATATTTTTAGCCAGAGTAGTCTTTCCTATTCCGCCCATTCCGGTAATAGCAAAGACTTGGAGTTTTCTTTCATCTTTTTTAACTATCCTCTCTACCAGATCATTTGTAGCATATTCAATGCCCCTCCCCACGATATCGGACATATTTATGACTGATGAGGTTTGCCGAGTGTCCACTATTTTTATTTGAGTATCTGGCTCACTTTTCACTAATTTAAGGATTGACATATCTTTAGATATCTCGTCCAATCTCTCATTTAGTTTCTTAATCAAATCACCAATCTCATGGCGTAAAGGGATGCTAGTAAAGCAAGAGAATAAGCGAGGGAAGCTACAACATACCGTTGATGATTCGGAGCCATCAAGCAATTCTCCACCATCATGCCTGCATCGGTCGATTATGTCATCGGCATCGTACATAACATCTTTGAGCTTCCTCACCCAGCCTGCAACTGATTCCAATTGGATGCGCTTTCTCTCAGCATCATGAAGCACATGCTTGATACTCTCCATCCTCCGCTGCAGCTTCTTGAGCTCGTCTTTCACGCCCAGGATAGTTACCACCTTCTCCTCAACAACCTCAGCCATCTTACTGACTATGGTTTCAGCGAAAGCATCCAGCACCATGGCCATCTCCTCAAGAAAGAAGCAAGTGTTGCAAGTATTGCAAGAATTGGAGATTTCAGAGAGTTCCAACCAAATTTCAAGCTTGCACTCTTTATAAATCAGGATTGGGTGCTTATAAATGAAGGCATACCATGAGATGGATTCCTTACTTTCCTTATTCTCCCTTTCAATTCTTTTCTTTGTTTCTGAGGAATGTGAGCATCTCTTCTCACCTGTCTATCAGTACACTACCTTTCCTTGCATCTCAAGAATTGAATTTCCTGAGACACAAGGAATTCAATTCTTGAGCAAGAATTTCCTTTGCCATGTGCATTAGTGTTTTAACAAAGCAAAGTATTGATGCAGGAATCATGACCAAAGACACTTTGAGATGGAAGATGGCGTGTGCTATAAGTTTTGTTCTACTGAGGAAGGCAAAGAGTTAATGGATTAGAGACAGTAAATAGCGTTGTGTTTCCAAATTTTATAATTTTAATCATAATGCTGAGTCACGAGCCATATTTGACAATGACACACACTTGATGCCATTTTCTCGCAATTTTATGTGGTTGCAAATGAAATGATTTGTATCCGATAATGTCCATGTTTTGTGCATGGATCTAAAAATAAAATCAGAAAACTCGAATTAGTGAGTTGAATAAATACAAACTCAAGTATATATTTTTACAGGGGGAATAGCAAGGAAAATGTCGGAATTTTTAAGATTGGAGCCAAAGATAACCCTGCTTATCATGGGCATAGGTAAAGAAACTCTGCTTATCATGGGAATAATTCTAATAAATGCAAGGCCCTTGCTTTTCAAGGATTCAATTAATTCTTGAGATAAGTGAAAAGAGGTGCTCATATGCTTTATTACAAGTGGGAGGAACGTAAGGTATATTATCTATAGGACCACAATGGTGGAATAAAGCAAAAGAGTGATTCAATTAATTCTTGAGGTAAGTGAAAAGAGCTACTTTTTTTAAATATTATTTATTTGAGGAAAAAAATAGCAGCTCTTCGTCAAAGTTTAATTGATATCCTACAAGAAAAATACTGTCGAAGCAGCAGGCTGACCACAATTATTGTAACAATTTGAATCAACTTAAATATGTCAGTATCGAATTGATAAATCTAGAATTAAATGATTAGGGAATCATGTAATTTTGAAATTATATTTTAGGGCTTTTTTCATTATAAACCCAAAGCATTACCTTACTTTATCTTCAAACCCACCTACATCCATAATGCCCAATACACTCAAAAGTACAAATCTCACTTAGTTTTAAACCCAAAGTATCAAATACAGGAGATTTATATATTGTATTTATCCAAAAATATTAAAAATTCCAAAATACCCTTTTCATTCCGTCCTTTTTTTTAAGGCTTGATGAGGGAACTTCCCCACGATCCTCGAGATCATGGGTATCAAACCCTCTAGCGTGGCTAAGGAGCACCCACAATACATGACCTCGGTATTTCGAACCTGAGACCTAGTGTATTACTTGTAGTTACCAACTCGGCTAGACTATCTCATCCCCTTTCATGAACAAGGACGCAGTTAACCCTTGATTATCAGAATTTCTATCTCTTGCTGAATAGTAAACTTAGCATCAATTCTTCTGGAGAGGCAAGAGGAAAAATCAATAGAAAATAACTTTGTGAATTTAACATGTCCCAGTGAGATACATTGAGCTTAGACTATATGAAAGCCTTGACCCAGTAAAGCCGTAACAAGTAAGGCATTGCTCCTTAAATCTATACTTGTGTCTAACAATGTGTAGTTTTTCTGACTAATGTGCATGTAGCCATATAAGGTTCAACTGAACCCTTTGCGTTCCTCCATCCCCCACCCTTTTACTGTCTACTACTCTCGACCAAGCACACGCTTAACTACAGAGTTCGATGGGATCCGGTACATATTCTCCCTCCTTAACCATGACACCAAGCTCGTCATCTTAACAAGAGTTTGATTTTGTACATCTGAAAGTAAGGAAACCAAGGTTGTTAGCACAAGCATTTATACAAGATGCAACAGACTACGCAAGTGTAAATTAGTAGGATCACAGATAATATGCCTCATATTCTCTAAATCAACTTATACCCGCAGCAAAGCACATATTATCAACACTGACACCAATATTTTAGCTCCATGAAAGAGAAGGTAATGAAACAATGCAGACAAGAATTTTGAACAAAAGATGCCTAAAAATACAGAGAAAATAAACACTGCATATTCTTGTAGGAATTGAGAAAGTACAATGAAGGAACATTGAGTGTGAAAACCACTCTCCGCATCCATAGAGATCAAAAATCATATCACACAATAAAACACACCCTACAAATCTCACAAGGCTGGTCAAAATAGAAGGTCCTTAGTTACAAAGAATGCATCACACATCCTACGTAGATTCCCTCTATAGAGTGCAAAATCATTTAGCAATAGTGAGACAAAAACTTTGAATTTGAGCAGTTACAGACCAAGATAAAGTTGCAAATTGTGGAAAGAAGCGAGGGGGAAAATAAAATAAAATAGTGATATACATGAATTATATAACTGGAGAAAAGTTCAACCATACACAGATGAAATTGACATAACTTATGACCTTTAACTTTACCACTGATTCATCCGACTCCGACTTTTCATTTCAACATGCTGCCAACAAATATTACTGAAAAGTAAGAAAGATCTATTTTCTCTCATCTCTCGTGTGAACAAAACTCTTATCTGGCAAAAACAGAGCCTATGTAGTAAACCCAAAAACTGTTAAAAGAACAACTGATGAGAAGGTAACAACTAACAACAACCATAAGTAAACGTATTTCTTCTTAATGTAATATATAATTTGGAAAAAATCGTTTAGACCCCAGTTTTGAAAGTTGAAACTAAGTTACTTTAATATACTGCAAGATTTTGCTTTGGATCATTTTAACCCTTCATATTGCTGCTTTCTTTCTTATAGGCCTATGGCCTTGAACAGTTTGTTTTTTTCTTATTTTTTGCATTGTTTAGGCGTTCCGAAATGTCTTGTTTTCCTTTTATTTTACGATGTTGTAAAAACTTTACTCTTCTCTTTTGTATAATTATGATTTTTTCTTTTTTTGAAATTAGAGTAGCACCGATTATTATTTTTGTGTTCTTTACAGCTTTGAACTTGGTTTTTTTATTGTGTCAAAAAACAATCGTCGAGACATTATAAGATCGAACCAAAAATATGAATGGAGAGTGCAGGGACTCTGATGAGGGAGTGCAAGGTTTCTGAAAGAGTGTATGATGGGAAATAAATGATTACCTCCTAAAGTTGCAAGTATACAACCTTCAAGTTATAGTATAAAGAGTTATCGATCCCACGAGGAACGGGAAGTAGGAGGAGTTTGTTCAAATTTTGGTTCTCAAATTATGCGCGACAATTAGGAGTTTATGTACATGATAAAAGTGGTCATGAAAAGATTAGAGAGTGGATTGTGGATTATGTGCAAAATAAATGAAACGAGGAAGAAAATGTGTTGTGGAGAGATTGAGATGGTGAAGATGACAAAGTGTAAATAAAGCAAAATGGAAGTGAGAATGGAGAGATGGAGAGTGAGATAAAATAAATGTAAAGAAAATAAAACGAGATTGAGATGAGGGAGAGATAGATAAATGAAAACCAAGTATGTGCAAAATAAAAGAAAACAAGATTGAGAGAGGAGAGAGTAAGGGAAAATCAAAATCATGAAAACAAAATCAATAAAGCAAAAGATGGAGGATTCAATTAGAGATATGAAGGAATCTAGAATTAAATCCACTGGCTAATCTTACTTATAAGATATGAACCATTATCTTTTATCACATTTCATTTTAGATTTATTAAGCATAGACTATCAAACCACTTAAGAAAAGCATAACCTATCAAATTATCACCTAAATGAAATCAATACTCATGAGGAGAATAACAACAATATAGTAATCCTAGAATTCATAAGCATAACCTATCAAACCACTTAAGGAAAGCATAGACTATCAAATTCTTCTTCTATCGATTAGTTCTCTAGTTGATTAGCCTAAACATGATCTTTTTAAGCATAAGAGCGTGATTCACAAATATAAGAGAGAATTAGACTAGTTTCATGCAAAACTAGATCCCCACAAGAGGTTAGTTCCACATCTTTGAAAAATAAAAGAAATCAAGAGAGGGAGGAGGGAAAGAAAACTAATTACAAAAAGGAAAATAAAAGCAAAGAAATAAAGATAAAGAAAAGAAATAAAGAAAATCTAACTAATTGCAAGGAAATAAATCTATACTACAAATTAAAGACAAGACATGAAAGTAAAGTGCATGAAAGTAAATTGCATGAAAGTAAATCTAAACTACAAAGCAATTAAATGAACAAGAAAGAAAAAGAAATGCAAAAGAAATAAAATAGAAACCTACAACTCCTGATCTTCATCTCATCCTCCTTTTGGTCCTTGGATAAGAAGAAGAGAAAAGAAATTGAATGGGTGAAAAATTTTATTTATTGTGTAACAAAAGTTATAATTTTTGAAAGAAATTGAATGAGTGAAAAATTTTATTTATTGTGTAACAAAAGTTATAATTTTTGGAAGGTCTTCTCAATTAAGAGTAACCATCCTCTCCAAATGGAGTTTTACAAATTTTTTCACACTCAAAACCCTCAGAATTCACCCCTATTTATAGCCTACAGTAATGAAGGAGAGCCCTTGAATGAAACTTGGGAGCCAAGGAGTTGAAATCAGCCATTAATTCGAAATCTGTTGCGAACCAATCGGTTGGCCAACCGATTGGTCGACCGATTGGTTTCCAACCGAATTTGTCTTTTCTTGATTTTTCTTCATGAATTTCTCTTGGATCCTAGGGTCTTCTTGGGCCTTCTTTGGACTTCGTTTTTGGGCTTCAATAATTGACAGAAAAATAAAGAGTTTGAGCCTTTTGGGCTTTTATTCATTATTTCTTTATTAACCTGCAAAATAAGATAAAAATAATTATTAGTAATATCTTTATTCATAGAAAATAGGTAATGAGGGTATAAATTTATAATTAAAATGTGATAATCAGTGTAGAAACTCAGATTTGGGAGTGCAGGAACTCCGAAAGAGTGCAGAGACTCTCTATTGAGTTAGAGACTCACATGGGGAGTTCAAGTACTCCGAAAGGGTGCAGAGACTCGACTAGATACTAAAAAATGAATGCATACCATAAGATAGTTTTCCCCCTACTTTTCTATTCTCCCACTCTTAATTGTTGAATTTTTTCCCCCTACTTTTCTATTCTCCCACTCTTAATTATTGAAATAGAAGAAAAGGTGATGCACTGATAGACAGGTGAAAGAAATATTCGCATGCTTTGTTACAAATGGGAGGAACATAAGGTACATGTCTACAGGATCACAAAGGTGGAAAAAAGCAAAAGGCGATTCCATCAATTATTGACAACAACGTTTAAATTTAGCGTGTGAAATCAATGCACCTAGACATTAAATGGGAAGTTAATGCTGTCTTGATCAATGGATAGCTGCAGACTCGTGGAAGGTAATTATTCATGAGAACTATACATCTGTAGACTAACTTGGATGAACAGCTACTCAACTGTTATCCTTCAAGTATAATACTGTAGAAGCATCAGGTTGATCACAATCCTATTCTTTTGTTGACATTCACTCTTGGGGAAAAAAGGCTAAATAGCACTTAAATACCTTATAGTTTTACTCTTCAGCACTTATATACCCTCAGTTATACTTTGTAGCATTTATCACGTTCGCAAAATATAAGGTATTTAAGTGCCATTTAGCAAAAAAAAAAAAAGGATTACATTGTAACCATTTGAATCAACTTTAACATGTCAGCCTCGAGACAAATCTGGAATTAAATGATTAGGGAATCATGTAGTTTTGAAATGAAAAGAAACCAAACAAGCAAGACGAAAACTCAAAAGTTAGTTGCAAAAATAATCATACAAAGTTTTGGCACATAACAGAAGATTCGTATAAGTTTAGCAGTTTACAGTCCTTTAGGTGAACCTTCTCATAAAGTAATTAGGTGAACTGATTTTAAAGGATTAACTGATTAAGAGCAACAAAAGAAGATATGCAGTCAGATGTAGACATCAAGACCAATAATTTCTAGAGAATGATGGGTATCAGGACATTGCAAAATATTGAATGTAAATATCCAGAAGGGTAAATATAGGTTGATGGATTAATTTTACCTTTGGCACTATTTGAAGTTTAAATCAGGTTCATGGTTTCAAGAAAGAAAAATGTATAAACATTAAAACAGAATTTGATTGATTTCCCCAACTGCTTTAATATCTTTTTGTTTTATCTTCCAAAGTTTTGATAAGTCCTGTAAATGATACTCTGTAAGAAGATTATCAACTTCAGGTTTACAACAATAGTGACGCTTTTATCACAATCTGCTTGGAACTTGGAGTTGGATGACTTCTCTCAATTTATCTACATTAGGGGCCTCTTTACTTTGTTAAACAAGAAACTAGCTTATTGTTCTCTAACAATGAATTCAGTCACCAGAGGATAAAAAACAAACAAAAATAAAAACTCCTAATAACATATGACCAGCACAAAATAAGTTGAGAGTAGGAGTATTTGAAGCTATTACAACTAGTGAGAGAATTCTGTAAGACCAGGATGACACCACTAATCAAGGATAGACTGTAGGCAATAAAAATTGCCTTGATCCCTGCACAAGCAACTCGGAATCAGTAAAAGAGCTTTAGTGTCCATCTGAGTGAAGTCAGGCCCACCTGAGGAAAGTCAGGCCCGCCTAAAGGTTAAGTTCACCTGAATGCTTGACTTTACAAAATAGACAAAAGGGTTGATATCTCTCAAACCGGAAAGAATTTGGTAAAATGACCGGAGCAAACTTAACCCTTCGGGTGGTTTGGTTGGCTCCGTCTCGTCGAGATAGTCGATTTTCATATATAATTCGTCCAATTCCGACTTACGGTTTGAAAGTTACGACCTGTTCTTCGTAGCATGCTCTGGAGCTCGCCTGTAGAGCAAGCTCGCCTACAAAGGAGCTTAGCTCGCCTCAAGCGCAAGCTCGCATGAAGACTTGGAGCTCGCCTGCGTGCTTGAAGCTCGTCTACACAGGGCAAGCTCGCCCGCAAGCTCGCATGGAGGGTTGGAGCTCAAGCTCGCCTGAAGGCATGAGTTCGCCTGAAGGCCAAGCTCGCCTGAACCAAGCTCGCCTGAACCAAGCTCGCTGAACCAAGCTCGCTGAACCAAGCTCGCTGAACCAAGCTCGCTGAACCAAGCTCGCTGAACCAAGCTCGCTGAACCAAGCTCGCTGAACCAAGCTCGCTGAACCAAGCTCGCTGAACCAAGCTCGCTGAACCAAGCTCGCTGAACCAAGCTCGCTGAACCAAGCTCGCTGAACCAAGCTCGCTGAACCAAGCTCGCTGAACCAAGCTCGCTGAACCAAGCTCGCTGAAGGCATGAGTTCGCTGAAGGCCAAGCTCGCTGAACCAAGCTCGCTGAACCAAGCTCGCTGAACCAAGCTCGCTGAACCAAGCTCGCTGAACCAAGCTCGCTGAACCAAGCTCGCTGAACCAAGCTCGCTGAACCAAGCTCGCTGAACCAAGCTCGCTGAACCAAGCTCGCTGAACCAAGCTCGCTGAACCAAGCTCGCTGAACCAAGCTCGCTGAACCAAGCTCGCTGAACCAAGCTCGCTGAACCAAGCTCGCTGAACCAAGCTCGCTGAACCAAGCTCGCTGAACCAAGCTCGCTGAACCAAGCTCGCTGAACCAAGCTCGCTGAACCAAGCTCGCTGAACCAAGCTCGCTGAACCAAGCTCGCTGAACCAAGCTCGCTGAACCAAGCTCGCTGAACCAAGCTCGCTGAACCAAGCTCGCTGAACCAAGCTCGCTGAACCAAGCTCGCTGAACCAAGCTCGCTGAACCAAGCTCGCTGAACCAAGCTCGCTGAACCAAGCTCGCTGAACCAAGCTCGCTGAACCAAGCTCGCTGAACCAAGCTCGCTGAACCAAGCTCGCTGAACCAAGCTCGCTGAACCAAGCTCGCTGAACCAAGCTCGCTGAACCAAGCTCGCTGAACCAAGCTCGCTGAACCAAGCTCGCTGAACCAAGCTCGCTGAACCAAGCTCGCTGAACCAAGCTCGCTGAACCAAGCTCGCTGAACCAAGCTCGCTGAACCAAGCTCGCTGAACCAAGCTCGCTGAAGGCATGAGTTCGCTGAAGGCCAAGCTCGCTGAACCAAGCTCGCTGAAGGCATGAGTTCGCTGAAGGCCAAGCTCGCTGAACCAAGCTCGCTGAACCAAGCTCGCTGAAGGCATGAGTTCGCTGAAGGCCAAGCTCGCTGAACCAAGCTCGCTGAACCAAGCTCGCTGAAGGCATGAGTTCGCTGAAGGCCAAGCTCGCTGAAGGCATGAGTTCGCTGAAGGCCAAGCTCGCTGAACCAAGCTCGCCTGAGCTTCCCAAGACCGCCCACTTGAAGCATGGGAGATGTCACATCCCATAGTGGTCACATTCCACAGAGAGCATGGTTTCCCTCACAGTGGTCACATCCCACAGGGGGTATGGCTCTCCTCAACTGGGCATGGCCATATCCCACAAATCAAGGAAGTGGCCATGCCTCTCCTTGCCTATTTATAAGCCACCATCTCCACATGAGAAGGGGGGCATTTTTTTTGGAGAGGATTGGCAAATTTAAAGTCTCAATCTGAATTCTCAGATCTGGAGACTCTTGGCTCTTCGCAAACTCTTGCATGCTAGCCTATGGAGCACAAATTCGGCCTTGGCAATTCAGCAAGCTCGGGTAGTACCGAACTCCATCAACTCCGAGCTTCTACTGCGTACTGAAGCTCGACCGCGACGTCGATCGGATCGTCCAAGGGAAGCAAACTCGACTCGAGCATCGAGGGAGGCATCCTACCGCTACCGACGAACCCACGTTAAACAAGAAGGGCCTTCCCTTCGCTTCTGTTGTAAAAAGCGATTCTTGATTTGTAAACAAGCAATCCAAACAATACAAATCCGAGAGGAGATTTTTACACCAAACAGAAGATGGCGACCACAGTGGGAGAAACCGTTTCCTCAACCGAAATGGTGGTGGCGCAATTCGACGACATTGCGGAAGGGACGACGGTCGAGCCCGTCGTGATCGAGTTCGAGGAGTACTTATCTTCATCCTCCTCTAGCGGCAGTGCATCTCGCAAGTGCTACAGAGTCGCACGTGTGGTCCAGCCCCAAGTGACGGAGGCAACCATGCCTGAGAGCTCTGCCCGAGCAAACGCAGGGGGTTCTGTTCCCCCCGAGGCAGTTGAGGCCGACCAGAAAACCAAGCACGGGTGCGAGGTTCCCAATTCTGGCGAGCTGCGCCAATCAGGCGAGCCCACCTACTCAGGCGGGCTTCGCTCCATTAGCCAAGTTTCCAATTCTGGCGAACTTCGTAAATCTGGCGAACTCTGTAGTTCAGGCGGGTTTCATAAAACAGGCGGACTTCACCAAGCTCGCCTAACAGCCCAACTTCGTCCGCAAGCTGACCTTCGCCAAAAAGGCAAAGCATCAGCTCGCCAGACCGGCGCACAACACCAAGCTTCGCCAGGCGAAACCTCACCAGCGCACCTCGCCAACACACTCGCATCGACGGGGTGGTTTTCGTCTGGTTACCGCAGCTCGGTGCGTCTCGGCGGCGATGACGGCTATTGCTCGGCAGTGGCAACATCTCAGGCTTCAAGCTCTATTCAGGGCAGAAGCGTGGAAGTGCACATGACCGACATCTCGGATGAAACATCCAGGAGACTCGACGAGCAACAAGCAACCATCAACTCTATGAAAGAGATGTTGGAGCAGCTTCTGAGCGAGAAGAAGAAGAAGAAAAGGAGGACTTCGCGGACTTTGCGGAAATCCTCAAAGCGCAAAGAGCGGATGCCTACTCCTCCTCACACATCTTCTGATTCCTCATCCGAGTCATCTGGAGGAGCGTCATCTTCGGGTCATAATCCAAGAGACGAAAGACTTGACGAGCTCAAAGTCAACTTCGGCCTTGAAGCTCGAGAAGGGCATGAACAAGGCTGGGGTGGCGGACCATATCAATTGAATGGGATACGGTCTCCTACCCAAAGTTCGAGCCACCGACCTCCCGCAGCTCGATGGCAAGGGTTCTCCTACCCAACACATTTACTACTTCGGTATGGCCCGGACACATAATGGGAAACGATCCCATTATGACTCGGTTATTCATTGGCACCCTCAAGGAGGTTGCTTTTGAATGGTTTCGCAGATTGGAACCTGGGTCCATCACTTGCTGGAAGGACATGGAAAGGCTCTTCATGGCTAGATTCTTCGACGATGACACAGGAGTATCTATGACAACCCTGCTAGCTGTAAAGCAGAGGAAGAAAGAATCTGTAAGCAACTTTGTCAAGAGATTCAGGAACCGATCGCTGCGTGCCCGTGATCAGATTTCCGAGGCCACTCTCATCGAGATATGCCGGAATAATCTCTCCATCAACATTTTATCTAATATGGGCGCTGTCGTAGCTCGCTCGTGGAAAGACTTAACCCGCCAAGGAGAACAAGTCGAGAGCGTGCTCAAGCGTATGGAGGCTGAAGAGCTATTTGAATTTCGAGGCGGTGATGACCAAGATACATTGGTGGCGGCGACCGCTTCCTCATCAAAACCCTTTTCAAGTAAGCCCCTGATGGCATCTGCAGAGCTCGCCAACGCGGAACCAAGCTATGGGGCCGACTGCGAAGACTTGGCTACCATCGGCCAAAGATGATCGTTGATGCTTATATGCATCGATCGCCGGAGGACCAGCATCCGACGGCAAATTCTTTAAGAAGTACTACCCGTAGTCTTCTTTCAAACTCCTACTAAGTTATCATGTTAACAGTCACATCTGATAACTAATTCCCTCCAAATTCCCTCGCCAATCCTCCTCAACAGGATGGCGGGTCCCCAAAACTATCATGTTAACAATCACCTCTGATAGTTCCCTCCAGATTTCCTTCGTCGATCCTCTCCAATAGGATGACGGGACCACTCCCACTGTCACGTTAACATTACACCTCTGGCAAATCAACTTACAAATCCTCTTCAATGGGATGGTAAGTCCTCAAAGTTGCTCCGATCGCGACAATCCTGTCATGTTAACATTACACCTCTGACAAATCAACTTACCAATCCTCTTCAATGGGATGGTAAGTCCTCAAAGTCGCTCCGATCGCGACAATCCTGTCATGTTAACATTACACCTCTGACAAATCAACTTACCAATCCTCTTCAATGGGATGGTCCTCAAAGTCGCTCCGATCGCGACAATCCTGTCATGTTAACATTACACCTCTGACAAATCAACTTACCAATCCTCTTCAATGGGATGGTAAGTCCTCAAAGTCGCTCCGATCGCGACAATCCGGTCATGTTAATATTACACCTCTGACAAATCAACTTACCAATCCTCTTCAATGGGATGGTAAGTCCTCAAAGTCGCTCCGATCGCGACAATCCTGTCATGTTAACATTACACCTCTGACAAATCAACTTACCAATCCTCTTCAATGGGATGGTAAGTCCTCAAAGTCGCTCCGATCGCGACAATCCGGTCATGTTAATATTACACCTCTGACAAATTCTCCTCCAACTCGCCAATAGGATGGTAGGTCCTCAAAATCGCCCGATCATGACAACCTTGTCGGGTTAACAATCACTCGACAAATTCTTCCACCAATCCTCTTCAATGGGATGGTAGGTCCTCAAAGTCGCCCGATCGCGACAATCCTGCCATGTTAACATTACACCTCGACAAATTCTCCTCCAACTCGCCAATAGGATGGTGGGTCCTCAAAGTCGCCCGATCGCGACAATCTTGTCCGTTAACATTACACCTCTGGCAAATCAACTTACAAATCCTCTTCAATGGGATGGTAAGTCCTCAAAGTTGCTCCGATCGCGACAATCCTGTCATGTTAACATTACACCTCTGACAAATCAACTTACCAATCCTCTTCAATGGGATGGTAGTCCTCAAAGTCGCTCGATCGACAATCTGTCATGTTAACATTACACCTCGACAAATCAACTTACCAATCCTCTTCAATGGGATGGTAAGTCCTCAAAGTCGCTCCGTCGCGACAATCTGTCATGTTAACATTACACCTCTGGCAAATCAACTTACCAATCCTCTTCAATGGGATGGTAAGTCCTCAAAGTCGCTCCGATCGCGACAATCCTGTCATGTTAACATTACACCTCTGACAAATCAACTTACCAATCCTCTTCAATGGGATGGTAAGTCCTCAAAGTCGCTCCGATCGCGACAATCCTGTCATGTTAACATTACACCTCTGACAAATCAACTTACCAATCCTCTTCAATGGGATGGTAGGTCCTCAAAGTCGCTCCGATCGCGACAATCCGGTCATGTTAATATTACACCTCTGACAAATTCTCCCTCCAATCCTCGTCAATAGGATGGTAGGTCCTCAAAATCGCTCCGATCGCGACAACCTTGTCGGGTTAACAATCACCTCTGACAAATTCTTCCACCAATCCTCTTCAATGGGATGGTAGGTCCTCAAAGTCGCTCCGATCGCGACAATCCGGTCATGTTAATATTACACCTCTGACAAATTCTCCCTCCAATCCTCGTCAATAGGATGGTGGGTCCTCAAAGTCGCTCCGATCGCGACAATCTTGTCGGGTTAACAATCACCTCTGACAAATTCCCCACCACTCCTCTCCATAGGATGGTGGGCCCACATAACCGCTATGTTAACATTACACCTCGACAAATTCCCCACCACTCCTCTCCAATAGGATGGTAGGTCCTCAAAGTCGCCCGATCGCGACAATCGGTCATGTTAATATTACACCTCGACAAATTCCCCACCACTCCTCTCCAATAGGATGGTGGGTCCTCAAAATCGCTCGATCGCGACAACCTTGTCGGGTTAACAATCACCTCGACAAATTCTTCCACCAACTCTTCAATGGGATGGTAGGTCCTCAAAGTCGCCCGATCGCGACAATCCTGCCATGTTAACATTACACCTCGACAAATTCTCCTCCAACTCGCCAATAGGATGGTGGGTCCTCAAAGTCGCCCGATCGCGACAACCTTGTCGGGTTAACAATCACCTCGACAAATTCCCCACCACTCCTCTCCATAGGATGGTGGGCCCACATAACCGCTATGTTAACATTACACCTCGACAAATTCCCCACCACTCCTCTCCAATAGGATGGTAGGTCCTCAAAGTCGCCCGATCGCGACAATCGGTCATGTTAATATTACACCTCGACAAATTCCCCACCACTCCTCTCCAATAGGATGGTAGGTCCTCAAAATCGCTCGATCGCGACAATCGGTCATGTTAATATTACACCTCGACAAATCAACTTACCAACTCTTCAATGGGATGGTCCTCAAAGTCGCCCGATCGCGACAACCTTGTCGGGTTAACAATCACCTCGACAAATCAACTTACAAATCCTCTTCAATGGGATGGTCCTCAAAGTCGCTCGATCGCGACAACCTTGTCGGGTTAACAATCACCTCGACAAATTCCCCACCACTCTCCAATAGGATGGTGGGTCCTCAAAGTCGCTCCGATCGCGACAATCCGGTCATGTTAATATTACACCTCGACAAATCAACTTACCAACTCTTCAATGGGATGGTCCTCAAAGTCGCTCGATCGCGACAATCTGTCATGTTAACATTACACCTCTCGACAAATTCTTCCACCAATCCTCTTCAATGGGATGGTAGTCCTCAAAGTCGCTCGATCGCGACAACCTTGTCGGGTTAACAATCACCTCGACAAATCAACTTACCAACTCTTCAATGGGATGGTAAGTCCTCAAAATCGCTCGATCGCGACAATCTGTCATGTTAACATTACACCTCTCGACAAATCAACTTACCAACTCTTCAATGGGATGGTCCTCAAAGTCGCCCGATCGCGACAATCCGGTCATGTTAATATTACACCTCGACAAATCAACTTACAAATCCTCTTCAATGGGATGGTAAGTCCTCAAAATCGCTCCGATCGCGACAACCTTGTCGGGTTAACAATCACCTCGACAAATCAACTTACCAACTCTTCAATGGGATGGTAGTCCTCAAAGTCGCTCGATCGCGACAATCTGTCATGTTAACATTACACCTCGACAAATTCTCCTCCAATCCTCGTCAATAGGATGGTAGGTCCTCAAAGTCGCCCGATCGCGACAATCTGTCATGTTAACATTACACCTTTGACAAATCAACTTACAAATCCTCTTCAATGGGATGGTCCTCAAAGTCGCCCGATCGCGACAACCTTGTCGGGTTAACAATCACTCGACAAATTCTCCTCCAACTCGCCAATAGGATGGTGGGTCCTCAAAGTCGCCCGATCGCGACAATCTGTCATGTTAACATTACACCTCCGCAAATCAACTTACCAACTCTTCAATGGGATGGTCCTCAAAGTCGCTCGATCGCGACAATCCGGTCATGTTAATATTACACCTCGACAAATTCCCCACCACTCTCCAATAGGATGGTAGGTCCTCAAAGTCGCCCGATCGCGACAATCTGTCATGTTAACATTACACCTTTGACAAATCAACTTACAAATCCTCTTCAATGGGATGGTAGTCCTCAAAGTCGCCCGATCGCGACAACCTTGTCGGGTTAACAATCACCTCGACAAATCAACTTACCAACTCTTCAATGGGATGGTAGGTCCTCAAAGTCGCTCGATCGCGACAATCGGTCATGTTAATATTACACCTCGACAAATTCTCCTCCAATCCTCGTCAATAGGATGGTAGGTCCTCAAAGTCGCTCCGATCGCGACAATCTGTCATGTTAACATTACACCTCGGCAAATCAACTTACGGCTTGAAAGTTACGACCGATCTTCGTAGCATGCTCGAGTCACCTGTAGAGCAAGCTCGCCTACAAAGGAGCTTAGCTCGCCTCAAGCGCAAGCTCGCATGAAGACTTGGGCTTCGCTGCGTGCTTGAAGCTTCGTCTGCCTGAGGGCAAGCTTCGCCCATAAGCTTCGCTGGAGGGTTGGAGCTCAAGCTCGCCTGAAGGCATGAGTTCGCCTGAAGGCCAAGCTCGCCTGAACCAAGCTCGCCTGCAGACCTTGGTTCGCCTGCATGCCAGAGCCCGCCAAAGACCAAGCTCGCCCATAGTCGCCAGCTCGCCCGCATGCTTGAAGCTCGCCTGCAGAGTCGCCAGCTCGCCCGCATGCTTGAAGCTCGCCTGCATAAGGCAAGCTCGCCCGCAGGCTTCCCAAGACCGCCCACTTGAAGCATGGGAGATGTCACATCCCATAGTGGTCACATCCCACAGAGAGCATGGTTCCCCTCACAGTGGTCACATCCCACAGGGGGTATGGCTCTCCTCAACTGGGCATGGCCATATCCCACAAATCAAGGAAGTGGCCATGCCTCTCCTTGCCTATTTATAAGCCACCATCTCCACATGAGAAGGGGGGCATTTTTTTTGGAGAGGATTGGCAAATTTAAAGTCTCAATCTGAATTCTCAGATCTGGAGACTCTTGGCTCTTCGCAAACTCTTGCATGCTAGCCTCTGGAGCACAAATTCGGCCTTGGCAATTCAGCAAGCTCGGGTAGAACCGAACTCAACCGCACCGGAGCTTCTCTTCTTGTGGCCCGCGACGTCGATCGGATCGTCCAAGGGAAGCGAACTCGACTCGAGCATCGAGGGAGGCGTCCTACCGCTACCGACGAACCCACGTTAAACAAGAAGGGCCTTCCCTTCGCTTCTGTTGTAAAAAGACCTATTCTTGATTTGTTAACAAGCAATCCAAACAATACAAATCCGAGAGGAGATTTTTACACCAAACATAGACACTTCACAATAAATAGAGCAAACCACCTTGAGAGCATTCTAAAAATGAAATCATGCATGTACATTGACAGCCTCTTCTGATATTCAAGGGGTTTTACAGTGTAGATCAGTAACTATCCTTGACTCAAAGGAAAAAATTATTTTTGACATTCTCTACTCTAAGTTGATAAATATAGACACCTTACTGCAATGAAATGTGTCACGCCCCGAGCCCGCGGGCCTGTTGCGTGACAAATGATATCATAGAAGTTAGCCAGCCCGAAATGTAGAGCTAAGTGCTATGCGGGACTAAGTGCTATGCCACGTGAGTGCAGTGGGAGCCACCTCTAGAAGCCCGTAGGAGTCACCTCTAGAGTCCACATCGCCAGGTGGTGATACTGCGATGGACCAATTGCTATGCTGTGATGAGGACGTCGCGCAATTAAGGTGGGGTGATTGTGATACTCTAAGATTTAGTCCCACATCGGATATTGATTGAGTGATTGAATGGTTTAAATGATGGGTCTTAAGAGCCAAGTGTGACATTGGCTAGCCAATTTTGGCAGTGGATTGAGTCGAACCATGTATTGCACTCAGTGGGTCCCAGGACTTACATCGCACCAACGGGCTCGCAGGCCCGGGGCGTGGCAAATTGTGCATTTCGAATATGCTCTCTTACCAAGTAAATCTTGTGCATAGCTTGTTGCATTAACTCAGGTCCAAGAAGTTTTCTTTCTCCAACATCATCCCAGTGTATAGGCGATCGACACTTCCTTCCGTATAGAGCTTCATATGGTGCCATCTTAATGCTTGACTGGTAACTATTATTATATGCCGCTAATTCTAAATCATGAGTTGGGTAATTTTGCTCATAAGGTTTCAATTGTTGAGTGCCATAAGCTACCACTTTTCCATTTTGCATGAGCACACATCCCAAACCTTTATGAGAGGCATCACTATAAATAGTAAAATCTTCTCATGCGATTGGTATAGTGAGAATTGGTGCGATACTAGTCGGTTCTTTAACTCTTGAAAACTCCTTTCGCATTCTTCGCACCAAATAAATTTGATTCCTTCTAAGTCAAACACATCAAAGGTGAGGCAATACGAGAAAACCCTCAACGAATCTTCGATAATAACCCGCAATGCCAAGAAAGCTGCGGATTTCATGAACATTTGTTGGTCGCTGTGGTATCGTGAGCGCTTAACCAACCTAAATGTGGAGCTAAGTGTTATCACGGGACTAAGTGCTCTCAAGACCCATCATTTAAACCATTTAATAACTCAATCAATATCTGATGTGGGACTAAATCTTGGGGTATCATAATTACCCCACTTACTTGCGCGACATCCTCATCGTAGCATGACAATTGGTCCATCACAAGATCACCGCCAGCGATATGGACTCTAGAGGTGGCTCCTACGGGCTTCTAGAGGTGGTCGCCACCGCATTCACGCTGTGTAGCACTTAGTCCCAAGATAGCACTTAGCTCCATATTTTGGTGGCTAACTTCTCGATACCATTTGTCACACCACGGGCTCGTTGGCGAGATGTAAGTCTTGGGACCCACGAGTGCAACACGTGATTTGGCTCAATCCATTGCCAAAATTGGCTAGCCAATGTTACACTTGGCTCTCAAGACCCATCATTTAAACCATTCAATCACTCAATCAATATCCGATGTGGGACTAAATCCTGGGGTATCATAATTACCCCAACTTAATTATACGACATCCTCGTCGTAGCATGACAATTTGTCCATCGCAGTATCACTGCCAGGCGATATGGACTCTAGAGGTGGCTCCTACGGGTTTCTAGCGGTGGCTCCCACTACACTCACGCGGTGTAGCACTGAGTCCCGCATAGCACTTAGCTCCATATTTTCGGCTGGCTAACTTCTCTGATACCAGTGTCACGCCCCGGGCCCATTGGCGCGATGTATGTCCTGGGACTCACGGAGTGCAACACATGGTTTGACTCAATCCATTGCCAAAATTGGCTAGCTAATGTTAGCAGTGGATTGAGTCAAACCATGTGTTGCACTCCGTGAGTCCCAGGACTTACATCGCGCCAACGGGCCCGCCGGCCCGAGGCGTGGAAAATGGTATCAGAGCCAGGTTAGGGTTAGTTTGTTACACTTGGCTCTCAAGACCCATTATGTTGGCGCGATGTATGTCTGGGACTCACGGAGTGCAACATGTGATTTGGCTCAATCCATCGCTAACATTGGCTAGCCAATTGAATGATTTGAATGGTTTAAATGATGGGTCTTGAGAGTCAAGTGTAATATTGGCTAGCCAATTTTGGCGATGGATTGAGTCGAACCATGTATTGCACTTTCGGTGGGTCCCGGGACTTACATCGCACCAACGGGCTCGCAGTCTGGCGGCAAATTGTGCATTTCGAATATGCTCTCTTACCAAGTAAATCTTGTGCATAGCTTGTTGCATTAACTCAGGTCCAAGAAGTTTTCTTTCTCCAACATCATCCCAGTGTATAGGCGATCGACACTTCCTTCCGTATAGAGCTTCATATGGTGCCATCTTAATGCTTGACTGGTAACTATTATTATATGCCGCTAATTCTAAATCATGAGTTGGGTAATTTTGCTCATAAGGTTTCAATTGTTGAGTGCCATAAGCTACCACTTTTCCATTTTGCATGAGCACACATCCCAAACCTTTATGAGAGGCATCACTATAAATAGTAAAATCTTCTCATGCGATTGGTATAGTGAGAATTGGTGCAGATACTAGTCGGTTCTTTAACTCTTGAAAACTCCTTTCGCATTCTTCAGACCAAATAAATTTGATTCCCTTCTAAGTCAAACACATCAAAGGTGAGGCAATACGAGAAAACCCCTCAACGAATCTTCGATAATAACCCGCAATGCCAAGAAAGCTGCGGATTTCATGAACATTTGTTGGTCGTTGTGGTATCAGAGCAGTTAACCAACCGGAAATGTGGAGCTAAGTGTTATACGGGACTAAGTGCTCTCAAGACCCATCATTTAAACCATTTAATAACTCAATCAATATCTGATGTGGGACTAAATCTTGGGGTATCATAATTACCCCACTTACTTGCGCGACATCCTCATCGTAGCATGACAATTGGTCCATCACAGTATCACCGCCAGGCGATATGGACTCTAGAGGTGGCTCCTACGGGCTTCTAGAGGTGGCTGCCACCGTACTCACGTGGTGTAGCACTTAGTCCCGCATAGCACTTAGCTCCAGATTTTCAGCTGACTAACTTCTCTGATACCATTTGTCACACCCTGGGCTCGTTGGCGAGATGTAAGTCTTGGGACCCACGGAGTGCAACACGTGATTTGGCTCAATCCACTGCCAAAATTGGCTAGCCAATGTTACACTTGGCTCTCAAGACCCATCATTTAAACCATTCAATCACTCAATCAATATCCGATGTGGGACTAAATCCTGGGGTATCATAATTACCCCAACTTAATTATACGACATCCTCGTCGTAGCATGACAATTTGTCCATCGCAGTATCACTGCCAGGCGATATGGACTCTAGAGGTGGCTCCTACGGGTTTCTAGCGGTGGCTCCCACTACACTCACGCGGTGTAGCACTGAGTCCCGCATAGCACTTAGCTCCATATTTTCGGCTGGCTAACTTCTCTGATACCAGTGTCACGCCCCGGGCCCATTGGCGCGATGTATGTCCTGGGACTCACGGAGTGCAACACATGGTTTGACTCAATCCATTGCCAAAATTGGCTAGCTAATGTTAGCAGTGGATTGAGTCAAACCATGTGTTGCACTCGTGGGTCCTGTGACTTACATCGCGCCAATGGGCCCGTGGGCGGCGTGACAAATGGTATCGAGCCGTGTTAGGTTAGTTTGTTACACTTGGCTCTCAAGACCCATTATGTTGGCGCGATGTAAGTTCTGGGACCCACGGAGTGCAACATGTGATTTGGCTCAATCCACTGCTAACATTGGCTAGCCAATTGAATGATTTGAATGGTTTAAATGATGGGTCTTGAGAGTCAAGTGTAATATTGGCTAGCCAATTTTGGCAGTGGATTGAGCCAAATCATGTGTTGCACTCGGTGGGTCCCAGGACTTACATCGCGCCAATGGGCCTGCGGGTTCGGGGCGTGACAAATGGTATCAAAGAAGTTAGCCAGCCGAAAATGTGGAGCTAAGTGCTATGCGGGACTAAGTGCTACACCGCGTGAGTGCGGTGGGAGCCACCTCTAGAAGACCATATGAGCCACCTCTAGAATTCACATCGCCTGGTGGTGATACTGCAATAGACCAATTATCATGCTGCGACGAGGACGTCGTGCAATTAAAGTGGGGGTGCTTGTGATACCTCAAGATTTAGTCCCACATCGGATATTGATTGAGTGATTAAATGGTTTAAATGATGGATCTTGAGAGCCAAGTGTAACATTGGCTAGCTAAATTTGACAGTAGATTGAGCTAAACCACGTGTTGCACTCCGTGGGTCTCAGGACTTACATCGCGCCAACGGGCCCGCGGGCCCGGGGTGTGACAAATGGTATCAGAGAAGTTAGCTAGCTGGAAATATGGAGCTAAGTGCTATGCGGGACTAAGTGCTACACTGCGTGAGTGCGGTGGGAGCCACCTCTAGAAGCCCGTAGGAGCCACCTCTAGAGTCCACATCGCCTAGCGGTGATACTGCGATGGACCAATTGTCATGCTGCGATGAGGATGTCACGCAATTAAGGTGGGGTGATTGGTGATACCCCAAGATTTAGTCCCACATCGGATATTGCTTGAGTGATTGAATGGTTTAAATGATGGGTCTTGAGAGCCAAGTGTAATATTGGCTAGCCAATTTTAACAGTGAATTTAGCCAAATAGCACGTTACACTCGGTGGGTCTCACGGCTTGCACATGCCAATGGGCCCGTGGGCCCGAGGCGTGACAAATGGTAGCAGAGCAGTTAGCCAGCCGAAAGTGTGGAGCTAAGTGCTATACGGGGCTAAGTGCTACACCACGTGGATGCGGTGGGAGCCACCTCTAGAGCCCGTAGGAGCCACCTCTAGAGTCCACATCACCTGGCAGTGACACTGGGATGTGCCAATTGTCATGTCGCAATGACGAGGACGTCATCTTTGTAAGGTGGGATGATTGTGACACCCCCACACTTTAGTCCCACATAGACTAGTGTGAAGAAATGTTAGTGACACTTAGTCCCGTATAGCACTTAGCTCCACATTTCCGGCTGGCTAACTTCTCTAATACCATTTGTCATGCCCCAGGCCCGCGGGCCCGTTGGTGTGATGTAAGTCCTGGGACCCACAGAGTGCAACACATGGTTTGGCTCAATCCACTCCCAAAATTGGCTAGCTAATGTTACACTTAGCTCTCAAGACCCATCATTTAAACCATTCAATCACTCAATCAATATTCGATGTGGGACTAAAATCTTGGGGTATCACCAATCACCCCACCTCACGTGTTGCACTCCGTGGGTCCTAGGACTTATATCGCACCAACGGGCTCGCAGGCCCATGGCATGACAAAATGACTCTTGAAATATTGCAAGTTTGAAGATCAAGTCGCAGACATCCTTATTAAACCTTTGAAATTTGAAGCATTTTTTTCAATCTGAAGCGTATGATAGGAATGACGATCTTACAGAATTAGGATTAATGGGGAATATTGAAGTTAATCCTAATTCTAGATAGTTTTTTACTTAATTAGCTTTGTAGGAACTGTTTTAATCAAGTTATCATAGAAGTTTGTTATATCACTAGTACAAAATTGCTTTGCCTAAACGGTTGAAACCGTCAACCGTTTGGGCCGAAAAAAAAGGACCATTTGGCTAGACGCTGTTGGGGCTGCATTGGGGATTTGTCCAAACGGGTTTAATCGTTTAGGCAAAGAATTTTATTTTTTTAAATGAAAAAAATAATTGTCCAAATGGCTTAAACCGTTTGGCTTGTTTTCAGCCCCGACGGTTCAAACCGTTTGGTCAAATTATTGGCTAAATGGTTTAAACCGTTTGGGCTAACCGTTTGGGCCAAATTATTCTCCAATTTTTATTTTTGTTGGCCCAAACGGTTTAAACCGTTTGGACAAAATACATCCCAAACGGTTTAGACCGTTTGGGCTTCTTCAACTTGCTCAAACGGTTACGAGAACCGCTTGGGCAAAGCAATATTGTACTAGTGGATCTGCTTATATGTATGATTTGTTTAGATTATCTTTAGTAGAGTCATTGTTATCATATAATTCGTTTATAGTTAACTTTGTAATGCCTATATATTGGCTTCACCTGTACTCATGAATAAGCAAGCAAGTTCCAGAGAGCATAAAGTAGGGTTTTTTGTTTGTTTCTCCCCTTCCTCTCTCTTCATACATAATTTGATTATTTAATTAATCTTTGTTAGTTGCTCTAATAGTGGTATCAACATTTGCCAAACACTCTTCTATTGAAAGTGACATATAATCCACTTTTTTTCACCAAACAGTTTGGCTTATAATCCATGGCTTATAATTCATTTGTGAATTATAAGTCAAGTTCATGCCCGTAAACATATAGTCTTGCCCCCAGTGGCCAAAGATTCTGGATCCTCTCCTGCTTATATAGGTTCAAGAGTGACATGCGGAGCTCTATCTGCGAAACATATATACAAGTGCGCAATGCATGAAGTATTCATCATATATTATTCTCTTGGCTCCACAGATTTGCCTCACATTATATGGGATCTCCAGCATTTGTTTCCATACCCATATTAAGTCCTCGTATGGCGCAGTTCAACAGAATAAGGACAAATTTTAAAAATAGACTATATTAGAAATTTAATATTCAAAATCAACCCTTAGCTTTTTGTTCATCAAAACACGCCCAAAGGGACGCCAAAAGAACCCAGGGTCACACTTTTCTGGTTGGTGAGTTTCTTTTTCTTTTTCTTTTTCTTTTTTTTTCTTTTTTTTTTTTTTTTTTTTTTTTTTTTTTTTTTTTTTTCTTTTTCTTTTGTTGTTGTTGCTGCTGCTGCTGCTGATTTGTATTTTAAAATTGTATGACGATCCCTGTTTCAAAGACAACAACCTGCACTGATGATTAAAGCAAAAGTTTCCTCTACGATACATGATTGATTGATTTCACAAGCAATGCCATGTCAATGCAAACTTCGTTACTCCATTGTTTTTCTCATGGTTTACTGTTTTATATCTCCTAAATTACAAATGGTATCAAACTTCGACCACATTAAAGACGTTATGCTGTCTTCTTATGTTCCTCTTATTACACTTTTGTGACTAAACTCAAAACAATGACCACACAAATTAACACTACAATATACTCAAAATCTTCACTAGATGATGGACTCTAATGCCATAATGAATGAGAAAATTAAATTTCTCTTAGCAGCAAATAAAACCTGAAGATGGATAACCTGAATATGCGGAGCATCTCTACCCTTGATTTGCTAATCTGAAGCTTTGCGAAAAATGTCGAAAGATAAGTGATAATCGTAGCTTCCTTTTTCACATGTTAGGTCCATATAATAATATCATCAGCAAATAGAATGTGAAGTGAAAATTTTGCTTTTGAATCCACTCACTCCATTTTTGGCATACTTGCACATAGTTTTTCTTCTCCAAAATAGCTATCATCTCCATAATCCTGCGACGTACTATCGTATTCAAGGAAGTCCAGTCCGTTTTGAGAAGATAAATGAAAACAGGCAAAATGAAACATAAATCAAGTCAAAAACTCAAAAAGCAACTTAAATGGAACTACTTTAATTACTATTAAATATGTGCAGGTGTAAAAAAAAAAAAAAAAAAAACCACCCTGAGTACAACCTCAATATCACCATCAGGTTAGTCTTCTGTTTCAATATATTTGCAGCTTATCCTGTTGAACTTTCACATAAAAACAAGTTGAGCTTCACAATTTACATCACAAGTTTCGATGATGAGTGACGTAATGAGCTTCCTTTTTCACCTTGGTACGTGCATATTATCATGTAGTCGCTATGGGACAACAAGAGCAAAGATGTCGCCTCAAGATCACGAAGATAAAGAACAAGTGAGAAGACGCATGATAGGGTAAGTATTATCGCATTGCCTTCATCAATCGCTACATCCTCCACCCATTCCTCAACCCCGGGAATACTTGTGGGAGCGAATCAATCAAAATAACCTAAAACAAATATTCATTATGGTTAGAAAGAATTTAATAGCTCCAAATTTGACTAAAAATTCTATAAGACTGCTATAAGAAGCATACCCTTTATGAATCAAGTAAGAAAAACATGTGCAAGAAAATTAGAATATTATTAAGATGGACAAGTCAATATACACTAAAGATAAGATGAGATATGAGTGCATCTGCGGTGTTAGAAATTGATCCTATCGAGGATAAAATATGAGACTCGATCTATCCAAATTTCTAGAATCTTATTGATTATCTATGATTCGACCAGATTTCACCAATTTAATGCTTCTAGTTGGTTGTGAGACGAGGATTGCATCTCCTCGTGTTTACATGCCTCTCTACAAAATGTCGGCCTTGAGTTATCAAAGGTATTATTAGTAGTTGATCGCTTAAATTTTTAATTACAGTCTAATTAACATTTTTGTAAGTTGATCCATTATTGTTGTTGTAGGCATCAAAAATTGTCAAGAACCTCAAATATGACTAAATCATGAGAAGATCAAGGACAACGCCGCCGAAATCTCAAGAAGCCCAATATTGGAAGATTGTGTCTCGCCACGAAGCGAGACACTTATGTGTGCCTCGCCACTAGCGAGACACTTTGATGTGTCTCGCCGCGAAGCGAGACACTTATGTGTGCCTCGCCACGAAGCGAGACATTATTGATGTGTCTCACGTTAGCAGACATTTGTGTGTGTCTCGCCACGAAGCGACATTATTGATGTGTCTCGCCAAATACGGTGACACCCGTAATACTTAAAATGAGCTCGGCGGTCTAAATCAATGCCGGTGGGGCCCACTTGACTTTATCAACGCAGAGACGCTCGTGACATCGCTAATAGGCGGTTACATCGCCGAAGATACCACTAGGCGTAATTTAGGCATTTAATCATGCCTAAAAGCAGGGAAACCGCTACAAGAAATGGGGACGATATTGCTCGCTTGTCAGGTGGGCAGCCATACCGCTCTCGCCTAGCTTAGGTAAAGCCGCACCGCCTTCGCCGCTAGCCAGCGAGGCGCTCGGAGCCGCCGCTTAATCAGAATTTCTCGCACTTATGACACTTGTGTTTCAAGAGAGCACGCTTCCCAAAGACTATAAATACCCTCCTACGCCCACTTGGGCGTGAGGTCGGCCATCGAAAGGGAAAAATCAAATCCAAGCTTCCTGAGTTCAAGAACAGATCCACGCGAGATTCCTCGAAGTTTAAGCCTTGACTTATTCTTGAGAAGAGTAGATATCTTACCTTGCTAAGATATTTGCTGAAGTTCTTGTTTCCTTTGCGAAGCACTAACTAAACCCCATCGATTCGACGATCGCTGCTCGGTGGTCCACGGATTACGCATCCCCAAGACAGCAAAGTCCCACAAAAATGAGATCTACACTTGTAGTGTCTCTTGTTCGAAGTTTGTGAGAGAGTTATTTAATTTTCTTGTAACTGAGAACCAAAAGTGTAATTTTCTCAAGTTTTACAAAGAAATCAACTTTCGACCCAAACACGATGGCGACCACAGTGGGAGCCAACGGTCTCGAGCCCGAGATCGTTGTGTCGCAGCCTTTGCAGCGATCAGGCCGACCTCATGGTTGATGGGCTAGACTACTTCTTCGATCAAGCCAAATTAAGAGTATCTCCTCTTCCACATCAAGTCCTCCTCACCCCTCAAACATCGGAGGATATCATCTCTTAAGAGGGAGGTTCGCTCTGTTCGCTATGCATGCAGGCGATTTTCCTCTCAACAAGATCTCAACCGATCCGACGAAGAGAGCTCGCCAAAGACGACGCCAAAAGATGGCCCGCCGGGCCGCCAAGGCTCGAGTCAACGGATGGAGTTCACTATCGAACTCACGGATCAAAGGCATCAACAAACCGCAATCTCTCAATCCGTCGGCCTCCTTCCAAGGAAGAATGGGTTCTCGCCAAAAGGGCCCGATTGACAAAGAAGGAGCGCCAAAACGCTGCACGCTTTGCTCGAGCACGGCCGTTGTTCGCAAGGCGCAGAGTCAAAAGCAACCCGACAAGCGGCTCAAAATCGCCAAGCATGGATTCCGAAGGCAACATCAAAATCGGCTCAAGAATCTGCCTCGCCAACAACATTCGGTAGAGGCGGTCTTGTCTGGCCAGCCGAGCGATCAGCTACCCTGCATATGGCGAAGATATGCTTGTCAGCGCCGGCAAAGGCTTAACTACCTCGCCAAAAGCGCAGGCAGCCCTCCATGCATTGACAAAGATGGGCTTTTCCGCCCCTTTCTTCCACTTCTCCGGATGAGGTATCAACCTTTAAGTCTGGAAATCCGACAACTTTAGTGTTCAGTCGTCTTGGTCCACAACCAGGAAATAAAAGCAAGGTTCCAGTGAAGAAACGCTTGGATTACCCAGCCGTAAGAGTCTTGAGCAAGCCGAAATATCCCGTGTCTCTAGAATTCCAATTGCATCTCGTTTGAGCATCCCACAAGGGGTCCACGAAGTCCGGCCGAGAAGAATAAGTTGAGGCAAGTGACTTCGCAAAATCACGAGATGACCGGACCCTTGTGATTCATACGAAGCAACCGGATAGCGAAGCCAGCGGCGGAAGTTGTCTCTCAAGTCAAAGAGTCGACGCCCCAAAAGAAGACGGTCCTCCGCTAAGGACAACGCTACACTTGGGGTGGAAGTGCAATTTGTAATAACCCACACCAACCATATCATCGGTGGGGTAGTAACACACGAAAGAGGATGATCGGCGAAATAGATTGTTCTTGCTCGTGTGCAAAATTGATTAAGACGGGTTATCGATGTGCCTGCTTTTGAGTCAACGCCACCCACAAAGAGCTTCAAGATTCGAACGGCTTTCCCTCGCCAAGAACGGAAAATCAAGCCACACCAAGACGACGCCGAAGAAGAAAGAGATCGCCCATCCAAATTGATGAGTTTCGAAGTGACCATTAATATGGTGAACAAAGGAAAAGGACCGGCGACGGATGCGATCCCGATTTCACTCCCGCAGAAAAGTCAAGACCGAAGTTTCCCGCCAGATGTCTCTACATAATTGCGAAGCTACCCAACGATCGACTATAGAAGGATGCATGAGGAGAGTCATCGATGATGAAGCTTTCGACATCAATTCTGCGATAGCTTCCGATGACACAATGTCAAGTGTTGGTCCCCATCCCAGAGAAGCTTTTACCATTACTCCCGATGTCCTGGCTCAAATGTTACAAGAAGTCTTAGCTAAGCAAAGAGAAGAGCTTAAGGTCAAATGAGAACAGATGGAGCTAGCCATGCAACAGATGAGGAATTGCAAACCCAAGCAGTTGCACAACAACACAGGTCGATCAACGACTGAAACCGATCAACAAGGTGGAGTAACCCACCATAATGTTGAAGACAAGGATTCGAGATTGATGAACACATTTATGCTGATCAACCTCCAAAGAAAGCTCCATTTGATGCTCAAGGTGGAAATGGTCCAATTCTTCCTATTGGAAGCGATCCAAAACAAGGGGAGGATGATGGCGAAAGGATGAAAGAGCTTGAAAATAAAATCAATGCTTTGATGTCCACACAGAAGTCAAAAGGACCGGTATCCCGTGGTCCAGATCCGAGAATGGGATTCAATCCCTTACCTTGAAATTCAATTTGATCAACTTCCGCCATTTGGCGGAGGGTCACCTTCACAACACGATTTACTTCAAATCACATTTGGGGTAATCTCGGAAATGAGCCTCGATGGTTGGTTTAAATAGATTGTTCTTGCTCGTGTGCAAAATTGATTAAGACGCGGTTATCGATGTGCCTGCTTTTGAGTCAACGCCACCCACAAAGAGCTTCAAGATTCGAACGGCTTTCCCTCGCCAAGAACGGAAAATCAAGCCACACCAAGACGACGCCGAAGAAGAAAGATCGTCCATCAAATTGATGAGTTTCGAAGTGACCATTAATATGGTGAACAAAGGAAAAGGACCGGCGACGGATGCGATCCCGATTTCACTCCCGCAGAAAAGTCAAGACCGAAGTTTCCCGCCAGATGTCTCTACATAATTGCGAAGCTACCCAACGATCGACTATAGAAGGATGCATGAGGAGAGTCATCGATGATGAAGCTTTCGACATCAATTCGCGATAGCTTCCGATGACACAATGTCAAGTGTTGGTCCCCATCCCGCAGAAGCTTTTACCATTACTCCCGATGTCACGGCTCAAATGTTACAAGAAGTCTTAGCTAAGCAAAGAGAAGAGCTTAAGGTCAAATGAGAACAGATGGAGCTAGCCATGCAACAGATGAGGGAATTGCAAACCCAAGCAGTTGCACAACAACACAGGTCGATCAACGACTGAAACAGTCAACAAGGTGGAGTAACCCACCATAATGTTGAAAACAGTGATTAGGAGATTGATGAACACATTTATCTGATCAACCTCAAAAGCTCCATTTGATGCTCAAGGTGGAAATGGTCCAATTCTTCCTATTGGAAGCGATCCAAAACAAGGGGAGGATGATGGCGAAAGGATGAAAGAGCTTGAAAATAAAATCAATGCTTTGATGTCCACACAGAAGTCAAAAGGACCGGTATCCCGTGGTCCAGATCCGAGAATGGGATTCAATCCTTACCCACCAAATTCAATTTGATCAACTTCACGCCATTTGACGAGAGGGTCACCTTCACAACACCTGATTTACTTCAAATCACATTTGGGGTAATCTCGAAATGAGCCTCGATGGTTCGGTCATTCGTCGGTACTCTTGGCGGGCTGCCTTCGATTGGTATCAAGACTCAAGGCCGGAGTATTAACCGGGAGGACATGGAAAGTTCTTTTCTCGGTAACTTCTTTGATGATGACAGAAGTTTCCATTGGAACTCTCCTAGGCAGCGAAAGGTGGGGAGACAATCGACACCTTCGTTAAGCGATTAGTAATAAAGCTATGAATTGCGTGGATCCAATTCTTGAAAAGTTCATATTGAAGACTTGCCACAACAATCTTTCTATAGAATTGCCGGAAGTCATGGGGTCGCCCCACCAACTACGTGGAAAGACCTAAAATACGAGGAGAACAAGCGAGCGTTTCCTCGGAAGGAAGAAAGGCTGAAAGAAGCGAAAAGATGGTGACCCTCGAGTAAATTTTTCCTCTCGTAATAGAGGAAAGGCATCCGTGGATCGCTGTTGGTCAAACGTCGCAACAACGGCCGCCAAAAGCTTCTAAATCGAATTCCACGGGACATACTCTTTCAAGGACGAAGAAGTTCCAATCATCTTCAAACACCTCCTTGATAACAACAAAATCAAGTTGCCTCCAATTACAAATCAAGAGGAGGTTAACAAAACTTCGACCCTAAATACCGTATGCACTCACAGAGGATCCTCCATCCTACAAAGGATTGCTTAGCTCTCAAGGCCATCATCCAAGCCTTGGTTGAAGCCCGGCGTCTTAGCGAAATAAGCTGAATCAAACTTGACTCCGGCGGTATCACGGTATAAGCTGCTCCCTCACGGACTCCGGCGGTATCACGGTATAAGCTGCTCCCTCACGGACTCCGGCGGTATCACAGTATAAGCTGCTCCCTCACGGACTCCGGCGGTATCACGGTATAAGCTGCTCCCTCGGACTCCGGCGGTATCACGGTATAAAGCTGCTCCCTCGGACTCCGGCGGTATCACGGTATAAAGCTGCTCCCTCGGACTCCGGCGGTATCACGGTATAAAGCTGCTCCCTCGGACTCCGGCGGTATCACGGTATAAAGCTGCTCCCTTTCCTCCGATGAATATAAGAGGTTAAACCGCTTCTTCCTTCTTACTCACTCCGACACCAATTTTAAGAAAGCCGGGGTGGATAATCCATGAACGAGGTCCAATTCCACATTGAGCAATCAAACCTTCCTACGCTAGGATTGTCTCAAAATTCCTATCTGGTCAAACCTTCCTACAGTTAGGACCACGGTCAAAATCCTCTCGATTCTTTCCATGAGCGAGAGGTCCACTTCAGTTGGCGATCAAACCTTCCTACGATTAGGATTGTCTCAAATATCCGCCTGGTCAAACCTTCCTACAGTTAGGACCACGGTCAAAATCCTCTTGATTCCTTCCATGAGCGAGAGGTCCATTTGAGATTGGCGATCAAACCTTCCGACAGCTAGGATTGTCTCAAATATCCGCCTGGTCAAACCTTCCTACAGTTAGGACCACGGTCAAAATCCTCTTGATTCCTTCCATGAACAGAGGTCCATTTCAGATTGAGCGATCAAACCTTCCGACAGCTAGGATTGTCTCAAAACTCCTATCCCGATCAAACCTTCCTACGATTAGGATCATTTTTAATTTTCACTCCCACTTGATCAAACCTTCCTACGGTTAGGATCATTTTTAATTTTCACTCCCACTTGGTCAAACCTTCCTACAGTTAGGACCACGGTCAAAATCCCCTCTCGATTCCTTTTATGAATGAGAGGTCTACTCCGGTAACAGGGTTCGTTTTCGCCCCAAGAGAAAACATAACAGGTTCGCTGCCCCAAGAGAAGACACAACGGGTTCGCTACCCCAAGAGAAAACACAAATTCCACAAGCCTCATTATTCAAAATCGTAGCATAGATGTCATTACCTAATGACACCTAAACTATACTTTTATGCATAAGGATGTTATCTCGTCCTTATCGAGATAAGTCGCCTAACACACGCCGGGTAATCAATTCCGTGATAATTGATCAAGCCTACATTATTCAATATCGTAGCATAGATGTCATTACCTAATGACACCTAAACTATGCCTTCATGCATAGGGATATTATCTCTGTCCCTTATCGAGATAAGTCGCCTAACACACGCCGGGTAATCAATTCCGTGATAATTGATCAAGCCTCATTATTCAATATCGTAGCATAGATGTCATTACCTAATGACACCTAAACTATACTTTTATGCATAAGGATGTTATCTCGCCCCTTATCGAGATAAGTCGCCTAACACACGCCGGGTAATCAATTCCGTGATAATTGATCAAGCCTCATTATTCAATATCGTAGCATAGATGTCATTACCTAATGACACCTAAACTATACTTTTATGCATAAGGATGTTATCTCTGCCCCTTATCGAGATAAGTCGCCTAACACACGCCGGGTAATCAATTCCGTGATAATTGATCAAGCCTCATTATTCAAAATCGTAGCATAGATGTCATTACCTAATGACACCTAAACTATACTTTTATGCATAAGGATGTTATCTCGTCCTTATCGAGATAAGTCGCCTAACACACGCCGGGTAATCAATTCCCGTGATAATTGATCAAGCCTACGTATTCAATATCGTAGCATAGATGTCATTACCTAATGACACCTAAACTATGCCTTCATGCATAGGGATATTATCTCTGTCCCTTATCAGAGATAAGTCTGCATCTAACACATGCTGCCGGGTAATCAATTCCCGTGATAATTGACCGAGCCTACGTATTCAATATCGTAGCATAAAGTGTAAGAGAATTCACTCTTTTAGCACAACGTAACATGTAGAACGGACTCAGATAATCTACATGCTAGCCCAACTCAAACGGTAGTTGGTAAAGGCTCATCAAATCCGTTGATGGCTGAGGGTTTGCCAAAAATCCTATATCTATCATACAAGCAATAACTTGAGACAGCGGGTTCACTCTTCCTGCCGGGGTCAAGCACTTTCTCCTACCGTGATTTTAATGCACTTTGTAAGCGTGCCATTACATCGCCTCCGAAGCTCAAGCATGCTCGCATTGCATTCTCGTGGCGGTCCTTTTGGCGAGACACTTGTTGCCCTTCGCTTTCTTCAAGTGGGACAATTCCGATATTACATATAGAAGCTTTCACGGAAATCGATATTGAGAAAACGACGGCGCTTTTCTCGAATGATTCTCAAGGCATTTCAATTATAACCCAAGTGGTGACTTTCAAGATGAAGATGATTAGTCCAAAATCGACTTCGACATTTCAATCAATCCAAATACAAATGCAGCGACTATTGATCCCAAAGTATGGTCACGACGCCACAGAGCCGTGATTCAAGAAACCAAGCAAAACATGGGCCTCTTCTACAAAGTTCAACGTTGAGCGAAGCAAAGCATCTTATCCAAAGTATTCCGCACTTCGATAAAATACGAGAAGTCCAAACTTTGAGGGGGTATCTGTAGGCATCAAAATTGTCAAGAACCTCAAATATGACTAAATCATGAGAAGATCAAGGACAACGCCGCCAAAATCTCAAGAAGCCCAATATTGGAAGATTGTGTCTCGCTTCTGATCGCGAGACACTTATGTGTGCCTCGCCACTAGCGAGACACTTTGATGTGTCTCGCGACTAGCGAGACACTTTGATGTGTCTCGCGACTAGCGAGACACTTTGATGTGTCTCGCGACTAGCGAGACACTTTGATGTGTCTCGCGACTAGCGAGACACTTTGATGTGTCTCGCGACTAGCGAGACACTTACTTGTGTCTCGCCAAATACGACACCCGTAATACTTAAAATGAGCTCGAAGGGTCTAAATCAATGCCGGTGGGGCCCACTTGACTTTATCAACGCAGAGACGCTCGACATCGCTAATAGGCGGTTACATCGCCAAGATACCACTAGGCGTAATTTAGGCATTTAATCATGCCTAAAAAGCGTGGAAACCGTTATAGCGGTGAAGGGGCGATATTGCCTGCGCTTGTCGGTAGGCGGTATCTGTCTACGCCGCTAGCGAGGCGGCTACCTTACCTCGCCGGTTAGCGGCGAAGCGGTTGGCTGAGCGGCTGTTGCGGCGCTAGCTATAAATTTCTGCACTTATGACACTTGTGTTTCAAGAGAGCACGCTTCCCAAAGACTATAAATACCCTCCTACGCCCACTTGGGCGTGAGGTCGGCCATCGAAAGGAAAAATCAAATCCAAGCTTCCTGAGTTCAAGAACAGGATCCACGCGAGATTCCTCGAGTTTAAGCCTTGACTTATTCTTGAGAAGAGTAGATATCTTACCTTGCTAAGATATTTCTTTGAAGTTCTTGTTTCCTTTATAAGCACTAACTAAACCCCATCGATTCGACGATCGCCGCCGGTGGTCCACGGATTACGATCCCCAAGACAGCAAAGTCCCACAAAAATGTGAGATCTACACTTGTAGTGTCTCTTGTTCGAGTTTGTGAGAGAGTTATTTAATTTTCTTGTAACTGAGAACCAAAAGTGTAATTTTCTCAAGTTTTACAAAGAAATCAACTTTCGACCCAAACAGTTGTATCTGCAGAGAATGGAACAGTAGCACATGCCTTCTTATTAAAGCACAATATTAACACAGTTCTTTTGTTATTTGAAATGGAATTAAAAGTTCACAGTTGCATCTTTTCTTTGTCCTTGATGTAGAAGGAACAATGATGTATGTCTACATAAATGAGAGAATTTTCTGTAACTATGGTTTTTATATAGAAAAAGAGTTGATTTCTATTCCTAGACACCCATCTTATGGCATGGGAATATGACGCTACCATTCATGATTTTCAAAATTTTATGTTTCCAAATTAATATGAGTTTCTTTGGGAAATGTGACTATTCAATTATAGTCAGCTTTCGAGGAATAAAAATGTTTGCAAGAAAATTGCTATTGATATGTACATTGCAGCAATGTCCACTTTTAATAGTGAATAAGATTTCGCAGCGTCTTGTTTGATTATCATCTTCAAGCTATCCCTTAATTCATTTCTGTGGATTTTATCTGCAATTGAGATTGTTGCGCTTATACGTACTCATCCTATTGAATCAAAGAATTGTAATAAGTCATTGTGAGCTTATTGGTTATATTTTTGGGCTAAATGGCACTTACATACCTTTTTTTTTTCTTTTCACTCTTATAAGTTAGACTCTGACTTGGTAAAATTGGATAAGTTACTAAATTTTGTTAACCCGCTAGAGAATATTCCTAGAATATTTCCATGTATTGGTCACATGAGAAAATTCAATATTTTTTACCCTTATTCATTGTAATATTTACTACTTTACTTATCCCTCTCCCAAAATTAAGGAGGAGCATTTTGGTCCAATAGAGTTTTTACACCATTAGTCCAATTCATTATTTTTGCTATATTTTGTAACTTGGAGTATTCAAGTGTTACAAGAGTGGAGCAATAAGATATATAAGTACCATTTAGTCAAAAATTTCCACGCCTAGAGGGGTATTAACATAGCAATTTTAAAACAACTCAAATATATAAATGCTATAAAATTCATCTGAAAATACAAATGAGGATATACAAGTGCTATGAGTGAAACTATAAGCTATTTTGAATAAGGAGAATTTTTTAAAAAAGACCCCTTCATAAAAAATAGGGAAAACACTGTTTTAACCCAAACCTTTACCACCAATTATTAAAAAACCCACTCACTTTTCCACACTTCAAAACACCCAATACATTGATCCAACTTATTTTTAAACCCAATATGTACAAGACCACCAATCTTTGTAATCAGATTTCAAAAATATAAAATTCCGAAATTATCCTTCTTCCCCAAATAAAACTCAGCTCTCTCTTCCTCCTCCTCTCCCTCCTCTCCCTCTGCCTCACTTCCCGCCTCTTCATCGTCATCCAACAAATGGGCCGATCGCCTCCTCCCCGACTTCCACTTCCCCTCCACCACCGCCTCCTCCTCCACCGTCGCCGACTCTCCTTATACTTTTGTTCCTGCCACTGACTTTCGACCTTTGGGCCGTTGCAACTTCATTTATCCATGTCCATTATGATATTAGATCCTTCCCCGATTCATTATATTTGAAAAATTTCACCTTTTATTAAAGAGACTAGGCTACACCACCATTATTCTCAAAAAGATAAAATCATTCCTTTCTTGTTTTAGCAAGTGCTTGCTACTCAATTATTCTCGCTCGACTTCCTTGAAGTGAGATATCAAAATGAATGGCTAATTCTGTTTTTTTCACACATCATTAATATCTTTCTTTTCCATTGTTGCAGTGATCTTTGTGTATCTAAAGGATACTTGTCGTTCTTGGTGCCTGGTAAAATTTTCTAAATGGTTGAAGCTGTTGACAACAAAAGGGGTTGATGGTAGTACTACTATAATGAGGTTTTATTAATGAAGACATCCCAGGCGTGGCAGCTAGGCAGTAGGAATTTGTCAGGCATGCCACCGCCACTCCACCACAGAGGCGCTTCCAGAAGGCCATTGGCTCCAACCGCGCCGACTGGCAGAGCAACTGCGCCATCCTCTCCAGCAACGTCAACAACAACAAACCAGATGCCGAAGTCGATGACATCGTCGTCAACGGCCACAAGCCATTGTCATCGGCAACTCTCGATCTATGAATTTCATCAACAACAACATCGCTTAGTAGTGGATGTCGAAGAGAAGTTATGCGATATTGCAGTTGGTTGAGGAGGCAATAGAGGTGTTTGATGAAATGTCCAAGAGAAGTTCGATTTTGTGCACCGCCACGACCTTAGCCCACTGCTATGTCTTCCTACGCCCTCCGGTTGCTCCTCGCCATGCTCTATTATCGCCAACACCCAACGTAATGCACAGCTAACCCTCAATCAGAAACCATTCGTCAATGCACACTAACTTTTTGACCAAATGCCTGAGAGAATCCCCCATTATTGGCATTCGCTCAGATCTTCACAATTCTCTCACATTGCAGCCCAAACGGCAGATCGACTATAGCCTGCAATATGATGAACCAAGTAGTATCCAATGTATCGTGTTGTATGAAATTTTCTATAATATGTATGTATAGATGATACGCGTGTGTATTGTATCAAATAACACCAAGTAGTATTCAATGTATTGTGTCGTATCAAATTCAGATTGTAATTGTTGTACACCAGTTTAATGCTATGTGCTTAATTGCTTAGTAGTAGATGTGTGATTATATGCACAATGTGCTTTTTGGTCTATTGTTTATGTTGAGGAGAGGTTGGCTCACAATTTTTCAGATTTTTAAAAAGTATAGCACTTTATGAAAAAGAATAGCACCTTATGATAAAAGTATAGCACTTTACTCTAAAGTATAGCACGTTATGACCAAAGTATAGCTACTTATCGCAAATGTATAGCACTTTATGGCCTCTGGATTTTCTGAAGTTACGTCGAATATATCAATTCAGTTTTTTTCTGGGCAATATATCTTAGTGATTATGTGTACAATGTGAGCTTTTTGGTCTATTGTTTATGTTGACGAGAGGTTCGCTCATAATTTTTCTATTTTTGAAACGTATAGCACTTTAAGCTATAGTATAGCACCTTATGAATAAAGTATAGCACGTTCAGCTAAAGTATAGCACATTATGACATAAGTATAGCTACTTAAGGAAAACGTATAGCACTTTATCAAAAAAGTATACTTTTGCGATAAGTAGCTATACTTATGCCATAATGTGCTATACTTTAGCTGAACGTGCTATACTTTGGTCATAAGGTGCTATATTATCACATAAAGTGCTATACGTTTTAAAAATGTAAAAATTGTGAGTGAACCTCTCATCAACATAGACAATAGCTTCAGAAAATCACTAAGATATATTGCCCAGAAAAAAAATTGAATTGATATATTCGACATAGCTTCAGAAAATCCAGATGTCATAAAGTGCTATACTTTTGTAATAAGTAGCTATATTTATGCCAAAATGTGCTATACTTTAGCTGAACGTGCTATAGCTTCAGAAAATCCAGAGGCCATAAAGTACTATACTTTTGTAATAAGTAGCTATATTTATGCCAAAATATGCTATACTTTAGCTGAACGTGTTATACTTTGGTCATAAGGTGCTATACCATCGCATAAAGTGCTATACGTTTCAAAAATGGAAAAATTGCGAGCGAACCTCTTGTCAACATAAACAATAGACCAAAAAGCTCACATTGTATACATAATCACTAAGATATATTGCTCAGGAAAAAACTGAATTGATATATTCGACGTAACTTCAGAAAATTCAGAGGCCATAAAGTGCTATACATTTACCATAAGTAGCTATACTTTGGCCATAACGTGCTATACTTTAGAGTAAAGTGCTATACTTTGGTCATCAGGTGCTATACTATCGCATAAAGTGCTATACGTTTCAAAAATGGGAAAATTGTGAGTGAACCTCTCATCAACATAAACAATAGATCAAAAAGCTCACATTGTGCACATAATCACTAAGATATATTGCTCAGAAAAATCTAAATTGATATATTCGACGAAGTCTAGAGGCCATAAAGTGTTATATTTTTATGATAAGTAGCTATACTTTGGCCATAACGTGCTATACTTTAGAGTAAAGTGCTATACTTTGGTCCTAAGGTGCTATTCTTTTCCATAAAGTGCTATACTTTTTAAAAATCTGGAAAATTGTGAGCCAACCTCTCCTCAACATAAACAATAGACCAAAAAGCTCATTGCGCACATAATCACACATCTACTACTAAGCAATCAAGTACATAGCATTAAACTGGTGTACAATAATTACAATCTGAATTTGATACAACACGATACATTGAATACTACTTGGTGCATTTGATACAATACACACACGAATCATCTATACATACATAATATAGAAAATTTCATACAACACGATACATTGGATACTAATTGGTTCATCATATTGCAGGCTGTAGTCGATCTGCCATTTGGCGCATCAGCAGGAAGAGGTGGTTCACGTCTCACACTCTTGTATCGCGGCTATTTCGGTGTCCATGCCTGCAATAGCCACTAGCCGTGGATCATCAACTGGATGAACAGGAGCAGGCATTCCTCTAGGTAAAGGCCTAACAGCACATACAATCCGTAAATATTACCAGCCAAAGGGAAAAAAGACTGAATCTCAAATGTACCTAACAGGAGGCCAAAATTTCCAGCTTATCAGTAATTGCAGATAATGATTATACTATTAATTTTCTAGCAAAGTTTACTAGCTATTTCTTAAGACCCAAAATAGCTTTCCATGCATCTCAAAAGTTGAATTCAGAAGGCAATTATACAGTCTGTAAAATCAATATATTTCCACAACACATAGAGCACTCAAAACGTGCTCTTTGTGACATCCATGTACTTGATAACATTAAGTTGCTTAATTTGATAGGGGCAAAAACTCTAAACTAATTATTATGTGATTTGTAAAAGCTTTAAAGTGCAGGTTTGATCATATCGCCATAAAAATGAGGCCGTCCCCATCCTAGAAAAATGAAGAAAAATCAAATCACATTTATTCAATGCTCTTGCATCATGGATGCACTTGTGTAACAGTGAACTAGCTTTTTTCATGTCCACGCTGAATAATTTTCATAATTTCAACAGTATAGACCAGGATACCATAAGTTTCTGAAACCTTTTAATTTCTATAGGCTAACTTTCAACCTAATTACTGATGACTTCTATCCCTTAAGATCATTAACTACAATATACCAACATCTATTAATGCTAACAATCAAATGGCCCCCTCCCAATTCTAAACGACCAAAGCAATTCAGCCCACTTTTGTCCACAAATAACTACAATCGTGATCACTAAACAACTGAAGCCGGGATTTACCAAAAATTAGATAATTGACTAATTAATTAGAATGTCTCCTGCAAAAAGATCTGAAACCAACCGCCAATAACAAATCCTAATCTTACTAACGAATATAACAAACAAAAAAGGGACCTAATTCAAAACCCTAGAAGAGATCGAGGGAGCGATACGGATAATCGGCGAGGACGCTTCAATGAAATCAACTATAAAGGTTAAAACTTTAAAGATTTAGACAATATTATGAGTTATGAAATTAATATAGAATGATTCAAGTTTTACCTAAAAAGGAAGCCATTGAATTAAGAACTCATACAAATCTAAAAACAATAAAAATAGCTTGAAAACTAAAGTGCATATGGGATTCAAGTTTATCATCGTTATTGTAATCCAAGCGTTTCATTTTTTATTTATTAATCCAACAATAAGGATCCAATTTAACAATCCAACAAGAAAATCATAATTGTGGCAAACGTCCTCTTTGCCACCTTCAACGGCCAAAAATATAACAAGAAAAAAAATCAAGAAAATACAAAAAGTCAAAGAAAAGAAGAAAAAAATAGATTCAGCTCCTCCAACAACTGGAGAATCCGAATCATACATCAAAGGCGAAATGCTTCAAGAATTCTCATCACAAAATCTTGGAGGTGGACACCTAAAATAACAAACACTGCCCTAAGAGTGTAATTAACAAAAAGAGAAAAAAAAAGAAAATTTTACCTGGTAGAAATCGATGGGGAGAGGGACGCAAGGCCTGAGGCGGGAGGGGTGGAGAAGGGATGAGAGGGAGGAGCATGGAGGAGAGTCGGCGACGACGGAGGAGGAGGCGGTGGTGGAGGGGAAGTGGAAGTCGGGGAGGAGGCGATCGGCCCATTTGTTGGATGACGATGAAGAGGCGGGAAGTGAGGCAGAGGGAGAGGAGGAAGAGGAGGAAGAGAGAGCTGGGTTTTATTTGGGGAAGAAGGGTAATTTCGGAATTTTATATTTTTTGGGGGAAATACAGTATAAAGATTGGTGGTACTGTACATATTGGGTTTTAAAATAAGTTGGATCAATGTATTGGGTGTTTTGAAGTGTAGAAAAGTGAGTGGGTTTTTTAATAATTGGTGGTAAAGGTTTGGGTTAAAACAATTTTTTCCCTAAAAAATATTAGCAAAATCGACCATTTTAGATAATAATTAGCAAAATCGAGCCAAAAAGAGGTCGATTTTGCTAATTATCATCTTTACAAAACACGAGACTACTAGTCCCGTGTAATTAACGATCTTCAATTATAAAAAATCAAGAGTTGGCCTCTGCGAGCTCCAAACCACCCTCGTCTCCATCTAGGGCCGCCCCTCCTCCTCCTCCTCCGCCGCCCTCCACCTTGCTCGCCAATCCCCCTCCACCCTCTCCTCCGCCGCCATCCACTACTTTCTCCATTCTACCCCTCTCATGAACCCTAAGTTCCTCTTCACATTCCAATTCCACATGAACCCTAAGTTCCTCTTCACATTCCAATTCCACAATCAAAGAGGAGAAGCCCACAACGATTTAGGGGCGATCAACAATTTGGGGCCAATTTCAGCGGACGTTGGTTTGAAGGGAATTATATGGCCGCCTAAGTGAATGAGATTGGTGAAGAATTTGAGTGTTGGAAGGTATTTTGGGAGTGGCTGTGATGAGTTTATGGCTGTTGCGAGGTCCCCGAAGGAGTTTACAAGGGCGGCGAGAGTGGTGGGCGAGGTGGAGGGCGGCGACGGATGACGAGGGGTAAGGGTAGAGGAGGAGCGTGTGCAGAGGAGGAACAGCAGAGGAGGAACGAGGTTGAGAAAAGATCTTATAATTAACATCGTTAATTACATGGGACTATTAGTCCAGTGTATTTCAAATATGATATTTTGCAAAATTATCCTCTTTTTTAACGCGGTCGATTTGCTAATCGATTTTGCTAATTATTTTTGTAAAGCCTTATTTTTGAAAAATTCTCCTTTTAAACAAACCCCCCTTTCCCTATCCACTATTCGTTATCCACACCCCCCTTCATCTCTCTCCCTCCTTCCCCTAACCTAAACCCATCATCAAAAATCAATGGCCACCTCCATTCTCACTCTCTCCTCTCCGTCGCCCACGCTCCTCTCCCTCCAGAATCCCCCCTTCAAGGGCTCCACCTCAACCCTCAAACTCAACCCCCCAAACCCTAACAATCCCATCATCAAGCTCACCAAATCTCCCCTCACCATCTCAGCAGCATCTTCTTCTCCTCCTCCTTCCCTAACCTCAACTCCCATCGTTCCCGCTGCCAGATTCAGGCTCGACAACCTCGGGCCGCAGCCGGGGTCGAAGAAGAAGGCCAAGAGGAAGGGGCGTGGCATTGCGGCCGGTCAGGGGAACAGC